>OX596369.1:10151128-10717272 GCA_951394395.1 Colostygia pectinataria
CTGGTTCAAGATCGCCAGGAGTAGCGTGATGGAGAGGAGGCATTTACTCAGCTGTTAACAGCTGAATAGATAGATAGAACCCCTAACGAAACAGGGGTGTATTAAGTTTGCATTTATATTCTTGGCATGAGCCTCACCTAGTTCGATTGGCACCACACTGAAGCTTTATGATGAAGATGGATCATCAAAAAGCTAGAAACTCGCCAGATTCTTCTAGGCGCGTGGAACTGGCGTAAATTCACCTAGCTTTAAGACGTTTCAAAATGATCCATGTGATTTTATTGAATAAATCATTTTTGACTTTGACTTTGACTTTGCAGTGTGTTTCAAAATCTCTTTTGCGAATACAAAAAGCAGTAATTATAAATAAATAAATAAATAAATAATGCTGGACAATCCACACAGCATCATCTAGCCCCAAGGTAAGCTGCTGTTTAACAGAGCTGTATTATGGGTACTAAATGACTGATATATACTTAATACAATACAATACATAGATAGATATATTTTTTTACATATAGAAAATACCCAGAACACCCGGAACAAATATTTGTAGATCGTACAAACATTTGTCCCGAGGCGGGAATCGAACCCGCAACCTCTGCGTCGCAGGCGGACCTTCGCCCGCTGCGCCACATCGGTCGGTATTATGTGAGGTTTACACGCAGCTCAATAAACCGCACATGTCGAGCTCCCGCTCTGCGCTTGCATTGTGCGGACGCGTTCATCGATATGACAGATATCATGTGCTACCGTGAAACTACAGACGTATTGTGCGTAGATATATACGAGTACGTACCACATTAATATAAAATTTTTAAGGTAAAAGTTTGTTTGTTTGGATGAATTGTTGACAGATAACGGGAATAGGATATAGGCTATTTTTCATGCCAGAAACAAGTACGGCTTCTGAGTTCCAGGTAAACAAAGTGCAACAGCTAGTAAAGAATTAATCATAAAAAAAGTGTAACTGATATCTAAGTATTTTATTAGAGTAACCACTGATTCAGTGGAACATAAAATATACTAAGTTAATTACTCATTCACACGGGATCAATTGAAAATTCGTCGAAAAACATTAACAAAAGCAGCAGTGTTTTTTTTCGTATCGTCATGATTAACGGTTCGTGATTCGTGTGAACGCGGTAATCGCAAAAAACGTGATTTTTTTTGTGGAAAATGACGATACGGCAAAAACACAATTCGTTGACAAAATCAAAAGACTTGTTAATTGCTTGCGTTTTAGCACCAGCCGCCTATTCATAGCGCACATCGAATTTACTACACTTTTTATTGCCTTAAGAACTGAAAGATCAGCTTGGAGGGTTAAAGACACACACAGACACGGGCGCGCATCTATAGCGCGGGCGTATTTTGTTTAATTTATATGGATAGACAAGGATGACAACACACTGACACAACTTGACCCCGCGGTTTTGCGCATAATACAGCAAGTATTATCTGGTAGGTCTTGGAGTAAATAAAGTAGGTTTCTAGTTATTTCACGGTAGACCCGTTGCAGTTCAGCATGAATCAATTACCGCCAGAGATTTAGCAAACAATGAATGAGTTAACGCTTTTTGTGTAACTCATATTCATTGGGATACTATTTATTATATTGTCTACAGCTTAATAAAAATAGATAATACACATTATTCATCCACCAATCCGCATTGAGTCGTGGTGGAGTAAAACCCAATAACTCTCGCTCGAGAGTGGGTCAGTGTCCCAGTTGTGGGAACATTGGGCTGAACAGGAGGCTGTCATGATGACACACTTTATTGAGTTACTGACTTTTTAAAAGCACGTTTCTACAGCGCTAGTGTGTCAAACGATCATGCAACTGTATTAAACCTTTGCTCCCATTGTTCATTGATTTATTAGGTACTGTATTTACTGGGCTGACATCCGTGCTTCTTTCCTTGTAGGCCCCAACGGAAGACCAGCGCTGGGTAGCTATGCGACCCAGCAAATGCTGAGTTGGAGCCTTTTTGTGGCGACCGCATTATTTACTTAGTTTTTAATTTTAGTTTTTGGTTTTTTTAGTTTAATTGTTATTTATTAAAATTAATATTTGTATATTGTATCTACTATCTACTTATGCTCGTCACAAATAAATCTATTTTCTTTCTTTCTTTCTTTCTGATAAAATAATATTAAACTTGCAGTTCTACGACCAGTAGCAGAGTTCTTTGTGATAGAAAACGTCCGGGAAAGTACTACCACCATACCTATTTCTGCCGCAAAGCAGTAATGCCCGCATTGCTGTGTTCCGGTGTGAAGGGTATGGTTTCCGGTGAAATTACTGGCACATGAGGCTTTCGATCTATGCCTCAAGATGACAACCCGCGAGTAATACCTCTGGTATTGCAAGCGTTCATAAGCTGCGGTAACCGCTTACAATCTTTTGGGCCGTACGCTTGGTTGCCACTTCAGTTCCTCAGACCTCGCAAGCACAAACTTGTAAAATGAGCTTTGCCACATACTGCATTTTTTGAGGAACTATTTTGCTCATCACGCTGAAGATCCTCATCAGATCTTCACCAAATATCAGACATACTTAAAATTAATACTTACCTTTCAAATAAAATAAAATTAATCGAAATCAAATCACATTAGGCGGAGATATTCAGCAGCCCCTTTTTACCCTTTTTTAGAGAAAGTCCCCGACGACAATTAATTTTTATAAAGTCATAAAACCTGTATACTAAGTTTCAACCAGATTGGTTGAAAAATTCGACCTGTACCCCACGTTAAACTACCACGTTCAATGATCAGTTCCACAGCCTATTTAATATATCACAAGATAGGCAACTGCAAGAGCTAAGAGTATATTTGAAAAACCAACGAGCTTTGGTTTACGTATAGATAGTTTCCATGCTTCTAAGTAATCTCATTTCCATGTTACAAGCCGCAGTTCTAAGAACTTCGATACCCTTCGATCGACCTCTGCAGGCTTAGCACCAGTCACCGAACTTTATAGAAATAAAAGTAAAGAAATATATATATTTGGAGATGAATGGCATATTGTGGCAATGCGCAGGTGATAGACCGAGCGAGCAAAGCAAGCTATGCGCCTCAATGCCTATACAAAAACTTGGGCAATTCTGCCCAAAGTAAAGAGGATCTGAAAAGTAAGCAAAACCAGATATTTTTAAAATAAAATACATTTTGGGCAGTATAGTTTACGGCATACAATGTGGGACTAAAGCAGAATTTCTATAAATTAACTAACATTTGATATTAGCGACGGACTCGATAGAGGTTCCAAATATCAATAGTGCTACACAAATGTAGGCAGCAGTTTATACAGCAAAAGTTTAGTTGAAGTGTACAAGACTGCTGTATCGATTGCCTCAGCTGAGTAGCTGTGTGGTCAGACTCAGACATGCTTGCTATTTATAATATTCTGCTGGATCCGCTGTGCGAACTATAATAAGTTAGGTACTCTTATGTAAGCAGCTTAGCGCCCAGCATAGCCTACATATAATTTCCAATGCCTGAAAAGGGCGAATAAGTTCTAAGTGCCATATTACTTTTAAGACCTTTTGTAACACTTATTTGCGCAAATAAATATCTTGATAATATCTTGAAGGCTATTCACTATTCATTAAAATTTTACATGAAATCTTCACCAAATTTTTATGAGATGAATTTAAAGTATCTTTCAAATAAAATAAAAACCATCGATATCGAATCTCATTACGCGGAGATACTAATAGCTTACTTTTTGCCCCTTATTGGAGAAAGTACGCCCCCTATAAAAAATCTCCGAAATGACAATCAAATTATATAAAGTCATAGAACCTGTATACCAAGTTTCAACCAGATTGGTTGAAAAATGCGACCTGTAGGCGAGAACAGCCAGACAGACTGACAGACAGACAAAAGCATTTTTGGTCAACCTCGAAACTAAGACGCTTCGCTCGCTCGGTCAATGACCTGCAGTATTTTTGTGTTTCGCAACTCACACTATTCGGTACCAGTAGTGGTTTCGGTACCAGTTGTAGAACGACTCACTTCAACTTGGTAATTCTGAGAGCAATGTTATTTATTATTACGCCAACATATGTATATAGTCTGCTTCCCCATTATTATAAACAAAACATTTTTAAAAACCCCTTTTACAAACGCTGCCGATTTTCCGCGTGATTTACTTAAACGTTTCTAAAGTAAGCTTTCCACTGAAGCATTGTAAAGCGTAAGATTATTGAATGATTTCCTCTACGTTGTTTTCCGCTACGTCGCTACTTGGCTCTCGCCTCGTCTTGAATTAAATCCAAAAAGTGGAAAATGCAACCAAGTCTTACTGTCACTTCGATAAAATATAATTTGAAACGTGTGAGATATAGGTTAGAGCTACAATCGTTCGTTCGTTCGTATGAGTCTGGTGCAGAGTTTCTAGGCCGTTCGAAGGCCTCTGTCATGGCCTAACAACTTTGAAAACGCCGGGACCGACTGCTTAACGTGCCTTCCGAAGCACGGGAGCGCTCAGTTGAAATTGCCACTGGCGGTCACCCGTCCAAATGATGACCCCGCGGAACAGTGCTTAACTTCGTTGATCTGTTAAGAACAACTTAGCCAGCTACGTCACGAGCGCTCCAGTTTAGAGCTACAATAATAGTGCTATAGTAGAAAGCGAACTTAACACCACATAGGTCTATTAGTATTGAAAATAACTTTTATTTCGTCAACAATATGGTTCGTCACATCACTGGAAAGTGTTTTGATAAAACATACAAGTTGCCTGGAAACATAAGCATTTTTCATATATGTATTTCAGTTTTTTTCAGACATATTTACTAGCGACCCGCCCCGGCTTCGCAACCGAGCGAGCGAAGCGAGCCAAGCTTCTCATTCTCGAGATTGGCCAAAAATACTTTTGTCCGTCAGTTAGTCAGTCAGTCTGTCCGGCTGTTCTCGTCTATAGGTCTCATTTCAAGTCTCATTTTATAGGTTAGATAATTGGTTTGTTTTCGGGTATTTTAGATAGTGGGCGTTCTTCTTAAAGAAAGGGGCAAAAAAGGAACTTCTGGAAAGAGCAATAGATTCGATTTCGATAGTTTTTTTTTTTTTTTTTTTGAAAACTAGCAACTTTATATTGGTCTCATCGAAATTTGATAAAGATCTGATGAAGATCTTCAGCGTGATGAGCAGAGAAATTACTACTCAAATACAGTAAATTGCCTATTTTAAAGTAAGTTTGTGCTTACGAGATTTTCTGTTCGGAGAACTGCTGATCTAAGCGTACATTTATACATACATACATACATACATAGATAGATAGATAGATAACTCCTTATTGTATACACCAAAAATAAAATAAAACTTAAGTAATTTTTTTTATTTTTTATACAACTGAAGTGGCGCTTGGTTGCCACGGCCCACATGATGGTAAGCGGTTACCGCAGCCTATGAACGCTTGCAATACCAGAGGTATCACTCGCGGGTTGCCACCTTGAGACTGAGATCGAAAGCTTCATGTGCCAGTAATTTCACCGGAAACCATACCCTTCACACCGGAACATAGCAATGCGAGCATTACTGCTTGGCGGCAGAAATAAGTATGGTGGTAGTCCTTCCCCGGACGAGCTCTATCACAGAGAACTCTACTACTCTTGTACCTATTAACAAAAGTTTGAGGTGGTACAATAGGCGGCCTTATCGCTAAGAGCGATCTCTTCCAAGCAACTTTGGATGGACTGGAATTACATACATACATACAGAGGGACAGACGAGACAGCGGGAAGCGACTTCTTTTTTATACTATAGATACTTTTATACTATAGATATTTTTATACTATAGATACTTTTATACTATAGATATTTTTATACTATAGATATTTTTATACTATAGATATTTTTTATACTATTGATACTTTTATACTATAGATATTTTTATACTATTGATACTTTTATACTATAGATATTTTTATACTATTGATACTTTTATACTATTGATACTTTTATACTATAGATACTTTTATACTATAGATACTTTTATACTATAGATACTTTTATACTATAGATACTTTTATACTATAGATACTTTTATACTATTGATACTTTTATACTATAGATACTTTTAAACTATAGATATTTTTATACTATTGATACTTTTATACTATTGATACTTTTATACTATAGATATTTTTATACTATTGATACTTTTATACTATTGATACTTTTATACTATTGATACTTTTATACTATAGATATTTTTATACTATAGATATTTTTTATACTATTGATACTTTTATACTATAGATATTTTTATACTATTGATACTTTTATACTATAGATATTTTTATACTATTGATACTTTTATACTATTGATACTTTTATACTATAGATACTTTTATACTATAGATACTTTTATACTACAGATACTTTTATACTATTGATACTTTTATACTATAGATACTTTTATACTATAGATATTTTTATACTATTGATACTTTTATACTATTGATACTTTTATACTATAGATATTTTTATACTATTGATACTTTTATACTATAGATACTTTTATACTATAGATATTTTTATACTATTGATACTTTTATACTATTGATACTTTTATACTATAGATATTTTTATACTATTGATACTTTTATACTATTGATACTTTTATACTATTGATACTTTTATACTATAGATATTTTTATACTCTAGACTTTGAAAATTAATGCCAACAACCTTCTTAATCTATCTACTTAATTTATTTACGTCTACTTATTTAAACTTCGGCCTATCTCCATGTTGTCATACACTTTGACAGGGTTCATATGTGATACTACCACCTAATTATATAATATAACAACTGTAAATGTACCAACCATATAAGAGCAATAAATAAATTGAGTATTGAGTATTGAGATAATAGTTTAGGACTTTATGCTATGATCATTGGAGCGTCATTTTATTTCAAAATTAGTTTACTCCAGTAGCGTAATACAGTTTGATTGCAATATTGGCTTAAGGCCAGCAAAGTCGCCTTAAAGTGAACAAATCAGATTTCCTTCGCAATCGAAGGAGGCGTAAGCTTTTAAAACTCACTTTGCATCGCCACAACGCCATAACCGCAGCGTATTACTGTGGCAGCTACTTCAATAAATAAATAATGCTGGACAATCCACACAGCATCATCTAGCCGCAAGGTAAGCTGCTGTTAAACAGAGCTGTGTTATGGGTACTAGATGACTGATATATACTTAATACAATACAATACATAGATAGATATTTTTTATTATAAATATAGAAAATACCCAGAACACCCGGAACAAATATTTGTAGATCGTACAAACATTTGACCCGAGGCGGGAATCAAACCCGCAACATCCGCGTCGCAGGCGGACCTGCTCCCGCTGCGCCACATCGGTCGTCATAGCCATCATCATCATCATATCAGACGATAGACTTTTTTTTTTACGACTTAAGTGGCAATCAGGCGTACGGCCCACTAGATGGTAAGCGGTTACCGTAGCCTATGTACGCATGCAACATCATGGATATCACTTGCGTGTTACCACCCTGAGACGTTAGATGGAATGTCTCATGTGCCTGTAATTTAGTTCACCGGAAAACATACCCTTCAAACCGGAACACAGCAATGCGAGCATTAAGAGTAGTAGAGTTCTTTGTGATAGAGCTCGTCCGGGGAAGGACTACCGCAATAGGTACCTATTTCTACCGCCAAGCAGTAATGCTCGCATTTCTGTGTTCCGGTTCGAAGGGTATGATTTCCGGTGAAATTACAGGCACATGAGACTTTCCATCTAACGTCTCAGGGTGGTAACACGCAAGTGATGCGTTCATAGGCTACGGTAACCGCTGACCATCAAGTGGGCCGTACGCTTAGCTACCACTTTAGTAGTATAAAAAAAAATATATATTACGAGTACTTCTTGGCGGCAGAAATAGGTATGGTGGAAGTCCTTCTACTCTTAAACGTTCGTTCACTTCTGGACATAGGCCTCCACCAAAGAGGGCTATGACGACCGATGTTGAGCCTGCACCATTCATCATCATCATTAATCGACTTTCTACTATCGGCCCATCGAATCCTACTCTTCGTGTTCCAGTTCGTGGTCGCCATTCGAGAACCTTTTCCCCAGCGGTTATCGGTTCTGCGAACTATATGGTCTGCTCACTGCCACTTCAACTTACTAAGTAAGTAAGTTCGTATGAGTCAGTGGCCAACTCTGGTGACAGAATTTCTAGGCCGCCCGAAGGCTTCTTGGCCTAACAACCTTGAAAAAGCCGGGACAGACTGCTTAACGTGCCCTCCGAAGCACAGGAGCGCTTAGTTGAAATCGCTACTGGCGGTAACCCATCCAAATGGTACTACGCGGAACAGTGCTTAACTTCGTTGATCTGTTAGGAACAACTTAGCCAGTTACGTCACGAGCGCTTTATGTACATATCAACGTGCTAGTGGCACCGTTTGAAACCTATGGCGTTGTACCATCATCATATTACATGTCAGTAAAAATATTTAATAATTTGCCTAAAGAAATAAAAAACGAAACAAAAAATACATTATTCACAAGTAAACTAAAACTTTATCTAATTCAAAACTGCTTCTATTCAATTGAAGAATACTTCGAAAAACATAAATATTACCCATAGAAATCTTTGTATTACCCCAATACTAAGTAACTACCTATTTAATACCTTTTAGTTATTCTTTGAATGTAAGTAATGTTAACCCGTCCGAATGTTAGGTATTATAATAAGTTAGGTACTCTTATGTAAGCAGCTTAGCGCCCAGCATAGCCTACATATAATTTGCAATGCCTGAAAAGGGCAAATAAGTTCTAAGTGCCGGCACTTAGAAGATTCAAGATTCAAGATATTTATTTGCACAAATAAGTGTACTTGTGCAAATAAATATCTTGAATCTTGAATCTTGAATCATCATGATAGCCGTTTGCGGTCCGCGCTCATTCGATATTCTCGATATCGAAGGTTTTTTTCAACCGTTTTGTAACACTCGGCTTTTTCTTTATACTATAATATATCTATCAGTATAAGACTATAAGTATAAGTATAAGATGACCGATGTGGCGCAGCGGGAGCTAGTCCGCCTGCGACGCAGAGGTTGCGGGTTCGATTCCCGTCTCGGGACAAATGTTTGTACGATCTACAAATACTTGTTCCGGGTGTTCTGGGTATTTTCTATATATAATAAAAAATATCTATCTATGTATTGTATTGTATTAAGTATATATCAGTCATCTAGCACCCATAATACAGCTCTGTTTAACAGCAGCTTACCTTGGGGCTAGATGATGATGTGTGGATTGTCCAGTATTATTTATTATTTTATTTATTATAATAAAAAATATCTATCTATGTATTGTATTGTATTAAGTATATATCAGTCATCTAGTACCCATAATACAGCTCTGTTTAACAGCAGCTTACCTTGGGGCTAGATGATGATGTGTGGATTGTCCTGCAATATTTATTTATTTATAAGTGCCCCAGCAAACATAGTAAGCCAGCTATCGTAGCCGGCCTGTGAGGCCGAGCCATAAGGAAACTGTGGGAACCACTTTGCATCTACAAACCTCATTTCTATTCGAATGGTAAGTCTGTGGGCTTACCTATCTATTTGCGGGTATTTTATAAAGTTAACTGTGATCTTATAAAACGTTTTTTTTTTGTGACAGCAAGTGACAAGCACTGGTGGTCTAGTGGTAGTGACCCCGCCTTCCAATCCTAAGGTCGTGGGTTCAAACTCGGTCGTGCACCTATGGATTTTCTGTTTCGAAAGTTTATGTGCGCAATGCCAGTGCTCTCATACGGTGAAGGAAAACATCGTGAGGAAACCGGCATGTCCAAGAACTAAAAATTCGAAAGACATGTGCCATCCACCAATCCGCATTGGGTCCGCGTGGTGGATTAAGACCTAATCACTCTCGCCTGAGAGTAGGCCAGTGTCCCAACAGTGGGAACATTAGAAGGCTGTCATGATGAAGTGACAAGACAATGAAGGCGCCTGGGGGCTTATTCGTTATGACATAGAGATTCCTTACCAATAACGTGTAACTTAGTAACGTGTTCTATACGTGCCATGGCGTGAGTTTGTAAGATTGTTTTCGATAGGTTGACTTTGAAAAACAATCAGACAAGCCCTAAAACGTGGCTCGTCGACACCGATTCCACGCAGATACCGTAACGAGCCCGCGTTTGGTCATAGCAAATAAGGCACCTGATCTTAAGCACCACGCCTGACTAATACAGATGCAGTGCCACCCAAAGCTTAGTTTTTAAGTGTTTGCGTGGCACTGCACTGCGCTTATCACCCCGAGACATTGTTGTTAAGTCTCTTTCGCCCAGTAATTTCACTTGCTACAGTGCCCTTCAAACCTAAACACAATAATAAATATTATTTAGATATACACGAACATTATAAAATATCCTTCCTTTATTATATGTATATGCGAAGGTTGGTGTTTTTTTTTTTTTTTATACAACTGAAGTGGCAACCAAGCGTACGGCCCACAAGATGGTAAGCGGTTACCGCAGCCTATGGACGCTTGCAATACCAGAGGTATCACTCGCGGGTTGCCACCTTGAGGCTAAGATCGAAAGCCTCATGTGCCAGTAATTTCACCGGAAACCATACCCTTCACACCGGAACACAGCAATGCGAGCATTACTGCTTGGCGGCAGAAATAGGTGTGGCGGTAGTCCTTCCCCGGACGAGCTCTATCACAGAGAACTCTACTACTCTACTACTACTGGTGTGTGTGTATGTTTGTTACCACGTATCTCCGTGACGACTTTATTGATTGTGTTGTGATGAAAGGAATGGTTTAAGTCCTGCCCCCCCTTAGAGCGATTCAAATTAGAACCTAAACTGAACTGTCAAAAAATTTTGGACCATGAAATTATTAATTATTGAAGTCATGGTACAAAATTTTGGCTGGAATAACACAAAGGCTACATTTTATCCCGGAAAATTTTACTGTTCCGTTTACCGCGCATCTCGTATTCTAATAGGTTCTAACTAAAACCGGTTTTGAATTGAGATTTCTTGCTTTATTTTTTTATTGTAAGTTATATCCCACAGAACTATATTTAAGTAGAATGAAAGAGTTCGTCGATTTGTACGGAAACCGAGCGTGTAACATTTTGCGTATTTGTATTTTACACACAAATGTATTTTAGTGATGGGAAACATAAGCCACGCGAAAATAATTGATTTAAAAGCATCGATAAGCACGCGGGAAACCGATTCTAGGCACTGCCACACCACACCGCCCCCGGTTGGGAGCAGACTGAGTTTCGCGGCGAGTAAAGAGGTTCTCAGCCCTTACTTAGCCCGTTTTTTCGGCACGCGAGGTACATACACTCACTCATTCTACTCAAATATAGTTCTGTGTTATATCTTATCGATTGTTTACCTGGTGGTAGGACTCTGCAGCAAAAGTTCGTCATGGTACCAGCGCAGTGCTAGATAATCAGAGATGGAATATCTGGCATCTGGCACATCGTTTATCGGAAAGTATTACGCCCTCAAAAGTATATATATTATATACTTTTATGATTACGCGGCGTAATCGAGAGTATATCACTTCTATAGAAAAGAAGAAGATATACTTTTGTGATTGCACTGGCTGCCACCATCATCATCATAGCAGTCGCGATATTTCTCTGACACCCTGGCACTGCGGTATCCCAATTCGACTATTTTTGACGAGTCCTACCACCATATTTCTCTATTTCGTGTTTGGACTTTAGAAGTATCTTGAGAGTTTTAATAGTAGTTTCTTAGAAATTGCATTCCTACTATAACTATAATAAAATTGTGGTAGAAAAAAAAAAAGATAAAAATATAACATATTTTTTTACTGACTAACTGTAGTGCTAAATTAAGTACACCAGCTACAATAGCGTTAAGTACAATATAAATACACAATTTGGTCGAAACGACTATCCATTCTCGGTAAACATTGTTCGTATGGCACATAATCTAAACCCTAGCCTTAAATATAATGATATTCATGATTTTTTTATAATAAAAGTCTAAATGAAGTAACCTATTGGTAAACGAATACAATATTACAAAATATTTCGTCATCTTTGATACACATAAAACGCACGATAGACCCACAATTTTCATGAGTAAAACTCGGAAACGACTCAGGTAGAGTTTTGGTTCACATGGCACTAAAAAAAGTCACGTTTTAGTGTAACAGCAAATAAGGAATTTTTTTTATATAAATTTGAGGCTTACAGGCTAACGGCCTGCCTGATGGTAAGCAGTTACCGTCGCCTATTGACCTCAGCAACACCAGAGGTACTGCTGAAGCGTTGTCTGCCTTGTAAGACCTTTTTTATATAATTCTTGAAGCAGTTCATATTATACGACAGCGGAAAAATATCTGAAGGATGTTGATTCCACAACCTGCACGTGTGGGGAAGAAAAGACCAAATTTTTTTTTATCTACTTTTAAAATGTGTACTTGCAACTATAATAGTGCTGTTAGTGTGTAAGCGATCGTAAATACATGCAGCTTACACACACATAGATAGTTTTTAGGCCTCTCGAGCGGTACTTTGAATGAAGCTATCTATGCGTTTGTCTATCTATCGTTTGATTACATTTTTGTTTCATCGAAAAACTATACCAGTATTGACTTCTTATATTATGAAATAAAATAATATCGTTTTACGAGACGGAATGTGCAATCCTGTATACGGTTAAAATGAAGATTCTTTAACAAGTACTTATCAAGAAAACATTGATTTTCAACGATTCAGAATACCATAAAAATGCTTACATAGAAGTTAATATTAGGTGTATTAGGTGAGCGCCATCTAGGTAGTAGACCCCATACCGTTGGAAAACAACCTCAATTCAAACTATAGTTACCAGCGTAAATAATGACATCTAGCGTAAAAAGCGATATTTGACATTTGTACACTTCCATCAATGGTCTGTGGTAATCGACTACGATATTTGCCTCGATTATTATTGGAGTTTACAGTGGGATTTGAATAAAATTATAAAAATCATGCCCGTTGTCCCCATTGTCAATAATCTTTTAATGGGGACAGCGACATTTAAATAAAAAAAAAATATTCCCGTTCCCATTATCTTGGCGCTTTCCACAGTAGATTCTCAAGTTTGCGCCAGTTTTCATTACATACTCTTCCGTAGTTTCTCTTCTTGCTCACCTGCTCACCTAAAATTGTTTACGTTTACTTAGGGTTCTCTCTCAGAGACTCCATCTCAACTATCATCGGCGGCGCTGTCGGGGTCACCAGCAGAGGGCTGCCGACCTGCCCCTTGACGGGCGTTATGGTAGACCCCACGGTGCCGTAGACATGGCCTGCCTTGCCCATGCGGAAGTAGCCCCGCTTTGCGGCCACTACCAGGAGAACAGCTATCGTTAGGACGAACGATAGAATCTGGAATAGAAAACGATAATGATTAGGCTGAGTAACCTAGAACTCTTTTCAAATCTCAATGTGCCTGAGAAGTTCCACACATAAAAAAAAAATACTTGTCCTTTTTTTTTCTATACGTCAAGTAAAAAAAAAGTACAAGTATTTTTTTTTGTGTGTGGAACCTATCCCTTAAGTTTGTCAGGTTGATAATGAATGACCCTGTATACTGTATCTTTTTAGTCCTAACAATGCCCTTCAAACTTAAACACATTAATGATTGCATCCTACTGCTAGAACGCAGAATATCAGGGTCTCGTACTCTACCTCGCATGACATTACATCGATGTCATTACCACAGGAACTGGCCGAGATCCTTCCTAAAATGTCATCGTCCTTAACAATAGAAAAACTAGTTTTTTCAAACTGAATAGTACATTGCGGACTTGACTGATCGCATTGCAATGCATTTTACTGTGGAAGTTTTGTTTATTATTGTAAATATAACGAGGCACCTTTATCCATGCTGCTGGGATTCCAACCAATGCCAATACACAAAATAATGTCTAGGGTAACTTGTAAAGTGTCTATGTATGCAGTCTGTGCAGTACGGACAGCCGTACACGGAACGAACACTCGGAACACGGACGGAAGTGACTGCATACATAGACACTTTACAAGTTACCCTCAACTTAGGTACTCTACTCAGTAAATTGACACTAATACAATAGTCTGCATCAAAATCTACAATAAGTTTAACACATTATATTGCAATTTTCAACGACTTTAAAGGTGTAAATTAGCATATCAAATTAATTATTTTAAGAGTAGTAGAGCTCTTTGTGATAGAGCTCGTCCGGGGAAGGACTACCACCATACCTATTACTGCCGCAAAGCAGTAATGCTCGAATTACTGTGTTCCGGTGTGAAGGGTATGGTTTCCGGTGAAATTACTGGCACATGAGGCTTTCGATCTATGCCTCAAGGTGGCAACCCGCGAGTGATACCTCTGGTATTGCAAGCGTCCATAGGCTGCGGTAACCGCTTACCATCTTGTGGGCTACGCTTGGTTGCCACTTCAGTTGTATAAAAAAAATATATATATACTTTCTGTAATTTAACCGGAAACTATTTCCTTCGAACCGGTACAGCATTGGCATTGCGCACAAATTTTCGATTGAAAAATCTTATTGATACACGAGCTCGAACCCACGACCTTAAGATCGGAAGGTAGGATCACTGCCACTAAACCACCTGTGGTAGTAGATATAAATAACTGTATCTTATAATAACTAGCTCATTAGGTAGGTAGGTAGAGTAACCTACTTAGAACAATGACTGTGTTTTTATAATGAAGAAAATAACACATGCAAGTAGCGATAAGGTAGGCTTTGTAGAGTAAATGTTGAAGAGGTTGATTTAATACAATATTCAAGTTAGATAGGTATCTATTTAGGTATTCATCATCATCATAATTATCAGCAAATAGGCGTCCACTGATGGACATAGCCCGTTTACCAGTTTGCGGCCGCCATTTGATATTCTCCAGGGTTTGCGAACCTAGGTATTAGCATGGACGAATATTAAATATGTAAGTATAGTTCACACAGCGGATCTAGGCTTCCGTGAAGTTAGCCGTTTGTGATGCGCAAAGACAATTTAGTTTGAAAAAGGTCCATTGCGCATCGAAACGGCTAATTTCACGACGGCCGAGATCCGTTGTGAGAACTATACCTACTTAATTAACTAATAAATAAAAAAAATATTAATATTATACCTAATTATAATAGACATCTGCCTAGTTCCAAAAACTTGTTAATGTGTACATTGAAACAGGTACCTAGGTAGATAGGTACCTATTTGCATTGTAAAAGAAACCAAGAACAGCTAAAAATATTTTAACAAAAACTTAGCTAGTACGACGTCACTAATAGAATATTAACTTGCTAGAACGACGTCACAAACAGAATATTAACCACTCTTTGTTTAAAACAAAGCAGAACAAAATATAAGTACCTATTCAACTTATTCGCTCAAAGGCGTTCTACCTATTTTAGGTATGTGCAATTTTATCTCTATAGCAAACAGCGACTTAATCTCACAAGATTGTTGACAAAAGACTATCAATGTACAACATAACCTATATAGTTGCCAATAACATTAGCAACCAACCTTAAATTATAATACTAAAACTTACCATCGAAATCCCAAAGGTAGCCATCACTTCGTATGTCATAAACATTTTAAAGCTTTATCACGACAAGATGAAACAAAAAATACAAATGCAATGTTTTATTCTTTAACTATCAATGAAGACTGAGCTGAACGACTGCGCTTACGCATGACACAAAGTGCGCATAAAATGACATTTCTCATAAACGTCAAACACAACACTGTCTGGTTGGTTAGATTGTATTGATAGAAGATTCTGGTTCTTGCTTGTTTTGACATTTGACACTACGCTTAGTGTTGCCAGCTTAATGTGCTTTTGGACAAATCCGATGAAATATTTTTTTTATATGAACGTTTTAGTTTCGGGATTGACCCAAAATACTTTTGCCTGTCAGTCAGTCTGTCCGACTGTTCCTGCCTACAGGTTGCATTTATCAACCGATCTGGTTGATACTTAGTATACAGATTCTATGACTAATCAGAATCCGTTTGTCATCGGGGATTTTGAATTGGGGATGTAGTACTTTCTCAAAAAAGGGGCAAAAAGGGGGCTACTAGCTAACTTCCTGAACAAAGACTATACATTTTATAAAAAAAATCTGTTTACTTCGAGTAACTCTAATAGAAGTTATTAAATTTTTGTAAGGACAGTAAACTAGAAATTAACAAAATAAGTAAGTATAAAAATTAAAAAAATATTCAAAAATAACATAGCAAAAAATGAAATTAATATCAAAATCAAAGTTTTAAATCCACCAGCGTGAAGCTGGGACGAGCAATATTTGGTTTTTTCTTAATAACGAGGTGGTTATTAGTTTTAACAGTTAGCAACACCAGCGTGGAATGGCGTCGTCTGTCTGTCGCATAGGTACGTCATTCGATACCTGTTTGCGCTGCGCACACGCATCACATTTCATTCCAAGCCCAAGGTTTATCGTTAGATTAGGTACATAAGTCCTTTCCGAGGTTGTTTGTATGCTAATTTATTTATTGTGTTACATTATTTAGGTATAGGATGTGGAATGTAATGTAAATCGGTTGGATTGAGACTTACTTAGCAAGTACCTTGGTCATGCATATTTTAATTATAAGATACTCAGTAAAATCAGGATATAAGAATGTGATAAGAAAATAACCGACGCAAAAAGGAAGTAGCGGATAAGCCCATCTTTTGGAACTTTAAGAGTAGTAGAGTTCTCTGTGATAGAGCTCGTCCGGGGAAGGACTACCACCATACCTATTTCTGCCGCCAAGCAGTAATGCTAGCATTGCTGTGTTCCGGTGTGTAGGTGTTTCCAGTGAAATTTTGGCACATGAGGCTTTCGATCTTAGCCTCAAGGTGGCAACCCGCGAGTGATACCTCTGGTATTGCAAGCGTCCATAGGCAGCGGTAAACGCTTACCATCTTGTGGGCCGTACGCTTGGTTGCCACTTTAGTTGTATAAAAAAAATATATATATACTTTCTGTAATTTAACCGGAAACTATTTCCTTCGAACCGGTACAGCATTGGCATTGCGCACAAATTTTCGATTGAAAAATCTTATTGATACACGAGCTCGAACCCACGACCTTAAGATCGGAAGGTAGGATCAAAAAACTTGACTAGAACACGCGTGTAAACTGAACTCTGGCTAGAGGAGTCTATGGTTTTTGATGACATATCAACTTTCTGTGCTTTTCATGTAAATACTCCTGTCTTTTCAGCTGTTCTTCTTCTTCTTTTGTTTTATGGCCTCTGTGGCTAGTTGCCACAACTTTGCCAGTGTCAAGTGTATTAGTTTGATTGTCGCTTAGCAACGTAAACAAACGAAATTTGGAAAGAAACGATGACTTTTCTTTCAAAATTGTCCTGGAAAGTCTTTGACTAAATTACCAACCAACATTATCCCTCCATTTCAATTACCAACACTTGTGCTAAGTAAACAAGTTAAATTGGATAAACTGCCACCAAATTTACGCAATAAAACTTAAAATAACACGAGAAAAATTATTAAAATGGGAAGACCCATGTCGTTAGACAAGATAGCCAAAGACAATCCTTTCAGCTGTTCATTAGTTTGACCAAAAATTGCTATATAGTCAAAGAGTTTGACACAATGTCAATTTGAAAAATCTTTTGATATTATATTTTTTATTTTGTTTACACAAAGTCTTAATTTTAGATTATTTATTATTTATTTTTGAGACGGACTTGGAAACGGAAAATGAAAGTTATTTATTACTAAGACGAGGTAAGAAGTTCTTTTCATAAACCAAAGAAGTCAAGTGTAATATAAAGTAAACACTTATAACGGAATGTGTATTTTTATAACGATTGTGTGAAAGCATACTGTGTGTAGGTTTGAAAAACACTGAAGCAAAAATTTATTAGGCGAAATAGTTACTAGAAGTCCGTCCCAGCTTCGCGCGGGTGCAATGAAACCGCACCCGTGCAAAGCCGGGGCGGGCAGCTAGTAATTAATATAGCCTATGTTACTCAGTGATAAAGAAACATTCTAAATGGTGAAAGATTTTTTTAAAAAGGACCAGTAGTTTTTGAGTTTATTTGTAACAAACAAAAATACAGACATACAAATCTTTCCTCATAATAATATTAATAAGTATAAAAAGTATACCTAGATAACTACGCCTCAGTGTGATGGGCGCAGTGCTACGTAAATCTTTACAACTTCAAGTTTTGAGTTAAACTGCATCAATAAAACGATACGACTGTGTTATCATTTTGCTAAAATAAAAAATACTTGTTCCTTTTAAAAATAAATAATAAATAATAATGCTGGACAGTCCACACAGCCCGAGTTGAGTTTGACCCGAGGCGGGAATCGAACCCGCAACCTCTGCGTCGCAGGCGGACCTGCGCCCGCTGCGCCACATCGGTCGTCAAAAACTCTTTTAAAGCATGGAACCATAAAACTGAAAAATAAAAGTTGAGTCTCAACTGGACCATAATCATACAATATTAAGTTTTAAACCTGATTACGAATAAACGTTTGAGAGCACTGATGTTCTAGTAGTACCCTGCCTTCCAACCCTGAGGTCGTGGGTTCGAATCCGGTCGTGCACCAATGGATTTTTCTATTCGAAAAATTTATGTGCGCAATGGCAGAGCTCTCATACGGTGAAAGAAAACATCGTGAGGAAACCGGCATGTCCAAGAACTAAAAATTCGAAAGACATGTGCCATCCACCAATCCGCATTGGGTCCGCGTGGTGGATTAAGACCCAATCACTCTCGCCTGAGAGTAGGCCAGTGTCCCAGCTGTGGGAACATTAGAAGGCTGTCATGATGAACGTATTAAACATTTCGTTGTTCCAGGAATCTCAATCCATAATGTGTCGAGCATGCAACTCTATTCTCCAAGCCGGGGTGTGTGGGATCCAGATGGTGGCGCGGGTACTCTTGGCCACTATCCTCATGATTGAGAACCTCGGTCGAATGTTTATGCAGACCTTCTACAACCTCATGTCCTTCCTGCTTCAAATGATATCCCTCTTACCGATATGTCTGGTGTTTCTGCTGTCATCGCAGCTGAAATGCTTGCTGTGCGGCTCTGGACGCGGCCATTGCCAACCCAGTGATGGCGGAGGAGGAGGGTTGGACTGTGTCGTGACATTAGTGATCCTCCTCATCTTATTCTACATCTTCAGAGCTACGGGTGCTCTAGACAAATTCTTTGACAAGGTCGGCTACGCTAAAGCTACGCCTGAGCCCTTCACTAAATACGCCCTGTTACCTCAAGCCATTACTGAGTGCACGCGAGACGAGGACTATCTTGAACCGGAACTAACTATGTCCACAGCTATGAAAACAAGATCCACAACTAAATCTATATCTACAACTACAACAACTACAAAACGTACGACTACAGCTACAACCCAAACTACTAAATCACTATCTACAACTACTTGGTCTGACAAGTGTGATGAAAGTTTATATTATTATATGAATATATACTGTTGTAGAAATAAAATGTGTGATCATCACAGAGTTACTGCGCCAAAATAGCATTTTGAAGCAAGCCTCGAAACCTAAATCTGTTGTTTCCACTTGTAGAGTTTTCTTCGGCCAACTTGCCAATACATTATAATTCTCTCATCATAATATATTTTTCTCGTGTTTTATTATTTTTTATTGTGTAAGTTTGGTAGGAGTTTAACCAATACTATTGGAAAAAAACCGAGCTAAGAGTTTTACTAAGTAATCGAAACTGTCACGAGGAAATCCGTAAAAGAAGTTCGTTTTAGGGCAGATTAAACTTAATGGATCGTTCAAACCAACGCGGCGATGCGAAAGCGGAGCAGATGCGGCACCCGCGCGGCGGACGCTGCAATAGCTTAGCAATGGCGCCTTGCATACCAACGCGGCCGCGACGAGGCAAAACAGCGTTTTCGAAGCGAATCAAAAGCGAGATCTGACAAAATCAAAATCAAAAATCAAAATCAAAAATTATTTATTCAGTAGAATCACAAGGATCACTTTGAAACGTCTTACAAGCTAGGAAAATTTACACCAGTTCCAACGCGCCCATGCCGTAAAAGAACTGGCAACAACACCGGCTGGGTTCCTATCGCTTTTTTGGCATGACCCTTGCTATTGTTATGGATTCCAAGTAGAGTTGGAGCACATTCGTCCCAACCACTATCGCTATTGCAACAGCACTGGTACATGTGTACCAGTGCTGTTGCAATAGCGATAGTTTTGCTATCGATGGTTACCCTTGAAATAATAACCGATAGTGTGATAGTCTTATCAAAAATATCGAAATGCTGTTATAACTAGGTACCAATACTATCGATAGTGAAAATTGGCGATATTTTTTAAGTTAGTCAATACCAACCTATTTTTTTTTTTTTTTTTATACAACTGAAGTGGCAACCAAGCGTACGGCCCACAAGATGGTAAGCGGTTACCGCAGCCTATGGACGCTTGCAATACCAGAGGTATCACTCGCGGGTTGCCACCTTGAGGCTAAGATCGAAAGCCTCATGTGCCAGTAATTTCACCGGAAACCATACCCTTCACACCGGAACACAGCAATGCGAGCATTACTGCTTAGCGGCAGAAATAGGTATGGTGGTAGTCCTTCCCCAGACGAGCTCTATCACAGAGAACTCTACTACTCTTAAATTTACACGATACTATCGATAAATACCGCTTTTGCAACAACACTAGATCCTGTTCAGATTTCCGATTGTGTGTCTACACAAACGGAAATATTTGTATTATTTATCGACTTCAAAAAAAGTGATTATTTTCGCCTGTTTTATTTTAGTATGTTTGTTACGCGATTCTTTTTACGAACGTTACCTCGAACGATCAGTACCTCGAAAGGTTTCTACCTCGCTCGACGGGTCTTTGCCTAAAAAGATCATCAAACCAAGGTACATTTTAATTATAATTTCCCGTAACATACATATTTTCAAACAATCATCATCATCATCATATTAGCCAGTTCAAACGGCTGTATCTCGGAATCTACTTATCCCAGACTAGCCGCACCTGACTCAAATGATAGGTACTAATGAGACCTTCATTTCGTTTGAAAGCTTTCAAACTTCAAACAGCCGTATCTTGGAAACTAGTCGTGTTAGACTAGTGATGTATTCGGACAAATAATAGGTACCAATGAGATCTTTATTTTTATGTGCACGTCAAGATTCTCTACCGCTCCGCTTTCGCTCCGCTTTCGCGTTCGGTTTGAAAGATCCTTTAAGCAAGACATTCTGGGTATGGCAGATTTGTTATGTGGCAGATAAATGGCTAGAAAATAAAAGACGAAATCAGAAAGGGGGCAAGCGGCGAACGGTCACTGACATAGCTCTTTTAGAGTAAGCAGTGGGCACTGGGCGGGCCATACTAAGGAATTTATAGTTGTTCGTAGAACTTATTATTCTTATCTTATTATTCTTTACTTCCATGGGCCATAAACTCGCACTGCCATTTCCGTTGTACTGGTTGTACGGTTTTAAATTTTGTTGACTTTGACATTGCCAAATTTGACATTTGAGAAGATTGTAGCCAAGTTCCATTCCATGGAAGGAATTTTTAGTTTAAAAATTTCTTGGTCCCATGATTAAAGCAAACTCAGCTACATATGCCATAATCTGTGGTGTTTTTCACAGAGAAAGTAAGCACGTGTGTTCTGTGGTGGCTGATGGCAAAAAAACTAAACGTAGTGCTTACATTCTCTTGGAAAAAAACCTAAAATGATTTTACTCTAACATGTTTATTACTTGATTAAATTCCAGTTAACAAAATTTCCAGTAGACCAAATTTTTGTTATTTATTAAAGTGATCTATGACGCTTATTTTCGATTTCAAAAGAATAAAGTTTAGGTACAAAAACACATCTGTAAAAAATCTAGTAAGTAAAAACTGCATTTTATTTTGGATCAAACAAAATACGATTATATCTCAAATGTCAGTTATTAATGAGTTGTTATTGTAGGAACCTCAGCAATAATGTGTCGAGCTTGCAACTCTATCCTCCAGGCCGGGGTATGCGCAGTCCAGATGGTGTCCCGAGTGCTCTTGGCCACATTTCTCATGATTGAGAATCTCGGGCGGATGTTCCTGCAGACCTTTTACAATCTCATGTCCTTCCTGCTTCAAATGATATCCATCTTGCCGATATGCCTGGTGTTTCTGCTGTCATCGCAGCTGAAATGCTTGCTGTGCGGCTCTGGACGCGGCCATTGCCAACCCAGTGATGGTGGAGGAGGAGGATTTGACTGTGTCGTATCATTAGTAATTTTTCTCATCTTATTCTACATCTTTAGAGCTACGGGGGCTCTAGACAAGTTCTTCGATAAGATTGGTTACGGTAAAGTCACGCCCACACAAGCCCTTTCCAATTTTGCCACGAGCAGAGTGCAAATAAAGGAGTGCTCCAGAGACGAATTTTATGTGAATAATAACGATGAGATGGAATCTTTTACCACAGCTAGAAGAACACGATCTACAACTAAGTCTGTATCACCAACTACAACTACAACTACAAGTACAACTACAACTACAACTACACCAACTACAACTACAAGTACAACTACAACTACAACTACACCAACAACTACGACTACAACTAAAACTACGACTACAACTAAGAAACGCCCTCCTCCTGCGCCAACAATACCAGCTTATTGCAATGCTCCAGGGTGGTGGCTTTGGCCTTCCTGTTACAAATATGGTTAAAAAGATCCAAAGTCAGTATTTATACTCAAAAAATATTAGCACTATTTTATTATTAGAATATAATTATACTATTTATTCGAAATGAGTTTTTATTCTCATGATTTCAATACAAAACCAATGTACAAAATGCTAAACGTTGCAAAGAAGTTACCTATCCCACCAAAAACATTACTTGCTTTGCCTATTTTGACATGAGTTCGGCCATAGAGACATGTTAGTCCTAGCCAAATCAGTTAGGCGAAATAGTTTGGCCATGAGGAATAAGCCGTAAATGTTGCCGAGACGAGAGTCACACTGTCAAAAATTTATCAGAGCTCATGTATAACCAAGCCTTTAACTCCACACGTCCTAACTCTACAAGCTCTAACTTCACAAACTCTACAACTTATTCAAAATATGCAGCTTGGTGGTTTCGCTACTATAATAACTAATACAGGGTCATTCATTATCAACCTGATAAACTTAATAAAAGGGATAGGTTCCAAGGGATATATTTTGTCTTAAAAATCCCAAGTAAACAAAAAAACAATCGATTACGTTTTTCCGCTCAATTATTATTTATCATTGTTGGGAATCGAGATAAGCGGCGTAATAATGAAAAAATAGAGTGTGCGCGCCCCGCAGCGGGCTATTGACACGCGCAGGTCAAGGACGCGCGGATTATTGACCTGCGGTTCATTGACGCGCGGGTTCACTGACACGTGCTGAGCGCTGCCTGTTTGATTTCTAACAAGGATAACTAAGTTTTAAGCAGAGTTACGTATTTTTTCTTTTCTAAATATAAAAAAAAAATGTTTAGAAACAAAAAAAAAAGTAAATGTATTTTTTTTTATGTGTGGAACCTAACCCTTAATTTTTGTCAGGTTGATAATGAATGACCTTATATACAGAAAATGTATGAACAGTGAATATTTTATTCACCTTACGCCCATGTGAATGTAGCGAAATGGCCAAGCCACTTATTTTGACTAAGATGTAGTATTTGTGAAGTAGTTTGTTATACGGTCCATGCATGCATGTCATGCCGCATGATCGTCTAGGGACCTAAGTAGTTTGCTTTGATTGATAGAAAAAAAAAACAGACAAACAGACCGATAAAAAAATAATTAGAAAGAAAGAAGAAGAAAGAAAGAAAATGATTTTATTTGTCGAGAACATAAATAGAATAGCATAATACAAAATAGAAACTAATACACAAATAATTAAATAACAAAGATTTTAAATTGAAAAAAAGTTATGTTCTATAGTGTTAAGTGTGTATTTAGCGGTGAAACTCCTTCATCATCATCATGACAGCCTTCTATTGTTCTCACTGCCGGGACACTAGCCTACTCTCAAGCAAGAGTGATTAAGTCTTAATCCGGTCCTTACCCGTGGTCCACCTTATTAGTTAGCCTGGGTGAACCGCGGGCACATTTATTTGGCCTATTCCTAGTAGCTTTACCGAGTAGTCTTACCAGTTGAACTACTGGGAATTTTCTTTCCACCAGACTTACTGATATTCATTTATTTTTTCTCACAAGCTATGTACAGCGTAGTTTACATTATCATCATCATCATCATCACGACAGCCTTCTAATGTTTCCGCTGCTGGGACACTAGCCTACACTCGAGCTAGAGTCATCATCATGACAGCCTTCTAATGTTCCCACTGCTGGGATACTGGCCTACTCTCAGGCGAGAGTGATTGGGTCTTAATCTACCACGCGGACCCAATGCGGATTGGTGGATGGCACATGCCTTTCGAATTTTTAGTTCTCAGACATGCCGGTTTCCTCACGATGTTTTCCTTCACCGCATGAGAGCACTGGCATTGCGCACATAAATTTGGTTTACGGGTTTGAACCCACGACCCTAGGATCGGAAGGCGGGGTCACTACCACTAGACCACCGGTGCTCACTAGACCACCGGTGCTCGAGCTAGAGTGATTGGTCTTAATCCACCACGCTTACATATTCTCAGACAATTATCATCAACCTCATATCAGTCTTGATGATCATCAGTGAGTGAGTGAGTGAGTCAGTGACGAAATCGGGGTTTTCGTTCAGATGAGAGTTTTGGCCGAAAGGTGTGATCGAATATGATTTTCACGTTAGTTTACCATGGTCAATTCAATGCTTACTAATATGAAAAATTACAGCAAAAACAGGAATTAATCATTATACACATATTTGCCGTGGGACTTTTTAGTTTCAAACTTTATGGTATAGTCTATATATAAGGTCATTCATTATCAACCTGACAAACTTAAGGGGTAGGTTCCACACATTAAAAAAAAAATAATAGTACTTTTTTTTTCTAAACGTTTTTTTTATATTTAATAAAAAAAAAATCGTTATTCTGCTTAATAATAAGTTATCCTTGTTAGAAATTGAAAAGGTAGCGCTCGGCACGTGTCATTGACCCGCGCGTCAATGAACCGCGTGTCAATAACCCGTGCGTCTTTGACCTGCGCGTGTCCTTGACCCGCTACGGGGCGCGCACACTCGAATAATTCATTATTACGTCGCTTAACTCGATTCCCAACAATGATAAATAATAATTGGGCGGAAAAACGTAATCGATTTTTTTTTTGTTTACTTGGGAATTTTAAGACAAAATATACATAAAAAAATATATAGGTACTTTTTTTTTTTTTATGTGTGGAACCTACCCCTTAAGTTTGTCAGGTTGGTAATGAATGACCCTGTATATAAATGGATACGGTACATTTGAAAAAATAAGTCAGATTGTACTGATCAAGAAGCTTAATAAGCTTCTTGGTACAGATGCTTCCGCGGGCGCCTGTGTGACGCCGAGACAGTGCGTAACACGGCGCAGACAATCCGTGCTAAATAGTGTGCAGTTTTTATAAGTTTTATATTTTATATGTATGTTAGTCTCTAAGGTATATATTTGTATGGGCCGTAGATTAAGTAAATTATCAATTGATGTCTGAAATAAAACTTTATTTATTTATTTATTGCATTGTGCTAGAATCACGGTTAAACCTCTGTGAACACAATTTTATTGTCTCTGGTGCTTTTGTCAGCTTCTGTAAGCGTAGTGCTTACATCCTCATGGGCTTCTGTCATATTTTTAGCGTCAGTGGATAGTTTTGATAAGTTTTGATGATATTTTTTTATTTACATGCAACTATAAAAATAATTATTGATAAAATTACGGTTAATGCATCACGACAAAAGTTAGTTTCCGTTTTATAGGAAGAAATAAAAGGTGAAAACATCTCTATAGATACCTACTATATAGAATTTGAAAATTTGAATGGATGGATGTTTGACTTAATCACGCCACAACGGCTGAACTGATTTAGATGAAATCGGGATCCTTTCAAAAAGGCCAAAAGGGGGCTACAGAAAATGGGGTACTTATGAAAGCTCATGAAAAGTAGTAACTCTAGGTTGGTTTCTTAAAAAATGGTCTTGAAAATCATCCGCGTGATGAGCAGAATAGCTCCTCATAATGAACTAAGTTAAGCTCACTTTTAAAAGCTTGTGCTCGCGAGGTCTTTAGTTATGTTTGCAGAACTAATAGAATTAATATTCAGTTGTTATTGACGGCCGTTGTGACGCGGCGGGCGAAAGTCCGCCTGCGACGCAGGAGATTCGTTTCCCGCCTTGGGACAAGTTTTTACGATCTGCAAATATTTATCCCGGGTGTTCTGGGTATTTTCTATGTATAATTGTACTAAGTATATCAGTCATCTAGTACCCATAACACAAGCTCTGCTTTGCTTGAGGCTAGATGATGCTGTGTGGATTGTCCAGCATCGAATTCTAATCCTAATTCTAAATGGGAGTGTAAGATCTGCACAGACGTCCCGCATTGAGGTGTATTGTGCATTGTCCCCCTGCTAACCTGCCCCAGCCAACTCCTTGAAATAACGGAAAAGATCTTTAGGTTGATGGCAGCAATGTTCTAGCATCTTCGATGGTGTTGTGGACGGTGGCGAGCAAGTGCCCATTAGCTCCTGCAGTCCCGACTTCGCTCTGGCTACATTTGTGGCTGCACAGTGAAGAATCACATGCTTCGCTGTTTCTTCACCTGGAAGCAACCGCGACAGATTCCACTGTCTGTGGCTCCAGTCTTTACGAGTACGATGGTCCAGCATTATTTATTTATTTCAGGAGGCTCAGCTAAATGTGTCGAGCATGCAACTCGATCCTCCAGGCCGGAGTATGCGGGATTCAGATGATATCCCGTCTCCTATTGGCAGCTATCCTCATGTGCGAGAATCTCATGAGGATGATACTTCAGACCTTCTACAACATCATGTACTTCGTGTTCCAAGTGATATCTCTCATACCGATCTGCCTGGTGTTCCTGATAACCTCTCGGTTGCGATGCTTGATGTGCGGCTGCGGGAATGGTCCCTGCCAGCTGAACGTTGGCGATGATGCGTGCGGCTGCTTCGTGACCTTGGCAATAGTCATCATCATTTTCTTGATCCTGAAATCGACAGGTAATAAAAATAATCATCAGAATATAGTTGATAGATGGGATGGGTGACCGCCAGTGGCAATTAACTGAGCGCTCCCGTGCTTCGGGCACGTTAAGCAGTCGGTCCCGGCTTTTTAAAGTTGTTAGGCCATGACTTCGGGCGGCCTAGAAACTCTGTCACCAGAGTTGGCCACTGGCTCATACGAACTTATATACAGGTACTCTAGACCAAATCATCCTTAAGATGGGCTACGCACAAAAAACAACGACAGAAGACACGTCGGTTGATGATGAAACCACGCTCAATGCCACAACTCCTGACAACTCTACAAGCTCACCGACTGGGAGAAGACGACACGAGTCTGTGGATATGTCGACTGTATCTTATTATTATATTATGAGTTGAACTGAAATATATTTTTACCTGGTTATTTTTGTTTTTATAGTTAACTACCACACTCTCACACGCCTCGAGCTCGCTAGTCGTTCGCGCCTAGTCCCGCTAGCCGGTCACGCCTAGAGCTCGGTAGTTGGGGACTTATCATCCCCAGAACATCACACCATATCCAAGAGTGGATTACACGAAACCGTTCATGGACATTTTTATTCAAATAGGGAATACTAAAGATTATAATATCTCAAAAATTATTTCGCCTCAAGCGGGATTTGAACCCGCAACCACCGCTTGATACGCGGGTGCTCTATTATCTCGCTTGGACGAAATCACACGATGTTTTCGGCTCGAAGCACCGATAGCTCCACCTACAGGGGAAACGTTGCAGTTATCCAATGACTAAAGTTAATCTAGGTCGTTGACGAGGGGGTGCTCTCCAGGTTACCTTCTCGTGTGCCTATGGTTGCTTGTCCCTTTCGGACCTGAGCTGTGTCCGCAGCCACACGGACTCACGCAGCTCACCTGGGGGGAACGGATTTACCATAGGACGGTGCGCCCTGTTACGTCCGACAACAACTTCCGTACCCTCATACGTGATCTTGTTGTCGGATAACTAAAAACCTGGAACCGGGATGGAGCTTCTCCACGTGTGCTTCTGATCAGCAGAACGCGCAGTGGATGAAGCGGGGACGTGCTGGTGTGCATTACCCAGTTGCTAGGTGGCAAAGGACTTCTCGCTTCCTTTGCCAGCTTCCGACTGCACGGGCTCATGGGGTCGGGTGGACCTCCGTGAGACCGAGTAATCTTGAGGGCTAATGGCCGTCGGATTGCAACCTAACATGTAATATGATTGCTATTTTGGACCTCGAGAGGGGCGGTGATACTCTGCGAGGAAGTGTTGCCGTGTGCGCCCAGCAGGCGAGGAGAGATATCTCCCTTGCCAGCGTTTGGCCGCTTGGTATGCGCTTGGTCGAAAGGCTTTAGTGCGATTAAGCGGCGGAGGAGATGGGAGCTTCTCCGCATATTCCCTTCGGGGTTTGCTGTGGTCAAAGCGGGGACGTGTCGGGTCTATGTATCCAACACTTAGTTTTGCTTGGTTGAAAGACCTTGCGGATTTGAGTGTTCTTGGGGTCCGAGGGGGCGATCCGATTTTATCTTCCCGGTTAAGTCTGATCGCCATTTCGGCACCCAAGATGGACGGCGCATCTTGCGAGTAGGTGTCGCCGAATACACTCGGCTGGATGGGAGATTTAATCTCCCAGCCAACGTCCGGCCGCTTGGTATGCGCTGAGTCAAAAGGCTTTTGTGCGACTAAGCGGCGGAAGAGATGGGGGCTTCTTCTCACACTCCCGACCATCAGGGGGTGTTGTTGATTAAGCGGGGACGTGTCGGGTCAATGAATCCAACACTTAGTTTGGCTTTGTTGAAAGACCTAGCGGAATTGAGTGTTCTTGGGGTCCGAGGGAGCGATCCGATTTGTTTCAATCATTTCTGATCGCCATCTCGGCACCCAAGATGGACGGCGAACCTTTTGATCAGGTGTCGCCGAATTTACCCGACTATCACTGAGGAGATGGGATCTCCTAACCAGTGGTCCGGCCCCTTGGTATGCGCTGGGTCGAAAGACTTTTGTGCGATCGAGTGGTGCCTTGGGTTTGTGAGCGGCCGGAGTGAGGGCTCCCGGTCACTCGTTGACATACAAACCCAGGGAGGGCGGCAGTAACATAGTTGCGTGTTCCTGCCGTCGCATCCGAGGATGTGCCGGAGTGGCTTGCCACTCCCGGGATGGGCTGCGGCCGCAGCAAGCTTGTGAGAGGGGAACCCCAGAGATCCTAGGAGTTCGGGGATCCCTTTGACCCAAACGAGGCTGGCAACCGAGGAGGTTTAGTGAGTCGTCCGACGTTTTTAGTCGGACAACCTCACACACCCCTGTTCGCACCCTCATGCGAAAGGATGTCTGTTTGCAGATTACTCCTCGTTAATAAAAAAAAAAAAAAAAAAAAAAGGTCGTTGACGAGAGGGTCGCATTGCTTATTCAATAAGTTTAAATCTTCAACACAAAATATTTTAAGAGCATAATTAGCTACATCGGTACAGTCGTTGTCGAGTTTTAGCGAGACGAATAGCAATTAATTTTAATATTTATGATGAAAAAGAAGAGAAGATAATTAATCTGTTTGGTATTTTTTTTTTTTCATACTTTAGCATACTATTAGAACAAATTATGTGTACGATATGAAATAACAGCCAACCTCAAAAATGTTTCTGTATAACTTTTCCGCGTTGGAACTGCGAGGATTATGACCACTCTCGCTCAAGAGTAGGCCGATGTTTCAACTGTGAGAACGTTATAAGGCTGTTATAATGTAGCTTATAATAGCACCCCTGCATGAGCCTGATTCTATAAATAAAAGTAAGACGTATAATTCAGCTGTAGTTTAGTCCCCATCTAAAATTTATCAATTGGCAAATTTAAAAACTTAATTAAACAAAATCTTTCTCAAAAAGCTTACTATAAAACAACCGATTACCTAGATGATAAAAAAGCTTGGGACGAATGTGCTCCAACTCTACTTGGAATCCATAACAATAGCAAGGGTCATGCCAAAAAAGCGAAAGGAACCCCAGCCGGTGTTGTTGCCAGTTCTTTTACGGCATGGGCGCGTTGGAACTGGTGTAAATTTTCCTAGCTTGTAAGACGTTTCAAAGTGATCCTTGTGATTCTACTGAATAAATAATTTTTGATTTACATTTTGATTTTTTGATTATTGAGTTTCGGTTTTTACCCAAAAAGCTAATCTATTAAACTGAAGGGCAAATTACACAAAACATTTAATTGATCGTTGGCTTCAGCTGAAACGTAATTGCAGCCATCGTTGTTCAATTAATGGCAATACGAAAACAGAAACAAATGAAAAACAGCGGTTCAGCAACGATTCGTTCGCAATCTTTGAAATGAAATGAAACGAAATATTTTATTTGCGTAATTTTTTTGTTACTAGCTGCCGCCCGCGACTTCTTTCGCGTGGAACTCGTACTTTTTTCCGGGATAAAAAGAAACCTATGTCCTATTCCCGGTCATTATCTCTCTATGTTTTAAATTTCAACCGAATCGGTTCAGTGGTTGTCGAGTTATAGAGGAACAAACATCCAAGTTTTCGCTTTTTTAATATTATAAGTGTGATGCAGTGTGATAAGTTTATTTGTTAGTGAAACTGAGCTTTTCTGATCGTACGGTCAAATCGAAACTATTTGAATTGAATGCCTACCAATCTCCAAGTCAATTAATGCCGGTAAAATGTCAAATTAATCAGAGTAATCAAAACTACTCCAATAACTGTCCAAGTTGGGAATTGCCACAAGTTACACAATTTGGAGTAATCGGCCTGATAACTGCTCTCATTGGGACCTATTCACAAAGTTTGAGCCCATCACTATAACAATAGTGCTGAGAAAATTAAAGATTCTGAAAACTGTTGTCTGATAAGTCAGTAAAATGAATTTACCTGGTGGTAGGACTCTTCAGCAAGAATCCGTCTTGGTGGGTACCACCGCAGTGTCAGATATTCTACCTCCAAGCAGTAGTGTGCAAGCTGCACTGTGTTTAGGTTTGAAAGGCACTGTAGCAAGTGAAGTTACTGGGCGAAAGAGACTTAACAACAATGTCTCGGGATGATGCGCAGTGCAGTGCCACGCAAACACTTAATACGACCGATGTGGCGCAGCGGGCGCAGGTCCGCCTGCGACGCAAAGGTTGCGGGTTCGATTCCCGCCTCGGGACAAATGTTTGTACGATCTACAAATATTTGTTCCGGGTGTTCTGGGTATTTTCTATATATAATAAAAAATATCTATCTATGTATTGTATTGTATTAAATATATATCAGTCATCTAGTACCCATAATACAGCTCTGTTTAACAGCAGCTTACCTTGGGGCTAGATGATGCTGTGTGGATTGTCAAGCATAAAAAAAAAAAAAAAAAAAAAAATAACTCTAAGTAGAAATAGAAATATGTCATAGGTGAAACACATAAGGTATAGTATAATATAATATGGGTGTCACTGCATCTGTAATAGTCAGGCGTGGTGCTTAACATCAGGTGGACGGCTTGATTGTCTTGTCACTTGCTGACATAAAAAAAAAAATTAAGTCCAAATAAACCTGATCTCTACAGTTACAATAGTAGTAAAACTCGTCCCGGAAGTACTACTACCATAACTATTTCTGCCGCAAAGCAGTAATGCTTGCATTGCTGAGTTCCGGTAAACTACAGGCACATGAGACTTGCAATCTACGTCTTAGGGTGGTGTCTTAGCTCTGGTATTGCAAGCGTCCATAGGCTGCGGTAGCCACTTACTATCAGATGGGCAGTAAGCTTGGTTTTCACCTAAATTGTGTAATAAAAAAATCTCATAGTTCAAGCTGAGATTGACGCTATATGAAGCTGTGTTTTTTTTCTTATATAATTGTGAGGTAAACAGGCAAACGGCCCGCTTGATGGTAACAAGTAAGCAGTTACCGTCGCCTATTGACCTCAGCAACACCAGAGGTACTGCTGAAGCGTTGCCTGCTTTGCGGGAGCTTTTTTATATTTTATTGAAGCCGTTCATTGTACGACAGCGGAAAAACATCGTAAGGATGTTTCACAAGCTGCACGTGTGGGGAAGAAAAGATCTCATGAGTAGTGCGAGACACCCACGTGTCGATTAGGTGTGGATGAGCCTTGTTCTGCTGTGAGTTACAATGGTAGAAGAGTAGTAGAGTTCTCTGTGGTAGAGCTCGTCCGGGGAAGGACTACACCATACCTATTCCAAGCTGTAATGCTCGCATTGTTCCGGTGCGAAGGGTATGGTTTCCGGTGAAATTACTGGCACAGGCGGCTTTCGATCTTAGCCTCAAGGTGGCGAGTGATACTTCTGGTATTGCAAGCGTCCATAGGCTGCGGTAACAGCTTACCATCTTGTGGGCCGTACGGTTGGTTGCCACTTCAGTTGTATAAAAAAAAACAATTAGGTTGTAAAAAATATATTTTATTTTGCATGTTATGTTGGATTTGACCAAACTCTAATAGGCGCTATTAACCGAATAAATAGAATAGAATAGATAAATATTTATTTAACGCCACACAATTAACATAAAAACAAAAATAACAATACAAATTAAAACTTAACTATTGTGACTATTAAATCGTTGTTATTTCAGAGTAAATTGACTGTGTTTTTTTTTTTTTTTTTTTTATACCACTAAAGTGGTAACCAAGCGTACGGCCCGCTTGATGGTCAGCAGTTACCATAGCCTATGAACGCATGCAACATCAATGATATCACTTGCGTGTTACCACCCTGAGACGTTAGATGGAAAGTCTCATGTGCCTGTAATTTCACCGGAAACCATACCCTTCAAACCGGAACACAGCAATGCAAGCATTACTGCTTGGCGGCAGAAATAGGTATGGTGGTAGTCCTTCCCCGGACGAGCTCTATCACAAAGAACTCTACTACTCTAGTACTGCGTACTTGTATTTGACATTTGTTATTCTTAGGTCGAATCCTGCCTAAGTCATACTAACGTTTGATTTACTTTTCCGCGATATCAACATATTCTTGGCCGTAGACCAAAGAACAATATGCTACCCTCATCCCTAAAACAGAAGCTGTGCGTTGCCATGGTTACGGGTAGCTTCCGCCGCCAGTTAATGGTTAAAAGGGTGACCGGAAGTGGGTCCGTCCGCGCGCTGAGGCATAATGACTGTTTTCAAGAGTAATGGGTAAATGTGATTCTACTGATTCTCTCAAAATTTAATATAGATTTGGCTAAGGTTTTGAAATACTCGTCGGAGATCAGGGAAAAAACGGTGAGAAATTATGTAAAAATTGCAAGAAAAATAACGCAAGTCAAACCGCGCTAGTGAGTGATAATGCTTAATTTAGGACGTTTTTAAAGTTTCTCCATACGATTTTGTCTGAAAACGATTTAATTTTTTTTAAATATTTGAATAGTGTATTAATTTTCGGGTCTAAAAAGTATTTAACTATTTTGAAACAGAGATATATATATATATATATATATTTTATACCACTAAAGTGGCAACCAAGCGTACGGTCCACTTGATGGTCAGCGGTTACCGTAGCCTATGTACGCATGCAACATCATAGATATCACTTGCGTGTTACCAGCCTGAGACGTTAGATGGAAAGTCTCATGTGCCTGTAATTTCACCGGAAACCATACCCTTCAAACCGGAACACAGCAATGCGAGCATTACTGCTTGGCAGCAGAAATAGGTTTGGTGGTAGCCCTTCCCCGGACGAGCTCTATCACAAAAAACTCTACTAGAACTCTACTATTATCTGATTAGTAGTTACTAATCAGATAATAATGTAACAAAGAAATTTAAGATAAATGTCAAGGTAGAAATACATTAACAAGTAACACCATTTCACAATAATTACATAAAGTAAAATATTTATGAGTAGTAGAGTTCTCTGTGATAGAGCTCGTCCGGGGAAGGACTACCACCATACCTATTTCTGCCGCCAAGCAGTAATGCTCGCATTGCTGTGTTCCGGTGTGAAGGGTAAGGTTTCCAGTGAAATTACTGGCACATGAGGCTTTCGATCTTAGCCTCAAGGTGGCAACCCGCGAGTGATACCTCTGGTATTGCAAGCGTCCATAGGCTGCGGTAACCGCTTACCATCTTGTGGGCCGTACGCTTGGTTGCCACTTCAGTTGTATAAAAAAAAAAAAAAATTATTCAAAATTTTTATATTTGGCTTATTTGACTTTCATTACATCATGATGCTACCTTATCTTAAAACCAGCACCTGGCCACTTGCCAGCTGATATATCTTGCGTTTCATATTCAGCGCCGAGCCGAGGATAACAGGCGCGGCGGAGACTGCTAATGTAGCCGATGCATACGAGTAATGCATACGAGTTTACGTGGAGCACTGCTGGTGCCTTATTCGCTATGACCAAAAGCGTGCTCGTTCGATCTGCGTGGAATCGTTGTCGACGAGCCACGTTTTAGGGCTTGTCTGACTGTTTTTCAAAGTCAACCTATCGATAGCGAAACTATCGCTATTGAAACAGCACAGATACCGAAAACAATCTTACAAACTCACGCCATGGCACGTATAGAACACGTTACTAAGTTACACGTTATTGGTAAGGAATCTCTATGTCATAGCGAATAAGCCCCCTGGTCTTGCTGCTGAACTGTTGTGGCTAAGTTTGTCGGAATGTTTTTAAGTTCAACTTGGATTGGAAATCTCCTTATATAATCTATAGATTTCTGAATTTTTTGTTCGCAAATTGTCTTACAATAGAACTTATTATTCCTATTTCTGCCGCCAAGTAGCAATGCTCGCATTGCTGTGTTCCTGTTCGAAGGGTATGGTTTCCGGTGAAATTACAGGCACATGAGACTTTCCATCTAACGTCTCAGGGTGGTAACACGCAAGTGATATCTATGATGTTGCATGCGTACATAGGCTACGGTAACCGCTGACCATCAAGTGGGCCGTACGCTTGGTTGCCACTTTAGTGGTATAAAAATAAAATAAAAAATTTAGCTGCGGTAGGTTATTTGTGAATAATAAGTTTCAAAATAAGTTTAGGAATTTCCTCCATTTACTTTATTAAATCAAAATTAGTAAGTTCATGTAAGCCGGTGGCAGGTGGAAAAACATTCGTATGACTTTGGTGACAGTGTTTTTAGGCCGCCCGAAGGAGAATTTCTTAAGTGCCTTAAAAATATAAATATAAATATTACACTAATTCATAGTGGTGTTAATCTTCGTAAAGAATAAATAAAAATAAAATTCAAAATATTTATTTCAAAGAAAAAAAAAAAATTTAAAAACAACTCTAAAACTACTTCACGTTTATTTTCTTTTATGTATTATAGTAAGTAAGTAAGTAAGTATTTATTTATTTGACACAAGAATATTAGGTACATGATTTGTTTATGAATCCATAGGTTCCCAAACTAGTAAAACTGTGTTTTAGGTATGTGCTAGCCGATCTGCCCCACCTTCATACGGGTGCGAAGCCGGGGTGAGTCGCCTGTATTAAATATAGCCTATGTTAAATATACTCAGGGATAATGTACCATTCTTATGGTTAAATAATTTTTAAAATCGGACTAGTAGTTTTTGATTTAACATTAACAAACGAACATACGAAAATACAATACATTTCTGCTCTATAAAATATTAGTATAGACTTACGCTTAACATTTTAACATAACACGCAATGGATTTTTCTATAATTATGAGTCATCATCATCATGACAGCCTTCTAATGTTCCCACTGCTGGGACACTGGCCTACTCTCGAGCGAGAGTGATTGGGTCTTAATCCACCACGCGGACCCAATGCAGATTGGTGGATGGCACATTTTTAATTCTTGGACATGCCGGTTTCCTCACGATGTTTTCCTTCACCGTATGAGAGCACTGGCATTGCGCACATAAATTTTTCGAACAGAAAAATCCATTGGTGCACGACCTTAGGATTGGAAGGCGGGGTCACTACCACTAGACCACCGGTGCTCTTATATATATATATATATATTATATAATTATGAGTAATGATTCTATATGATAATATACGTCTACATAGATGGTAATGTCATTTTATAATCAACGGAAATCATGTACAAAACTTCGTAGCGACCCGAAACCGAACTCTAATTAAATTTTTCAACTTTCCCATGGCTCGAAAAATGTAAAAAAAAGCAAATGAACCCCTGACAGCTTAGAACGAACGACACCTAAGGGACGCAGTGTCGTTCGTATCAACTTTATTTTATGCGGAACCCTAAAGTTTGATGACAGATTGCTTGAATATAATAACTGTGGAACAAATTGCCGATATCGCGAATTGATTTATGGGTCACTAGTGATAGCTGTTGCCCATGACTTCGTTTGCGTGGAACTTGGGAACTGTACATTTTTTTCAGGATAAAAACATACAGGGTCATTCATTTTTTTTAATTATTTTTTTTTTTTTTTTTAATATAAAAAAAACGTTTAGGAAAAAAAAAGTACAAGTATTTTTTTTTATGTGTGGAACCTACCCCTTAAGTTTGTCAGGTTGATAATGAATGACCTTATATAAGATTATTGAAGTTAAATAAATAATGCTGGATAATCCACACAGCATCATCTAGCCCCAAGCTAAGCAGAGCTTGTGTTTTGGGTACTAGATGACTGATATACATATTTAATACAATACAACACATAGATAGATATTTTTTTTATTATACATAGAAAACACCCAAAACAAGTATTTGCAGATCGTACAAACATTTGTTCCAAGGCGGGAATTGAACCTGCAACCTCCTGCGTCGCAGGCGGACCTTCACTCGCCATGCCACATCGGTCGTCTGTGTTCTGTTGTCTGTTTTATTATGTGTCACACTGATACAGTATCAGACACAGATTATTGTGTCAGGAATACCAGCAGTTTATTAAGTGTCAAGAGTCTTGAAAGTATTTTATAACCTTACGTTCTCATTGCACCCTTATGTAACACTTTTATGCAGTATTCAGTATTCAGTAGATTTATTCACAAAAGACATGGTAAATTTTTACATTAGGTGGAAAATATAAATTTTAGAGCTGCATATCTCGCCCGAGTACAGGCACGTGAACATCATAATTATTAAGTACTTAAAAAAATTTTACACATAAATATTAAGTTACAATAAATGAATTACCAAAATCTGAATTAAATGTCATTCACAATACCTACCTATAAAAAAAAAAAAAAAAGGCCTGATTAGTAGTCCGATTGTCCGATGATTGGACTGATGAGACTTTGTCGTTTCAATAGTTCGGTGATAAAAAAATCCGGACTACTTCGTCTTGAATATTGAATGATAAAAGTACCCTAGGGGTGAAAGTTACTTATTTAGTTCGCTCGGACGGGTGAGGGCGCCAATAGTTCGAGGGACTAAATAAGTCTTTAACCCGAGGTAAACACTGTCCTTTTCATTACAAATATGTACAAGGAAATAAAAAATAGAAATATGAATTAGCTAGAGACTCAAATTTTTCTAAAACTCATTTTAAACAAATCTATGCTATATGGAAGTTTAAACAAAACTCTACGACTCGAAAAAAGAAATGAAGATCGGATTGCCGCTTTCCCGCCTATTTTGTTTTTTTTTTCTGTTATTTTTCATTTTAATCATTGAAGAAATGGTAAATGTTTTGCCCAAATCTAGGGTATGTTATTTTAAAGAAATTGTTGAAACTAAAATAAATAAAGATATTTAAAAATATATATTCTTTAATCAATACTTAACTTTATGTTATTTCAATTTTACATAATGGCTGTATAGAAAGTTGGAACATGGTTCAATAGAAATGTGAAAATAGAGCTATTTTTTTTAAATATAACTTGACAGCTGTCAGTTGAAAGCGATTCTCCCTTGGGATAAAAAGTATTACTTTCATCCTGCTCCTCAGGCAACTTCAGACCTATTTTCAGAGTATGAGTAAGGAAAAATTCTATGCACCTTTGCGCAGCCTGTCAGATGATCAAGACATTCATGTGGTGACAATTTAGCTACAAAGGAGGCTTTTTAGACTACATTTTCTATTGAATGCAGACTTTCAAAGTTCATAGAAAATATTTAATAAACAAGGCGAATCTAATAATTCTATCAAAGAAATCTGTAGTGCTCAACTTTGCTCCGACATAGTTCCGAAAGCCAGGGAAGTTGTAATGTAATAACTTAATAATGGTGAGAGCTGCCGCGTACTCTGAACATCTGGTTAGACTCATCCGGAGTCTGTGCTTTTGAAAATTAGAGAATATAAGACTAAATGTTGTTTAAACCAGATTTGGTAGACATTTTCACTAGTTTTTTTTATTGGCAGATATTTTTACACAATTATCTAGCCATAAACTAAGCAAGGATTGTGTTAATTAAATAATAATATTGCAAGTCGATGGTCCTGATGATGTCCCGTGGAGGGATGAAACACGTTTTTTTTTTAGGTTAACTGTATTAAATGTGTGACTTCATTGGGGAATAGTACTAGAGATTTTTCGTCTGTTTTTATCTTGTAATGGACTTCCGCAAAGTAACGCCTGAATCTATTAATTATCTTACTGATTGCATTAAAGAGCCAAATAACTGTTTCATTTTTGCATTGGTTGCATTTTAGTGTTCAAAAGTGCTGAAAAACTTGCAATCGGATATAACAAACCTGATGGAAAGGGGCATTCTGTACGTAGTACTAAATCTCTCTAATCTCTTATATGTGCTAATTAACACGTCATATCTATGAATTCACAAAGCTACTCGTGCAAAAGGCTAATCGAGGTACTTATAGGTCTCACAACGGATCTCGACCGTAGTGAAATTAGCCGTTTCGATGCGCAATGGAGCTTTTTCAAACTAAATTGTCTTTGCGCATCACAAACGGCTAACTTCACGGAAGCCTAGATCCGCCGTGCGAACTATACATTAGGTAGTACTTAAGAAACGTTTTTACTATAGTCTGGTTTTTTAATTCAAGTCCAAAAAGGTAAACAAACAAAATGTCATTGTCAAATGTCAATTTTGTGTATCTCAGAAAAGCAAAACCTTTGGATCGATAATACTTGTACCCGCGTACTAATCAGGATCAGACCTACTAACTGTCTACCAACAAAGATCAACAGAAACAACACAGGGCCCTTCTATCCATATTCATTTATTCTGCACAAACATTTTAGCTTAGGTCTAAAATAATGTAGCTGCAAGTGAGTACATTAATCTTGTTAGGGCGTTGCAGGTAGTAACTAGTTATAGGTTAAATAAATAATACAATTTCAATGTGTCAATAATACACAACTTAACAATTCAATTATGTTGTTATTAGTGTTAAAAATGTCAAGCGTATCTATCTTCAAAAGTCTATCTAATCCTAGTTTAATTTCGTTTGTTAAAAAGAAAGTAAGAAATAATAAAAATGTCTTAGTAATTTAAGTCAAGGCGTGATTGTGTAGTGCACTCATAATTAATAAATAAATGTTGTCAATGTTCAATGTCAAAAAAGTAGTAGGTAGTATATCTATCTATCGACTTCCTTGGTGGCGACTTATTTCATTTTCATCTGCATCTCAATAAATAGCTTACAAAGCTTAAATCTATCTATACCTTTTTTTTTTTTTTTTTACTTGAGGAAAATCCTTCATGGATACCCCCCGCCCTCGGATTGACGGAGGGTTATGTCAGACTCTTACTGACTAAAAACCTCAAGATGTTCTGCGGGACGCTTATGTCGCGGCTACGGGAACAGAAGTACTCCTCCGCGGCCACAGCAGCGTTGACTCGTTGCCAAGTCCCCACTTTCTTTCCGAGTACCCTATCTATAGTATACGCGTAACACCACACGTGCCGCCTTATGACCAATCTAGAGCAGCGATCCTATATGGTTCACTGCTCTAGCCTGTGTTATGGAGGCTGGTAGGAGGCATAAAGCCTCCTCCTGCGTCCTACTCTCCGGCTGCGGATGGGAAGAGTGGTTGTTGCTTCTCTTTCTCTCTCCGCAGCTTCTTTCCGCATTAAAACGTTTTCACAGAAAACTGCCACTGCCTGCCATTTATCCTCCCCTTCTACCATAGTCTTAATAAGACAAGGGAGAGAGAGTTCACCTCCTATCACAGCGACAAGATCGCGTCGTTCCCTTTCCCAGGCTGGGCATACCTCTAGCGTATGCTGCGCCGTGTCTTCAGCACAGTCACAGTGATGACGTTTTGGGTTGGGTTCCCTTCAAGCTATGCAACACAAGTACTTTCCAAAACATCCGTGTCCGGAAAGCACCTGAGTCAGCCGGAAGGTTACTGCACCATGCTCCCTTTCAACCCAGTTTTTTAGTACTGGCCGTATGGCCTCTACTGTACGCACTCCTGCCGTCGGGAAGGCCAAACGGTCTGCCCACTTGTCTATCATGGCTTCTCGAGTTCTTGTTATCCACGCTTGAACCTCCTTTTGCGGTGGATATTCCCCTCTTGCTAACAAAGCTTTCCTCCAGTCATATCGAGCCGCCAGTGTTTCGGCCTCAAGATCCCAAGGTGGGGATCCCGCCATCAAGCAAGCTGCTTCAAATGAGATAGTGCGGTATCCTCGTATGATCCCAATGGCCATCACCCTCTGAGGGCGTTTCAGAAGTTTGATATTTTGCCTTGACAGGGCCTCCGACCATATGGGGGCACCATACATCGCCATGCAGCGAACTACACCGAGATACAGGTGCCGACAGCTGTTTTTTGGTCCACCGAGGTTTGGAAGAAGCCGCTTCAAAGCAGCAGCGGCTCCCACGAGCCTCGGTGCCAGCCGTTTAAAATGCTCCTCAAACTTCCAGCGGCTGTCCAGGACAAGACCGAGATAGCGCATATTGGTCCCAACATTAATAATAACTCCATCAACCATCAGACTTATGTGGGTCCCACGCAATGGTGCTCGCCGCGGCCCGTGAAAATACATTGCCTCAGTCTTGTTGAGTGCCACTTTAAGTCCCAGGGATCCTATTCTACGCACTACTAGCTCTACAGAAGATGTAGCCAAGTTAGTTACTTCCTCATACGTACGCCCCTGAACAGTGACCAATGTATCGTCTGCATAACACGTTACACCTACGCCCAAGGGAAGTGCACCCCTCAAGACCCAGTCATATCCAATATTCCACAATAATGGACCAAGAACTGAGCCTTGAGGGACACCACACGTCATTTCGCATTGCTGCATCCCACCTTCTCGTACAGGATACTCAATGTACCGCTGAGATAGATACGCATTGACGATTTGGACAAGGTAGGGTGGAGTTTTGTGGAATTTCAGTGCTTCTATTACACAGGCCCAGGGCATCGAGTTAAATGCGTTGGCAATGTCCAAAGACACTGCCATCATAACTCCGCCTTGCTCTATCGTTTCATCTAATAGCGCCTTTATGCATTTGATTGCATCTATAGTTGACCGGCCCACTCGAAAGCCATACTGATGCTTGGAGAGGTCCGGGCCAACTTCTCGCAGATGTTTGTTGAGGCGTCCAGCAATGACTCGCTCAAAGAGCTTGTCTGCCTCGTCTAACATAACAATAGGACGGTATGCTGAGGGTGATTCAGCAGAACGCCCGTCTTTTCTTAATAACACTAGCCTTCCTTTTTTCCATAGAGAAGGAAACCTTCCATCAACCAAGCATGAGTCCATTAGTTTTCTAAAGCGCTCTCCCAAAGTCTGAAGTGCAATAATCCACACTCTGCCAGGAATCCCATCTGGACCTGGAGCCCTGTTTTTGGCTTGAAGTCTTAGGACAGCACCATACAGTTCCGACTCAGATACAGGTGGTACTTCACTATCCTCATATTGTTCCGTTACTGTTGAAGGTGCCATTGATGGGGGAACATATTCGGCCTGTGCCGGGAATAGAGTCGAGATTACATTTCCCAACAATTCTGATTCCATATTCTCCGTCAATGGTGGCGCCCAGGGACGCAGCTTGCCTCTAACCGCTTTATAGGGTCGACCCCACGGATTCTGGTTGAGCGTCTCTAATAGTTCTGCTCTCGCCTGAACTTTGGCATTGCTTATCGCTAGCTGAAGAGTTCTTACGCGCTCTCTGTAGCACTCATACAACCGGCTTTCCTCCTCTACATTGCGACGCCTGCGTCTTCGATGTCTGGTGTACTGACGTCTTGAAGCAATGCAGCTGGAGCGCAACTCTGCAATTTCTTGGGACCACCAATAAACTTGCCTGTGAGGAGGCCGAATTTTAAACCGAGACATACCAGCGTCGCAGATTTGAGTCATGGCAGTACGAAACCAGCCTACTTCCTCTTCGATTTCTATATATGTGGGTGAATTCTGCCATGCCTGAACGATTGCCGCCTCCATTATGGCCTCTTTGTCAATGCTACCTAATACCCATCTTGGTGATGAAGACACAATTCGGGGACCTCTAGGCGCTCCCTGTGAGCTAAACGATATGTCAAAACGTACATATCGATGATCTGACAGCGTTTCGACCTCCTCCATCACATTCCAACCAGATACACGTTGCGCGATACTAGGGGCTGCAAACGACACGTCAACAATAGAACCGCCATTATGTCTTATACATGTGTTAACTGAGCCTCGATTTAGGACAGTTAGACCTGACATCAATGCCCACTCCTCCAAGGCCTCACCTTTGACGTCGGTCGCTGGGGAGCCCCAGTATATAGACTTGGCATTAAGGTCCCCTACGACAAGTGCAGGACGGGATAAGTTTTGCCCAATGAGAGCCCCCAGCCCGCCTAAGTATTGCTCAAATTCAGCAAGGCTTCTGTTTGGTGAGAAATATGTCCCAATGAGTAGACATTCTCTCCATTTTACAGCAACATAGCCCCTACCACTGGCCACCTTAATGATCCCAGGAGTTCCCGGTACGTTAGACGCTATGATTGCTACCAGTCCATCAGCATCTCCTATCCAGTTACCCCTGGTGGGTATATAGTAAGGCTCAGCAACAATCGCTATATCAATCAACCACTCTGCCATGCTCTGCAGGAGCAAATCCTGTGAGCCAGCAGAGTGGTTGAGATTCGCCTGTAAAACACGATGGGCCATAACTAAACAGCATCCATCGGTACCTCCTGTTCCCTGGCCGTTGTTTCGGCCGGTAGGTGGGCAGCTGGAGTCTTTCTTACTCCTTTTGTTCTCTTCTTAGGTAGCGGTGGCGAGCACATTTTGCTCCCTACCACATGGTCCGCCTTTTTGTTTGCCGTAGCACACAGTGAACATCGGGGTAACGCCGTGCATGTAGCCGCTTTGTGACCAAGTTGACCACAGCGGTAGCACTCGTCACTTCTATCTACTTCCTCACAGCACGAAGCTCTCACATGACCATTGTACAGGCACTTGTAGCACCGCAAAGGCTTGGGTTGCAGGAGCTCAACTCTGGCGGAAACCCATCCCACCAAAAGACGCCCTGCCTCTCCAATCTTTTTGGCTGCCTCTATTGGACAACGCACCCACACAGTACCAGTGCCATTAAAGCTGTGGCGAATATCACCGACCTTCACAGAATCTTCTGTACACTCTCCGTTCTTGACGACGGCTGCAACTATTTCGGTTACAGAGACTGAGTCATCAAGTCCTGTTACACGAAGACCTGCAGATTTCACTGGCCTCGAAACTTTTGCCAAGTCTGAATCAAGCACTTCTTTCAGTTTTTGAGCCAAAGTATCCGCTTTATCTCCGTTCATCAGTCCTGGTATTTCCAGGATACTGGCACCTGTAACAGCTTTGCGGAATTTCACGCCTGAAATCCCGCAGCTTGCAAGGTCTACCTTGTCCTTCGCGTCTTTTAGTGCTTTTGCATAAGTGTAGCCTTTTTCCACAGCCCCAGGCTGCAACGTTATAATTACTGCAGCAGTTCGTGGAGTACGCAGTTTGAATGGAGCCGGTTGGCTGGGTTTGGGCTTAGAAGCTGCCGCAGTCGAGGCTTGTGCCACTTTCTTCTTATTTTTTGTGCCTTTCTTGGTCACCGTTGACCAACCTTCATTAAGGGGTTCTGGCACTGGTGGCTGCAGATGAGCCTCCAAAGTCTGGGTGAAACCAACTTCAATACCAGTAGCCCTTTTCCCTTTTTTCGTCGGCTTCTCTTGACTTTTTTTATTAAGAGACTTGGATTTCTCTTTTGGCAGCGTTGAATGCGACTTTTTAGCCTCTTCCGTTGCAGCTGCAGCAGTTGCCTTTCGATCAGCAGCCAACGGAGGACGAAGACGCTTCTCTGGAAGCAGTCTTTCCTCTATCGCCTCCATTCGAGCGTTCATCATACCTCCAACCTGCGTCATGATAGAGCACATTAATTCGTCAGCCTGATTACCGTTTTCTTGCAAATTTAAGATCAACGGCTCATCCATCTTCTCCGGCAATAAATTATTAGGAGTGGTAAGAACTGAGCTCTCTTGATTTGGCCTCGCCTGACATCTAATAGCTGCCATTTCTTTACGGAGTTCTGCCATCTCAGTATGCAGACGGATGTTGTCCGCTTGTAACTTCTGCGTTTCTTCCGTGGACGTTCTGCTTTGTAGAGCCTCCACCGCTATCTTGATCGACAGCGCTGCGTCTCTTAAGGCCTTCACTAAGGTTCCCTTTAGGTTCTTAGATTTTGCTGCCACGTTCAGAATTATATCCAGATCATCGGACACTTGCTTAGTTAGAGCTAGCGCCGTTCTAGCGTCACTCACATCTATACCCAGAGCAGATCGGTTCACATCAGCAACACGGGCCTGTTCCCCAATATCTTCATCAATTTTTTGACGGGATTCTTTTTTTTTTTTTTTTTTTTTTTTCTCCGCTTCAGACAGTTGTTTGCACCCTGTAACGGAAATGCGTTTTCTTCCTCTTTTAGATATTGATGAACCTTTAGAGGTTGGAACTTCATTGGCCCTCGCACCAGATTCTGAGCCCGAAGGGCTACTCGACCTAAGCCTCTTTTCTCTTACTTGTTTCAGCCAAAATCTGGAAACGATTCCTGTCTCCGGGTTAATACTGTCACAATCAGAATCTCCATCTTGTCCACAACCCACAGCTGGTAAATTGGCCACGCTCCTTTCTTTCAGCACACAACCAATAGCATTACTGCCAGCCTCCTCATTACCTGCATGAGCAGATATTACATCACTTTCAACTACGACCAAACTATGGTCCATAACATCATCAATTTGGTTTTTATTTAGTTTATTCATTGTTGTTCCCACGAGAATGGGACGAAATAAAAGCCGCTCCGGGTGACGCCCATTCCGAACGCGAGGGTATATACTACGGAGGTCCCCAGGTATCCGTAGGTTTTTACGTGTTTTCTCACGGGTTTTGTTTCAAGTTCGCTACTCTGGGACCGGCCAATCAAGGCAAGCCCACCTTCGGTTCATACTGCTACAACGTACCTCCTTATCGCCCGACGGGGTTGTTGAAGTAGAAGAATGAAACCGGCTGGAGAGAAGGCGAATACTCTCTCCGACGAATCTGAGCAACAGTGTTAATGTCACCCAGTCCGTCTTAATACTCCATCTGTTCTATTCAGCATGCTTTTTGCTAGTCACTGACTGAATATTTTTCACCTCCACTAAGCAGTTATAATGCCCTATCCTGACATTGAATGCACAAAACATTTAACTATAATATAGTTAAATGTTATGCTTTCTCCCCTACGCCCTCTGCTAAATCAGAGGGACGCGAGGAAAAGCAAACCTCCTCCCCCGTTTCCCCCCCCCAGTGTTTGGTCCGCGTTAGTGTACCGATAGCTCTCTTTATTGAGAGCTATCGGTACACCATTTCTCCTATCCGCCACCCGGAGACGCGCCACGTCGGGCTTCACCTCCCCGCCCACTAGGACAACCTAGCAGGTCCGTGGAAATCTATCTATACCTATACCAACCCCATAGAACAAACTGAACAAAACGTGAACAGGACAAGAAAACACAACGAATGAAAACGAACCAAATGTGTATCAGCACTGCAAAACATTACCGTACCCCAGAATGTGACAAGTACCATAAAATATTTACCTAAAAAAATATTGTATTTCAAACAAATATGAATATCTGAACAAAACTATGCCTAAATCATCTATTTTAATTAGTTTTACAAGTCTTGGCTAAAATAAAAAAATCTTACTCATTAATTTAGCGTAACATAGTTCCCTATCAAAAAGTAAGTATTTTTTTTCTATGGTATTACCATTGTTTACCTTTTTGAACTTGAATTAAAAACCAGAGTATAGTGCGTAGCCACTTGTAGCACTCCTTGCCACTTGTAGCGGCACAGCTACGAATATCTACGCATCATAATTATTTTTATAATCCGTACATTTAACAAAACTCGACTGCGCAAAACAAATCATCAACGTAGCTTTTACGTTAGGCATTCACCAATAAAAAGTTCATAGCTTACAAGATTCAAAAAGGAGTCGCGTTAATATCATTTCATGAACATGATAATACTAAAAACAAAATGATTTTATAAAAGTATTCTTATCAAGCGCTAACCTTTATCTAACAGGATAGCCGTGTTTACCACTCCCACATAAACGCCTTTATACAATCACATGGCTGTTGAGGTAAACAAAAAATCACCGGTGATCATGACCGTTATATCATTGTACCACCTGTTTAAATAAATAAATAATGCTGGACAATCCACACAGCATCATCTAGCCCCAAGGTAAGCTGCTGTTAAACAGAGCTGTATTATGGGTACTAGATGACTGATATATACTTAATACAATACAATATATAGATAGATATTTTTTATTATAAATAGAAAATACCCAGAACACCCAGAACAAATATTTGTAGATCGTACAAACATTTGTCCCGAGGCGGGAATCGAACCCGAAACCTCCGCGTCGCAGGCGGACCTGCGCCCGCTGCGCCATATCGGTCGTCAAATAAGTAACCCTAACAATCGTCCATTCTGACAACTTGTGCGTCCCTGCACACGATACCAAGTGGAACCCTAACACATTAGATAGGACCACTTATGGTACTGTGGTAATTTTGATTTACCGTTGTACCATCACCACAAAGTCAATGCAATTATTATTTCAGTACAGGAGATCTAACAAAAGCCATATTGCTCGTAAAACAGAGGTTTAATATGGCTTTTGTTAGACCCTATGCTTGTGTGTACTTATCTTTAATTGATGTTATTGGTTTATCCGTGTTAATTAAGGTAAATAAATAAATACAAAAATACAAATTGTGACGCGTCACGACACGCCACGACATAATAATGTAAACGCGACTTAACAAAACGCGTGACGACACACTGCGGCATTAGATTTAGGTTCAAAGTACTTTTGTACCTTAATTTTATAACTTCCTAATTATCCACTATGCAATAAGAAGGGCATGGTTCCAAAATTTCCCTCAAATAATCCCCTGCGGAGGGAATTTCGCCATACCATTTACTTTATGTTACTTTATGCACACGTTACACGGGGTAACGCCACGTGCATGTGTACAGGCACGAAGGGCATCTGAGATCCAGTCCACACAATTACACGGAGCTAAGTAATAGGGGCGCGGCAATGAATACCAAACATACTCGCGCTCGCAGCCGGCCTGGGACAGCTAGCTCACTTAGTTAATAAATAAATATAAATAAATAATGCTGGACAATCCACACAGCATCATCTAGCCCCAAGGTAAGCTGCTGTTAAACAGAGCTGTGTTATGGGTACTAGATGACTGATATATATTTAATACAATACAATACATAGATAGATATTTTTTATTCTACATAGAAAACACCCAGAACGCCCGGAACAAATATTTGTAGATCGTACAAACATTTGTCCCGAGGCGGGAATCGAACCCGCAACCTCCGCATCGCAGGAGGACCTACGCCCGCTGCGCTACATCGGTTGTCAAGTTGAACCACACGTCCGTGCTAATATAAACTGCGGCACAGAACAGTTATTAGTACTACGCACAGAACGGCCACTCCCTACCTCCCACCGGTTGTACTTACCTCACCCCGGTCGCGAGTTTCAGTGCCTGCACCAAGCCAAGGGCTAAGGCACGAGCTATTTTTGATTTTGTGGAGATCCAAGTGCGCGTGCCAGCGCGAGCGAAACCCGAATTTTCATTTTATTTCATTTTATTTAATTTCAACCCGCACTCTACTACAACTACTCAAGTCCGCACTCTACTACAACTACTCGAGTCCGCACTCTACTACAATTACACGAGTCTTCTAAATCTCCCTTCTTGGGGTTTATGTAAAGGTTTTGACATCTTTGTCATTAACCTAGCTTCTAATCGCAGAACCCGCACTGGAGAGCTCATCCGTAGGACTATATTGTAAGCTTATCGCGTGGTACTACCCAGCAGAACCACCACGTTAGAATCCGATTATTTATATCTTAAAATAATGTACGTTAGACGTACATAGTGTACGTATGCCGTTTATTGCTGTACGTGCGTCGTACTGTATAATATATCATCGCTGTCAGTCGCTTGTTATTCCGTCTGGCCATCTCTTTCACACCTATAGTGCGGACCATAAGCGTGTAGGGATCAACAAGCGATAGACTTACATAATAACACCGCGGATAGAGCCTCAACGTGGTTTTTTGTTGGTCGAAAGTACTATAACTAGCAGTTCTCCAAACAGTAGACCTAGCAAGCATAAACTTGTAAAGTGAACTTTGAAAGTGAGCAACATACTGCATTTTAAGGAACAATTTTGCTCATCACGCTGAAGATCCTCATCAGATCTTTACCAAATATCAGACAAACTTAAAGTTAATACTTACCTTTCAAATCAAATCACATTAGGCGGAGATATTCAACAGCTCCCTTTTTGGAGAAAGTACGCCCGCTATCAAAAATCCCCGACGACAATCAAATTCTATAAAGTCATAAGACCTGTGTACTAAGTTTCAACAGATTGGTTGACAAATGCGACCTGTAGGCGAGAACACAAACTGACCGGACAAACTGACAACCAAAAGCATTTTTGGCTAATATCGAAACTGAGACGCTTCGCTCGGTACGCTCGCTCGGCCAATTAAAAAAAGAAGCAATTGACACGATGAATTATTGAACTTACTTAATTAAAGCTATGTGAAATCTTGCTTGATAAACCACTGACATTAAAGCGGTCGCTAAGTCGGTGGATGTAAGGTTCAAAATTGGTTGTCATGTCGCTCTTTGGCGGAGGCCTATGTCCAGGTGTGAACGTCTATTGGCTGTAAAGATGTGTGATTTTGTATAAAAATTTTACCATTTTCAGTGTTTATTAACCTGTTATTCTGTATATTATTAATCATAAATGATTTTTTTTATATTTTATAGTGCCATTTTTTTTTCAAATTATCATATTTTTATTTTTATTATGGTATAGATATTGTATGTCATTTACTAGGTTTGTGCTGAAAATCAGTGTTGTGGATTTTATCCTCAACGTATGCTGAGCTCAGACCTTTTAAAGATAAAGATAAAGATAAAGATAAAGATAAAGATAAAGATAAAGATAAAGATAAAGATAAAGATAAAGATAAAGATAAAGATAAAGATAAAGATAAAGATAAAGATAAAGATAAGATAATTTAATTACACACACCTCTTCGCTTTATTTTTTCTTTTCTTTCCTTTTATACAATGTTTTTTTTTACTGTTATTGTGTTCCGTGTGAGTGAGTGTACATGGCAAGACGTGGTGATGACAGGTGGAGTAAGGCGACAACTGAGTGGTGGCCGAGAAGTGGCTACAGAAACGTCGGTCGTCCGTTGGCGAGATGGGTAGACGACATAGTGAAAGTCGCGGGCCGTAAGTGGATTAGATTAGCACAGGATCGTGGTAGATGGCACAAACTAAAGGAGGCCTATACCCAGTAGTGGGTGAAGTCAGGCTGTGAAGTCAGAAGAGAGAAGAAAAATCATTTATTAACACCTAACTTACACAAAAAAATACAAAGGAAAAATAACAACTAGATAGGTAATAAAAATAAAGTAGGTAGCTAGGTAAAACATGGTATATAGAAAAAAAATAAATTAATCGATAAATGAAGAATAGTAGTAGAGTTCTCTGTGATAGAGCTCGTCCCGGGAAGGACTACCACCATACCTATTTCTGCCGCCAAGCAGTAATGCTCGCATTGCTGTGTTCCGGTGTGAAGGGTATGGATTCCGGTGAAATTACTGGCACATGAGGCTTTCGATCTTAGCCTCAAGGTGGCAACCCGCAAGTGATACTTCTGGTATTGCATGCGTCCATAGGCTGCGGTAACCGCTTACCATCTTGTGGGCCGTACGCTTGGTTGCCACTTCAGTTGTATAAAAAAATAGGAATAAAGCTATTTTCTTTCTCTCTTTTCTTCTTTCTTACATCATAGTTACTGCAGTATACCAGCTGTTCTCTCCGAGCTGTTATAGTCCACCATCTGAGGTCCCGTTTATTAAAACGATGGGGAATGGGTTCGATTTATTTTATGTTTATTTAATTGGGTCTGTTCGATCGCGCGGCGAAGCGACGGTAATCCCTTTTTATCGGCGTTTCGGCAGAAATGTCTGCTACGGATTTTATTTTGCAGCAAAATAATAGTTAAGTTGAAACACGAGTCGAATTTACTTCACCGAGATATTTTCTGAAAGTAGTCATTTGACATTGATTAGAGCAATTTTAATAATATTTTTTTTTGTAAAACTGTGGCAATTAGAATGGAAATTAATCTACGAAAATAGCAAGCAGTTTGCTTCTAGTGTGTTTTGCATGGCTCCAACAATTATAATAAAATTTCTAAATCTGTTCGTTCAAAGTCAAAGTCAAATGATTTATTTCAATAAAATCACAAGGATCATTTTGAAACGTCTTAAAGCTAGGTGAATTTACGCCAGTTCCACGCGCCCCAGCCTAGAAGAATCTGGCAACAAACTCGGCTGGGTTCCTAGCTTTTTTTTGATGATCTCTGTGCATAAATGAATTCAAGAGCAAATTGGGTGAGATTCTAGTTCAAAAAGAGTATTACACCTTAAATGAGTTCTTGAATGATCGAATTATTATTGAATATCACTAAGTTGTACTATCTCTTTAATCATTATTTATTAATAATATAATAGTTACAATCTTTTTTTTTTATACTACTAAAGTGGTAACCAAGCGTACGGCCCACTTGATGGTCAGCGGTTACCGTAGCCTATGTACGCATGCAACATCATAGATATCACTTGCGTGTTACCACCCTGAGACGTTAGATGGTATGTCTCATGTGCCTGTATTTTCACCGGAAACCATACCCTTCGAACCGGAACACAGCAATGCGAGCATGACTGCTTGGCGGCAGAAATAGGTATGGTGGTAGTCCTTCCCCGGACGAGCTCTACCACAAAGAACTCTACTACTCTTCTAAGAAATCTTTTCTTGACATTTGAACAATTTAATTAGAGTAGTAGAGTTCTCTGTGATAGAGCTCGCCTGGGGAAGGACTACCACCATACTTATTTCTGCCGCCAAGCAGTAATGCTCGCATTGCTGTGTTCCGGTGTGAAGGGTATGGTTTCCGGTGAAATTACTGGCACATGAGGCTTTCGATCTTAGCCTCAAGGTGGCAACCCGCGAGTGATACCTCTGGTATTGCAAGCGTCCGTAGGCTGCGGTAACCGCTTACCATCTTGTGGGCCGTACGCTTGGTTGCCACTTCAGTTATTATTATTATTATTATTATCAGCCTGTATCATCCCACTGCAGGGCAAAGGCCTCCCCATCCCCCTTCCATATAGTACGGTCATGTGCTTTTAAGGACCAATCCTTTTTAAATGAGTCCAGGTCATCCCGCCATCTAAGTCTGGGTCTGCCACGATGTCGTCTTCCGTCGTTGGGGGCCCACTCCGTTGTTAACTTTGCCCAGAGATCATTGGACATGCGGCAAACGTGCCCGGCCCAGTTACATTTCAGTCACTTCAGTTGTATAAAAAAAAAACATGACACATTTTAATTTTGACATTCTAATAATTTAACCACATTGTACATTTTCTATTAATATTACTGTTTTGTGTTAATTCAAACTATTTTAAATGTAATGTTTGTTAATGTTTGTATGCCCAAATGGCAGGATCTAGAGCTCATATGTTAGCATTACGACCGATGTGGCGCAGCGGGCGCAGGTCCGCCTGCGACGCGGAGGTTGCGGGTTCGATTCCCGCCTCGGGTCAAATGTTTGTACGATCTACAAATATTTGTTTCGGGTGTTCTGGGTATTTTCTATATATAATAAAAAATATCTATCTATGTATTGTATTGTATTAAGTATATATCAGTCATCTAGTACCATAACACAGCTCTGTTTAACAGTTGCTTATCTTGGGGCTAGATGATGCTGTGTGGATTGTCTAGCATTATTTATTTATTTATTTATTTATTACCATCATTTTATATTACCTAGGTTCGCAAACAATAAATGATTATGATTATGATTCTTTCTGACGTACATTTACGACCTTTTCCACGTCATCAGGAGGACCTTCCACACTTATTTTACCCATTCACCATTCGAGAACCTTTTTTTTCAACCATTCCGCACAGCATCATCTAGCCCTAAGCTAAGCAGAGCTTGTGTTATGGGTACTAGATGACTGATAGACTTAATACAATTCAATACTTAGATATTTTTATTATTCACAGAAAAACCCAGAACACACGGAACAAATATTTTCAGATCGTACAAGCATTTGTCTCAAGGCGGTAATCGAACCCACAACTTCCTGAGACGCAGGCGGACATTCACCCGCCGCGCCACATTAGTCGTCAAGCTTTGTCAGATAATATGTGTGAGCCTCCATGAGCCATGAGGCATATAAGCCATGGCATATTATTCTCAACTCATTTTCACATCACATTATTTTCCGCATTACGGTTCCGTCTCATCTCAGCTTAATATTAACCTTTTATGTCCTATGATTTTTTTACCGCTACTTAAAAACTCCAGCTCCGTACTAACTGTCGCGTATACTGGTATATTCGTAATTTTCCGCTTTTATCAGGTCATGCGAGATTTTAATTTCCTTTTTAGGTCCAGTGTCTCGAAATGGCACGATGTATGAGCGGTGTGCTTAGCACTGGTGTCACAGAACAGGTATTAGTATACTGAGAATGGCCACTCCCTACCTCCCATCGGTTTTACTTACCTCACCCCGGTCGCGAGTTTGCCGGCACCGAAGCTAAGGGCTAAGGCACGCGTTTATTTTGATTTGTACAAGCGCGCGTATGCAAGTGCGAGCGATCTCGCTCTTGCTATAATTGGGTGGGCGAATCATGACACTCACACATACAACGGCTCCGTTTACGTACACAAACAATGCATGTGGTGATTGCGACGTGTTTGCTTCATACATTTTATTGAGAGTGTCCGGGGTGTGCTGGTGTGGAGTGCGGAGGTTGTTGAACAGGGTTTAATAGTTGAGAGAGATGGTTTCGGCAGAATACCAGCGGCTGCTGCTAAAACAGTAGATATGAATACTTCGTTCGTTCGTTCGTTCGTTCGTATGAGTCAGTGGCCAACTGCTTAACGTGCCCTTCGAAGCACATGAGTCAAGGCCATTTTGCTGCTGTAGCACACATACACAAGAGTAGTAGAGTTCTTTGTGATAGAGCTCGTCCGGGGAAGGACTACCACCATACCTATTTTTGCCGCCAAGCAGTAATGCTCGCATTGCTGTGTTCCGGTTCGAAGGGTATGGTTTCCGGTGAAATTGCAGGCACATGAGACGTTCCATCTAACGGTGTTACCAACGCAAGCGTTATTTTGATGTTGCATGCGTACATAGGCCACGGTAGGCGTTGACCATCAAGTGGGCCGTACGCTTGGTTGCCACTTTAGTAGTATGGTAACAGTCCAAAATCTTTCTTTATATAATATTATTTGCTTTGTTCATTGATATAATATTATTAACGACAATGAAAGACAATACTCAGCGAGCCGCTTAAATGACAGTTTATTTTATGAATATAAAGGTTTTTTTTTAAAGTTGTTAGGACAGATGCAATCGGGCGGCCTAAAAACTATGTCACCAGAGTTGGCCACTAACTTATACGAACTTACTAAGATAAGCAAAAAAATATTATTTTCAACGGCCCAAACGAACAATCAAACTGGCGAGCCTTTAGCAGTGCTAGCCTACGTGTAGATTGGATGTCATGAATTGATTTATCGTCGAAGTAAAATGGAATATTGTTTCATATATTTTTAATAAATTAAAATGATTACTAAATGAATAATAAATGAATAATAAAGTCAAACAAGTTAACATACATATATTTCGGTTGTCTTGTACATTTTAAGGATATTGTTAGATTTTTCACACTTCTTTTTCTTCTTCACGGCAACCTTCTATTGTTCCCACAGCTGGGACACTGGCCTACTCTCGAGCGAGATTGATAATGTATAGTTATATTAAAAGCAACACAAAATTAAATCAATACTAGAAGTTCTCTGAACAGTAGACCTCGTAAGCACAAACTTGTAAAGTGAGCTTTGAAAGTGACGCCTCGACTAACTGACGGGCAAAAACATTTAATCTCAAAACTGAGACGCTTCGCTCGCTTCGCTTGCTCGGTCATTTATTCACATTTCCACTGTAATATAGGTAGTTGGCTAGTGAAATTGCATTTTCTATTATTTCAAATGAAACTACGTTATAAAGGAAATGTAGCAATTACTTTACATTATGTTAATTGAATCAGATCCAACCCCAAAAACGTATTTAACAAAATGCGAGAAAAAACAAGATTTTTAAAAAATGCTTATGATCTCGCAATATTTTAACAAGTGTGGTTCAAGTTATAAACTTGATGCGTGTTGGCATTTTTATTTTTTTTTAGCTTATATCACACCGACTGCGTACGCGCAGACGTTTACGTGTAATTATGCTATATCGCTTGCGTGACGTTACGTGCGCGTAGACAACACTGCATCTGTAATAGTCAGGCGTGGTGCTTAACATGAGGTGGGCGCCTTGATTGTCTTGTCACTTGCTACTATAAAAAAACGAGGACTACCACAAATAACTATATCTTGAATACCGCTCGCATATCACTTGGACCACTCCTCATTTGCGCTGTTTCCTGTCCAAAACAACTAAAATTCATTATTAATGGCTAGATTCCTGGCTCGGACCCAAATTTTTAGTTTTTTGCCCGTGAGTTACGAGCACCTTGTTACATATAATTTAAGCTTTAAAACCTTACATCCGAAAGCTCCAAATCAATTAAGCGATGTTTAATATAAAAAAATCACAATTTTAAAAGTAGTAGAGTTCTCTGTGATAGAGCTCGTCCGGGGAAGGACTACCACCATACCTATTTCTGCCGCCAAGCAGTAATGCTCGCATTGCTGTGTTCCGGTTCGAAGGGTATGGTTTCCGGTGAAATTACTGGCACATGAGGCTTTCGATCTTAGCCTCAAGGTGGCAACCCGCAAGTGATACCTCTGGTATTGCAAGCGTCCATAGGCTGCGGTAACCGCTTACCATCTTGTGGGCCGTACGCTTGGTTGCCACTTCAGTTGTATAAAAAAAAAAAAAAAACACCCCGCTACAAATATGAGTAGATTATATGTAAATATGGACATAAACTCGAGGTTTACAAACCTACCCTTTGTCTATAATAACTCAACCAAATAACAACATTTTTTAAAACTAATACTCTCTACAAGCTTCATATTTTTGTAATAACCTTGAATGTACACAATAATTAAGTTTTTTATTTTTTAAATACACTCTTTTAATCGTTTGTCAAAGGAAAATGAACTACCACAGATCTATCCAATATTCAGACAGAACTTAAAATGAAATAAGTTTGTTCATAAATATTTATAGGCAACGGACAGTGGACTAGTATAATGAAATAGTTTTTGCTAGAAAGGGGTCCATTTGTTTGTTTTGGTGATGTTGATCTTGCAAATGTAATACTCTTTGGTTACCTACGCTTGAACTATCGTGATGCCAAGTTACACAGCCGCTAGGCTAGCTTTTGTTGCCTTTTCGCTTCATATTCATTCATATTCGTATTATTTATTAACCTTAGGGACCTTAGGAACACTTGGCTACGTTAAACAGTCATGATTCATATCGCAAACTGCAGAATAAATTCTGCAGAACCAAATAACAGCCCATATACAAATACACAAATACAATTGCAGAATTATGCAAGCCGAAATAAGTATGCTTTGGACCGGCCAATCTCAAAACCGCCCAAGCAGCTTGGTTGAAAATATTGAATGGTATAAACAAAATCGGAAAACAGGGAACAAAGTTCCTTTGATGTGCTCCTACACGTACAAACATTTGACCCGAGGTGGGAATCGAACCCGCAACCTCCGCGTCGCAGGCAGACATGATTGTCTAATTGATATCATGGTACAACATTTTTTGACAATTTAGTTTAGGTCTTCATTTGAATCGCTACAAGAGTTCATGGTACGGGGGCTGCGCCCGATGCGCCACATCAGTTGTAATAATCATACGTTTAGTTTTACCTAATGGTAGGACTCAAGAAATACATCGTTTATAAAGTATATTTTGTAAACTTTGTCTCTAAGCAGACAGTGTACAAGCACTGCTATGCTGCACTGCTATATATTTGACGACCGATGTGGCGCAGCGGGCGCAGGTCCGCCTGCGACGCGGAGGTTGCGGGTTCGATTCCCGCCTCGGGTCAAATGTTTGTACGATCTACAAATATTTGTTCCGGGTGTTCTGGGTATTTTCTATATATAATAAAAAATATCTATCTATGTATTGTATTGTATTAAGTATATATCAGCCATCTAGTACCATAACACAGCTCTGTTTAACAGTAGCTTATCTTGGGGCTAGATGATGCTGTGTGTATTGTCCAGCATTATCTATTTATTTATCTATTTATTTATTTACTGCTATGTTTAAGAGTAATAGGTTAGCAAGATAGACGGGTATAAATGAGAATTACTAGGCGTGTCTCGAAGTGACTGGCGCAATGCAGTGTCACATAGTGCACGTTAGAACTGCTGTACAACTCGTGATACGCTGTGGTTTAGCGCAGGTAACCGCTTACCGGCCGGGCTTACCAATTCTATCATCAACCAATTGACAGCTGGACGAAACGTTTTTTTTTATACAACTGAAGTGGCAACCAAGCGTACGGCCCACAAGATGGTAAGCGGTTACCGCAGCCTATGGACGCTTGCAATACCAGAGGTATCACTCGCGGGTTGCCACCTTGAGGCTAAGATCGAAAGCCTCATGTGCCAGTAATTTCACCGGAAACCATACCCTTCACACCGGAACACAGCAATGCGAGCATTACTGCTTGGCGGCAGAAATAGGTATGGTGGTAGTCCTTCCCCGGACGAGCTCTATCACAGAGAACTCTACTACTCTTAAAAACGTTTACATTCACGATTGTCAAACGAAAGCGAGCACTCTGAAAGAAAAATAGGCAAGTTACAACAGTAGTATGAAAGCAAAGTGTTCCTACATTTCAATGTAAGCTAAGATCCCGAAACGCTTAAACTTATTTCTTCGGATCTGGAGCTAAATCTCCTGAACTCACAAAAGTTCGAGCAAAAGTTCAAATCGGATCGGGGATCGTGTTAAATGTGCGAGAGGTAACGATCAAGCTATCTGAATATGTTTTTAGGTCTGTCCTAAACCAATGCCATATAATTGTATATAATTTGTATTATAATATATAGGTATTATTAAATTTTTAATATAATATAATATGTAAGTATTAGAATTTAACAAAAATTAGGTAAGTATTATTTTTTAATTTTAAATTTTTCCTATTATGTGCACATATTATCCGCCACTACTAATTTTCTACTCTCACTTTCTCCATCCATGGTTGTCTGGAAGAAATCGCTCTTAGTGATAAGGCCGCCCTTTGTACTTTGTTAATGTTTTTTATATTAGTTAATAAGTATTTTTTTGTGTACAATAAAGTGTTCATTCATTCATTCATTCAATGTCAGTGCTTTCATGCGGTGAAGAAAAACATCGCGAGGAAACCGGCATCAAGAACTAAAAATTCGAAAGACGTGCCATTCACCAATCCGCATTGGGTCCGCGTGGTGGATTAAGACCAACACTCTCGCCCGATAGTAGACCAGTATCCCAACAGTGGGGGCATTAGATGGCTGTCATGATGATAATAACTCTTGACGAGCTTGGTTACGTGTATCAAATAGACGTCCACAATTGGACATAAACCTTCACCAAAGAATGTTAACCGTGCCTCGGAGGGCACGTTAAGCAGTGGGTCCCGGCTTTTGTGTTAGGCCATGACAGAGGCCTTCGGGCGGCCTAGAAACTCTGTCACCAGAGTTGGCCACTGACTCATACTAACGAACGAACCAAAGAATGGTAAGATGACCTTGAGCTTTTACCGTCTACTGACTTCCTGCGACTGCTTTACTGTCATCGGTCCATCAAGTGAGAGCCACAGTAAATATTTCAGTTTGTGTCGCCATGCAGAGATATCTATATCCAAGCGATTATAAAACAAGTCCACTGCCACTATAACTTACTTATAATTACTACGAGGGTTAAGGTCTAAATTCCCTTTGAAAACCCCCTTTGAAGGGGATTTTGGGAATTTTATTGTCAAAATCTCCTTTGGAGCTTGAAGCTCGGACTGAAGGGGATTTTGACACATTACAGTTCCCAAAATCCCCATTAAAGAGCTTAAGCCTCTACACCCAGCACCTACTTAGTTTTTATTTTTCTCTACTACTAACACATTGCTCATCCGCATTGGGTCCGCGTGGTGGATTAAGACCCAATCACTCTCGCCTGAGAGTAGGCCAGTGTCCCAGCAGTGGGAACATTAGAAGGCTGTCATGATCATGTCATTCACTAACACATTGTTTTAAATTTTGTTACTAACACACTATGGATTCATGTTGTCCGAAATAAAAACTTTTTATTATATTTTGTTTATTATTTATTATTATTATTATTAGCCTGTATTGTCCCACTGCAGGGCAAAGGCCTCCCTTTCTTCTCTCCATTTATCTCTATTTTGAGCTACTGTGGACCAATCTTTTAGGTAGGCATCGATCTCGTCTCTCCATCTCCGCCGCGGTCTGCCGCGAGGTCGTTTTCCGTTCAGGGATGTCCTTGTTATTTATTATTATTTATTATTTATTAAAGGGTAATTCTTATTTACTATTCTATGTCGGTGAACTCGGTCCTTCCTTGGATTTTCTCTTTTTATATCTCTTTCGCAACTACTGTCTATAGCTGGTTCAATATGACTCCGAGAAGCTCCCAACTCTTCAGAAACCAAAACGAATGATTGACAACTTCTAAATACAAGGTTTGCTTGAACTCAATTAAAACTTATTTCATTTTGTGTTTCGAGTTTCGATCATCGAACCTCAAATACTTTTAATGGTGATTATTTTATGATAATAAATAATAAACGTTGCTGGTTTAGTTGTAATAACTGTAAGAGTAGTAGAGTTCTCTGTGATGGAGCTCGTCCGGGGAAGAACTACCACCATACCTATTTCTGCCGCCAAGCAGTAATGCTCGCATTGCTGCGTTCCGGTGTGAAGGGTATGGTTTCCGGTGAAATTACTGGCACATGAGGCTTTCGATCTTAGTCTCAAGGTGGCAACCCTCTGGCATTGCAAGCGTCCATAGGCTGCGGTAACCGCTTACCATCTTGTGGGCCGTACGCTTGGTTGCCACTTCAGTTGTATAAAAAAAAAAAAAAACTCTCTCCAATGTTCCTTCCCGTGTCGTTGGTTCGGAATCGGTTGTGCACGAAATAGAAAAAAATATGGAACGAAAAATTCGAAAAACAGTGTCATCCACTAATCTGCATTACTCCGCGTGATAGATTATAACTTATTCACTCTCACTTGGAAAAAGACCAGTGTCCCAGACCAGTGTCCCAGCAGTGGGAACATTAGAAAGCTGTCATGAAGATACAACACAGAACATTAAATAATTTTACATAAATATGTATCTACCTCTCAGGATGGCAACACGGATTACTCTTGTGTTGCGTCCTGTTACACGACGATGCGTGGGAGTCTTTTTAAAAAAAGATTATTTATTTCAAATGATTTATTTCGCGACTCTGGACAACTAGTCGCTTTAAAGTTCAAACCGAGACTGACGAGCTGTGCAACTGCTTCCAGTCAGGGAGCTGATGCAGAGATTCGTCAGCATAATAAGTTACATATTAGCTATATAACACCTCCCCTTTAAGAGGGTACTTTGGGGTTGGTTCTTACAAAAGTACCGAGATATTAAACTTGACTTCTGATTGGAGCAACATGACTCAATTCCAGATCAGTATCTTGTGTATCTGTTCCTTTAGGTGTTGATTGAAAAGGTAAGTTAGATTTAAGTTTGAATTGAAAGGTTTGATTGTCGCCAGGTTTACAGAAACATTTCAAAATTAAGTAGAACAAATACAAAAGAATTACACACAAAATAAGAACAATCAAAATAGAATAATGTGTTCCGTATCGCACAATGTGTGGGTTGTTATCCATTTTCTCTAAGTTATCTAACAAAGAATTTAATGCGATTTTATTAGATTTTAATTCATCTAGATCAATATTTTGTAAGTGGATAGGGGACACATCTTCAATAATATTATTAAATTTTATAATGTTGCAACAGGAATCATTGATTAGATTAAAGTTAGGTATGCTATTAACAGGTGAAGTAATATTTAAGACAAATTTAGGTATTAATGTAGTACTTCTGCAACGACCAATACAATTTTCGTGCAAGGTAAGTATTCCGGTAGCTAGGATAGTGTTCTCATACAATTTAGAATCTAGGCAATCTATGGAAATTTTATTAGGCTCTGATTGTACATAAATCCACTTATTGTTTACTAATGGTTTCCAAATGTCTAATTTTCCATATATGAATTTAGTTTCGCACTGTTTAGGTATTTCTTTAATCACTTTAGATAAAAGTTCACTTTCACAGGTAGGGATAGCATCGGCCGCATAAACATCCGTGACGTCACAGATATAGGTACCTGGACTTACAATCTTGCAGTCGTTCAAATCGTTAAAGTTACAGTACTGAGATTTATCCTTGGTCATTGCGATATATTTACTACTAGGTATAATTAAACTGAATTTATTTGGTTCTTTAAAATTATACGGTGTAGGTAGCGCTATACTATGGAACAACGTGTATTCTTTAATACTAACTAATGGGACCTGCAAAACGAGCATTATTTTATAATCTATATAATAACAAACTAATTTAGATACACTTAAAATATAATGGATATTACTCATATCTAAAACTATAGGTAGTTGTAGGTCTCTAGATAGATGTCTGTAGTTATTGGCAAGCTCTCGGTATAGCTGTAACGATGTCATGATCGCCGGATGTAGGATGTTTTGACTACTGAACAGGATGGCGTTAGTTACATCTTCCAATTGGAAGGATAGAGTAAGTATCGACGTTTCTAGGCTATCAAAAATTTCATTTACCGTGAAAAGTACATGTAGTCCATTGGTTTGCTTAGAAATATTTTTAAAATCACGCGAGAGTTTGTCAATAGCTTCATTTAGATTGACTTCATTATCTTTAATTTTGCTCAAAGTTTTATTGTAGGATGTTATAATTGAAGTAGTAACCAGAATGTTTTCCTTCATTAATGAGGCCAATTGTTTTTCATTATTTTGTATAGACTCTATAGCTTCATTGTATTTCAGGGCATCATTCTCGTCTAAAGTACCAAAGATCTGTTTAAGTACAGATCCTATACCTCCGATCCAGGCCCGTTTGGTACGGCTATCTATCAGGTGTGAAATGGAATTAAACTCGCTACTAAGATCTTGGTATCGCGCTGTTAAAGGTTGTAGCCTGTTATGACATAACGAATCAATTTCTACAATTCTAGTTTGATTACACAAATACCTGGTAGTTTCAAGTGTAGTTCTGATATTTTGTATGTGTGGGCCAAAATGAGAGATATCTAATGGAATCAAGATTTTAAGATAACCATTGTTAACTTTTAGAGTACCTAAGTAATCAAAGTAGAGGCCAGAACTCGATGTTAACGGTTGGAGGTATTCTTGATACGATTGGGCCCGTACTGAAGCTCTGCAATAATTAATAATAAAGGTGAGTACCCAACCTATTTAAGTACTTATGTTATGTATAAAGTTAAGTAAATTAAAGATGTAAAATATTACGTGCTAACTTAATAATAATTACTGACTAAACTTAGCTTTTATGTTACAGGTTCCTGACATCGGCAGGTTTAACCTGGTCATAATGGTGAGTCACGTGACGTCGGTTTATTAATAAGGTAAGTGTATTATTTCCGTTAATTTTCACCACCTTGTAGGGTCCCTTCCAGATAGGAGAGAGAGCCTTCCGTAACCTCAGATGATTTTTAAGGTAGACGTAATCACCGGCTCTATACGTGACTGGACAAGTGCGAGTGTCATAATAATTTTTCGAGGATTCTTTAGATTTCCTAATGAATTCGATTGCTTTTTCCCGAGAATACTTCAATCGGTTTTGTAGCATTTGGACATAATCAGGATATGTGGCTCCAGGAGACTCATCATATATAGAATTAGGTATGTATGGTTTATTACCAAACATTAATTCGTAGGGTGTAAAATGCGTTGTCGTATGGACAGATGTATTGTAGGCTAACATAGCCGTGTACACATAACGAGGCCAGTTGGTTTGCTCTGCGTTTGTGTAGGATTTGAGATACTCCTTTAAAGTAGAGTGGCTTCTTTCCAAGGCTCCTTGGGTTTGTGGGTGGTAAGGAGATGACCACAAGTTTTTGATTTTAAGGAAAGCACATGTTTCTTTGAATAAACTTGACGTAAAATTAGAGCCTTGGTCAGTAAGAATCATTTTGGGAATTCCAAATATGGATATATAGTGGAGGAGGCACTCGCTTGTTTCCTCCGCCGTAGTACTACGCATAGGGTATGCAGAAGAGAACTTAGTGAGGTCATCTTGGAATGTTAAAATAAACTTTAACTTTGCAGGACCTGATTCAGGAAGCGGACCAACGACATCGATGGAAACACGTTGACCTGGTTCGGAAGAAGTGCTGGTGATCTGCATGGGTGCTCTATTTACCTTCCTAAGTGCTTTATTCTCTTGGCAAGATTTACATTGCTTTACATAGGACTCTATGTCGCTTCGCATTCCCTTCCAGTAGTATGTTTGCTTAACCCTGTTGTACATGCGGGTTGATCCCAGATGACCCGCTATAGGGATGTCATGGTTTTCATATAATATCTTTTTAATTTCAGATGGAACGGGATATATGATGTTATTATGATAGACGTTGACCTTGATTTGAGTGTCATGAAAAAGGTAAGTCAGGATATTATAGATTTTAATAAACGAGTGGTTTTCGAAAGGACTCTTCAGGTCAGGTATGCCGATTTCATTTATACCTCCTACTGCTACTAACTTGTTCCTTATATTTTTTAGAGTATCAAAAATTTCAGGATAGGATGCTTGATCGAAATGATGGACTTTAAAGTATAACAAATAATATGTTTTGTTATTTAGATCAAGCTTTTCAAATTGGAATAGTTCTTTTTCAGATTCGCAAACGTTTGCATGCAGTTCGGGATCGCTCAAGACTTCCGGAATGTATGGGTTAGACTCATCTAGATCGATAGAGGTAGGAACTAAGATTGTTTTTGCAGGACATTTAATTAGACTCTCATTATGTTCCAGGATTTCTGTATTGAATGTTCTAACCTTCTCAGACATTGCTTTCAGGAAAGTCGGATAGTCGTCGACACGTGCTTCTGGATTTGCACTCGTAGATGGCATTGGATCAAGTTGAGGTTGAGAAGCAGGTAAGGATGGAAGTTCCTGAACTGGTACTGGTAAGTTGGTCTCATTCTCAATTTGATCTCTTAGGACATCAGGGATATTATCAGGTAAGTCAATATCAGGTAAAGGCAGAATATCTTCGTAAGGATCGACATCTGGATTTTGGAGTATATCTTCATCAGGATTAAATGAAGGTGGAGAAATGAGAAGGTCCATTAGATCTCCATCTAATTCTCGATTAGGTCCTCCTAATTCATGTGAATTGGATGTTTCCGGTTCCACAGGCTGGACAGGATGGACAGGGAACCGGGATAGGGCATCAGCATTAGTGTTGATTTTGCCCTTTTTATGTCGGATATCATATTCGAATTCTTCGAGCTTTAGACGCCATCTAATAAGTCTCGAACCTGGATCTTTACAATTGAATAACCATTGTAATGGTTTGTGATCTGAAAGTATCACGATTTTATGGCCATAAAGGTATGGTCTGAACACTTTGGTTCCGAAGACGATAGCAAGACATTCTTTTTCGGTCACACTATAGTTACACTCAGCTTTATTTAGTGTACGGGACGCGTAGGCAATTGGACGGTCTTGACCTACCGAGCCTTGGGACAATATCGCGGATATGGCGTAATTCGACGCGTCACACGTCAGATTAAATGGTTGTGAGAAATCAGGATAGGCAAGAACTGGAGCGGATACGAGTTTTCCTTCCAAAGCTTCGAAAGCGAGTTGTTGCTCGTTCTGCCATATAAAAGGGACATCTTTCTTTAGAAGGGATGTTAAAGGTTTTGCTAGTTTTGCAAAATCGGATATGAAACGTCTGTAATAAGATACTAGGCCTAGAAAAGACTTAATGTCCTTTGGAGATTGAGGAACGGGATATTCGGTCACGGCCTTTGTCTTATCAGGATTTGTTTTGACACCATCTTCACTGATGATGTGCCCTAAGTAGGCAACTTCCTTTCGAAGAAATTCGCATTTATCAGGTTGTAGTTTCAGCTGATAATTTCGAAGTCGATTGAAGACAGCCTTCAGATTGCTTACATGGGAAAGGAGGTCATAGGAATAGATGACTATGTCATCTAAATAGACGAAGCATCTGGTGCCTTGAAGTCCTGTAAGGCACATGTTCATCAGTTTTTGGAAGGTAGAGGGCGCATTTTTAAGCCCGAATGGCATTCTAGTAAACTGGAAATGACCCTGAGGAATCGAGAATGCCGTCTTTGGCGCGTCTTCCGACGAGATAAGGATCTGGTGGAAACCGGATGCAAGATCTAAGGTGGTAAAATATTTACTTTTACCTAGTTGGTCTAAAATTTCTGATATCTGAGGGATAGGATACGTTTCCCCAATAGTGATATCATTTAATTTTCGATAATCGATGACTATTCGCCATTTGCGATTGCCTTGCGAGTCGACCTTCTTTGGGACTATCCAAATTGGGGAACTCCAAGGAGAGGATGAAGGTTCTATGATGTTGTCATCAAGCATCTTCTTCATCTGGACTTCCACTTCTTTTTTGTGGACTTCCGGGAAACGATAGGATTTAGTATGGATAGGGACATCAGTGTTCGTTTTGATCTGATGTTCTAGGATAGTGGTATAGGACAACTGATCGCTGGATAGATGAAAAATATCAGAGTATTGAGAGCATAGCTCTAAGAGAGCATCAGTTTCCTCTTGGGTAAGATGATCAATCTTTAAAGAGTCTATGACTGCAGCAGTACGGTTGGATGTGGTACACGAATTCGTGTTGACTTGAACTGCGCATAAGTTCAAAGGTTCGAGCTTGAGGTTGAGATTCGAATTAACGGTTACGGATGATTCGGATGTGTTGACAATTGTCAGATTCACACGTTTGTTTTTCTTTACTTTCACAATGCAATTGGATACTAATAATTCATTGGATAAGTGTTGATTCAGTATGACACCTTCTTTAATATCAGGATTTTGTACTGAGCATTCAACAATAGTTTCCGTGCGAGGTGGAATCTCGTAGAATGGATTGAAGAAGTATAACTGGATATTGAGTTTACCTATCTTCAGGACGTCAGTCGTGTAGTCGATTTTACAACCGAAAGCAGTAAGGAAGTCTGACCCTATGATTCCGTCGTAGGGTAAACTAATGTCTTTAATGACGTGGAATTTATAGGATATGACTTTGTTTTCAGCTAACTTAAGCTTGAGCTTAAAATGACCCTCAGTTGGGGTTGGTTCATCACCAGGGTCTATACCCTTAAGTCTGATGGATTCTCTAGTCAGTTTTTGATTTGTTCGGATACGGGATTGTTTGATTAAACATATAGCAGAACCAGAGTCTACTAAAAGTGTTAGAGGGATATCAGATATTTGTGACTCAAGAAGAGTGTGTGGTAACAACCTTTTGGTTGTATCCAGGTTTACTTCATAAACCTTGGTTAAGGATTCATTAGGATTGGGACTGTCGGTTCGGGGCTGGTTACCCTGCTGGTTAGTCCGGATAATGGATGGTTGTAGACCGTCAGTTTGGGGCTGGCTACCCTGTTGGTTGGTCTGGATATTAAGATGTCGACTGTCAGTTCGGGGCTGGCTACCCTGTCGGTTAGTCTGGATATTAGAATGTTGACTGTCAGTTTGGGGCTGGCTACCCTGTCGGTTAGTCGGGATATTAGAGCGTAGACTGTCAGTTCGGGGCTGGCTACCCTGTCGGTAAGTCTGGATATTAGAATGTCGACTGTCAGTTTGGGGCTGGTTACCCTGTCGGTTAGCCGGGATATGAAAGGATAGACTGTCGGTTTGGGGCTGATTACCCTGTCGGTTAGTCTGAATATCGGTTATGTTGCGGGTGCCGGTTCCTATTAATTGTCTCGGGCGGCACCTTCGCGAGACGACACTTCGTTTAAATCATCATCATCGTTGAATGATTCGGCGATTTCCTCCTCGGACGTTTCCCGGATATGATTCACCTTGTTACCACGGAAACCATTGTTACTCGTTTGTTGATTAGGCCTAATGTTATTATAAAACTCCCGTTTTTTACAATCTTTGATGTCATGACCGGCACCCTTGCAATAACGACAGACTTGGGTGTCACTTCCGGTCTTTGACTGGTTCGCATTGGAAGAACCGGACGATTCGCTTGACCTGGAAGGGCCTGGCTTAGGCTTCGCAACGGGTTTGGTTTCCGTTAGTGGACGTTTGTAAAGGCTTTGCTGGATACGTTCTTCGGAAATCGCCATGTTAATAGCTTCATTCAATGTTTTGGGAGACCTGCATCTGACAATGTTGGAAATCCGGGGATAAAGCCCCATAAGGAAATGATGGAGGGCAAGATCCTCCATTGCCGCACAACGACCGGGCAATTCTTTTGCTTTTGTATTAGAAAGAGTGATTTCCGTGAGTAATTGAGAGAGGCAGGACTCTACACGAAGTGTGAATTGGCTTACGCTATCTTGCGGGCCTTGCTTGCTCTCCTGCAAGTCAGTCAGGAGGTGGGCGTAGTGTTTGCGTTCACTAAACTGAGTTTTAAGAAACTCTTTGAGTTGATCCCAGGATATGAACTCCTTGATTGAGCAAGCAAGCTCCGCCTTGCCACTTAATTGGCTAAGGATATATTTGAATAGGATAGGCTTCTGTGCTTCTGAAGCCAAACCGCATGCATTATTGCAGTTGATTATAAATGAATTGACTGTTTCTCGACTGCCATCATAAGGTTTGATGAATTTGAAGAGAGTGTTAAGATCAAGTTCAGCCATTGCAGTAGCCGCGACTACGGATCTGGTGAGTCGTGGAGAACTGATGGGTGACTTAAAGTCGCTAGGAGAATCAGAAACTGGGATATTTAAAGTTAGTTTACTGTCTTCTCCTTTGGGCACTTTTTGCATATTAGGATATTGAAATCAATCGTAAAAGTTAAATGTGTACACTTACTGTGAACAAGGATTTAAATTCCCTACTTACTGAACTCTAATTAATTATAAGCAATGACCAAAGACTTACAATAGGAATAACGCGTAGGCGGTGGCGACCGATTCTGCGAACTGCATTCCGGAGCGATAAGACGATGAAGTCTGGCGACGAATCTTGATTCGACGACCAAGGTTAATAAATTAAATTATTGACCACGAATCTCGATGCGGGATACCACGGCGCAGCCTAGGATGTCACAGGATACAGGATGTAGATGGTGATGACCACGACGTAAGTATTTCCAGGAGTAGAATCTTGCAGTTGCAGTACAGCTCGGTGCACCAGCAGCCAAAAGTAAGTATCTTCAGTCCAGGATAGTATAAGCTTCACTTACAGGATTCGCAAGTCCGTGCAGGGCACTTAGGATGATGAGGTAAGTCCGCACTAGGATGCACAGTTCAGGATAACGAAGTAAGTATGCACAATCACTTTAGATTCCACTGGATAATTTGGAATTGAGTCCGGTTGAATTAAGGCTTATTTAAGGACACTGGGGATATTCGTATCCCACCGCTGCCACCAAATGTTACACGACGATGCGTGGGAGTCTTTTTAAAAAAAGATTATTTATTTCAAATGATTTATTTCGCGACTCTGGACAACTAGTCGCTTTAAAGTTCAAACCGAGACTGACGAGCTGTGCAACTGCTTCCAGTCAGGGAGCTGATGCAGAGATTCGTCAGCATAATAAGTTACATATTAGCTATATAACAGTCCGTAGGCTACGGTAAGCGCTTACCTGATGGTGCCATCATCATGCTTGCTATCAGGTAAGCCTTTTAAGATCAGTTATGATACCTAGTCCTTGTATAATAAATCCACAGTATATTTTTAAGTTCGGTTTAAAAATAAGGAAACTACATCGATATTAAATTATTAACGGCTATTTACCACTTGAATTTGTCATTTATGCTGTGTATTCGTCGAACGCGGTTGCGGTGGTGTGGTGCTCATGAAGAAGAGCTTCTAAATAGCTTCGAAACGTCATAAATGACAAGATAATTGATAGATTCAGGCGCTACTTTCACTTTGGCTCCAGCGCTCGACGGAGCAACACGTCTGCCGGAGAACAAGTCGATGGTCCTGAGGATGTCCCGTGGAGGGATGAAACACGTGTCGATATTTTGCTTTTGAGGTTAACTGTGGTAACTGTGTGACCTCATCAGTTAAAAGGTTAAGCGGAATAGTACTAGAGATTTTTCGTCTGTTTTTTATTTTATGTCAAAAATGACAAATAATGGTAAATAGCCGTTAATAATTTCATATGATTTATAATCACTATAGTTTTAACTCTTTAACAACATCGATACTACGATATAAGATCTAATCTCTAAGATCTGGAGCGCTCGTGATGTAGCTGGCTAAGTTGTTCTTAACAGATCATCGAAGTTACGCACTGTTCCGCGTAGTCATCATTTGGATGGGTGACCAGTTGACCAGACCAGTGGCAATTTCAACTTAGCGCTCCCGTGTTTCGGAGGGCACGTTAAGCAGTCGGTCCCAACTTTTTAAAAGTTGTTAGGCCGTGACAGAGGCCTTCGGGCGGCCTAGAAACTCTGTCACCAGAGTTGGTCACTCATACGAACTTAATTTTTAATAACCTCTCTCTAGCCTCAATGATTTGCGTCAATGTACTATATTTTTATAACTGTGTTTATAAATAAATAAATAAACAATGCTGGACAATCCACACAGCATCATCTAGCCCCAAGGTAAGCGCCTGTTAAACAGAGCTGTGTTATGGGTACTAGATGACTGATATATACTTAATACAATACAATACATAAATAGATAGTTTTTATTATAATATATAGAAAATACCCAGAACACCCGTAACAAATATTTGTAGATCGTACAAACATTTGTCCCGAGGCGGGAATCGAACCCGCAACCTCCGCGTCGCAAGCGGACCTGCCCCCACTGCGCCACATCGGTCGTCAAACTTATAACTTTATGTGTACAATAAAGAATTTACACTACTAATTACTTACAATCTCTAAGATTTGGTGATTTAAGCTAACTTAGGTTTACTAACAAGTGTACATTGATAGATTACTTCATTAGGTGTTGGAAGCCATTGTCTTAATTACGCGCAGGCTTCAAGTGATCGACATGGGTCTTAGCGGCCTGTCTGCGGTCTAGCTTTTCAATGTGTCCACGAAATAAGCGGCGGATATAAAGGCGAAAGTCACAAAAAATATACTTATTATAAATTTATCTAATTTAGATAAAATAGTAAGCTTTTTAGTTATGTAAGCTAACTATGATGTGAAATAAATAAATAAATTCTAAATCTGAATTCTAAAAAATGTATCGACTCAAATATTTTATTGGGAATAACTCGTTTTGTCATAACATTGTTAGCTGTTTAATTTTAATTTCAAACATGATTATAAAATTGTTATTGAATTGAATAAATGAAATTAAATTAAATGTATCGTCATACCAAAGAATTATTTTATGCTTCGAGTATTTCACTATACAGAGTGGCGACAGAGCTTACATTACCTGATGATAAAATGTTGCCGTAGCCTATGTACGCTTGCGATTTTAGTATCACTCACGCGTTGTCGCTCTGATACTAGATCGAAAGTCTCATTTGCTCGTAATTTGTAAGAAAGCATACCTTTCGGACCAGAGCAAATCGAGTCTGCTTGATGACAGAAATATATATATATTTTTTTTTTTATTTTTTTTTTCTACAACTGAAGTGGCAACCAAGCGTACGGCCCACAAGATAGTAAGCGGTTACCGCAACCTATGGACGCTTGCAATACCAGAGGTATCACTCGCGGGTTGCCACCTTGAGGCATAGATCGAAAGCTTCATGTGCCAGTAATTTCACCGGAAGCCATACCCTTCACACCGGAACACAGCAATGCGAGCATTACTGCTTTGCGGCAGAAATAGGTATGGTGGTAGTCCTTCACCGGACGAGCTCTATCACAAACAACTCTACTATTCTCACAAGTGAAGTCTGCTTTGCTCAATTGCTTTGGACTTTTACGCTTTTAGTGGCCTCAACCCCTATTACAATATATCGTCGTTATCAATCCCGAACAAGAATGAAATGAAATGAAATGAAATGAAATGAAATAAAATGAAATGAAATGAAATGAAATACATTTATTTGATACACACAAACACAGAAGGATTGAAACACAATACTCATACAAATAATAAACTTAATGTTAGGTACATAGACATAGATACTGCTACTAGATAAGTAAAATAAGCAACTAACATAATTATAATACACATATTATTAAATATACTAAGCACCTAAGAAACAAAAAAAAAACGTTCTGTGATGTGTGCTCAAAATGGCCTAGTCTCAGCTTGATGCTACCTGCTGTACAAGACAGGGCAACGCTGGTTTTCAGACTAAGCCAGTTAAAAGCACTTAAGCAGTTAAAACACACACAAGCAGTTAAAACACACACAAGCAGTTAAAACACAATTAGTTAAAAGCACCCTACTAGGATCCCCTTTAAAGGATCTTGACACTAACCCGGATCTATAAGACGACCGATGTGGCGCAGCGGGCGCAGGTCCGCCTGCGACGCAGAGGTTGCGGGTGCGATTCCCGCCTTGGGACAAATGTTTGTACGATCTACAAACATTTGTTCCGGGTGTTCTAGGTATTTTTTATATATAATCAAAAATATCTATCTATGTATTGTATTGTATTAAGTATGTATCAGTCATCTAGTACCCATAAACACAGCTCTGTTTAACAGCAGCTTACCTCGGGGCTAGATGGTGCTGTGTGGACTCTCCAGCATTATTTATTTATTTATTTATTATATAAAGTCGGTTTCAGACTACGCGCTCTCATTGAATTCGTTCTCTCGCAAGTACAAGTTTAAAACATGTATAGAGTCGTTATCAGACGCTACGACGTGCTTAGAAGTAAACTCGTTACTCAGAGCCTCTTCAAATGAGGTTATATTGTCACCTCGTAAACTGTACTCACTGACTGCACCATTCATTTTTCAATAAACAGATAATATAGTTTAGAATTATTGAGAAAAGCTATCATCATGGCAGTCTTCTAATGTTCCCACTGTCCCACTGTTGGGACACTGGCCTACTCTCGTGCGAGAGTGATTGGGATCCAATGCGGATTGGTGGATGAAAAACAATATTATGAGCTAAAACCTTCCTCCAAATCAGGTAATTTCTTTAAACTTCGCTCTAGACTGCGCTTAGAGCTAGTATGATCCAATAGATTTACGATTAAGCCTTTTGTATCAAAGTGCTCGCCTGTTGAAGCAAGCACCAAGTAATATGACACGACAAGAGATTATTCAGACTCAGGATTGCTTTAAATCAATAGAATCTTATTTTATTACGTTTATCGCGTTGGTGGTATAAAAAAAAGTTTATTAGATTGCATGTTTGTGCAGAAATATATCACGTGTGCCGCGAGATGTCACGTCAGAGGAAGTCTCGTAGATGGGTGAGATTGCTCCATGGATCGCTCAGACTAACAAAGTATGTATGTAGTTATAATTATCAAAACCGTGGTTTCATTGGAACTCTCTCCGTCATAGTGACGGGCGTTATACCTTAAACCGAGATTTTTTACATACATACATGAAATCACGCCTGTATCCCGTAGAGGTAGGCAGAGACCACGGATTTCTACTTGCTACGATCCTGACACAACTCTTTTGCTTCAGTTACTCTCATCACATTCTTCATACACGCACGTCGGTTTAGGGTACTCCTGACCTGGCCTTTCTTTAGCACGTCTTAAATTTTGTATTTATTTAAAACATTACATCTATCATTACAGGTTAGACCTAACACAATAGAGTAGTCAACAAAAATAATTAATATTATGTCAAAAAAATATAAGTAAAAATATAATAAATATAATAATAAGAGCACCGGTGGTCTAGTGGTAGTGACCCCGCCTTCCGATCCGAAGGTCGTGGGTTCAAACCCGGTCGTGCACCAATGGATTTTTCTGTTCGAAAAATTTATGTGCGCAATGCCAGTGCTCTCATACGGTGAAGGAAAACATCGTGAGGAAACCGGCATGTCCAAGAACTAAAAATTCGAAAGACATGTGCCATCCGCCAATCCGCATTGAGTCCACGTGGTGGATTAAGACCCAATCACTCTCGCCTGAGAGTAGGCCAGTGTCCCAGCAGTGGGAACATTAGAAGGCTGTCATGATTCAAAAAAATATCCATAGGTACAAAATAAAATTGTTAACAAAATATACGAATGTCATAGAAAAAATATTAATAAAATAAAATAATTACATTCAAATCTTCTTACTGTTACTGTTACTGTTAGCCTACTGGATCCCAGTGTTGGGCAAAGGCTCCCATTCCTCCAGGATTTGCGATCCCGGGCAGTTGTTCGCCAGGCTTTGTCATATGTGTCGATCTCATCGCGCCACATCAAATTCATTGTTTATACAAAACATACCCGGCAACACTGCTGGGAGGAAAAAATACAGCAGGCAACACTGGCTGACTGTAACAGCGTGGCGCACGCGTCGATTTATTGTAATTGTTAAATAGATTCATAGATTCATATATTTCACCTTGTATGGTTTGGTCCAGAATTAAACGTAAAGCAAATCATTTCCGTGGAGTATTTCTTCGACGAGGACCAAATACCCAACAAGTTTTGGCGACCGTGAACAAAAACGAGAATCTGCAACGGCGTGGCGGCGGACATTTTGTGGAACGGCAAATGATTGTGACGACAATATTTGGAAACGGCAACGGCGCATGTTGAATTGCTATTGGAACAAGGCAGAAAGGATTTTGCTTCGCAGTGTGATAGTGAAGTTGGCTTCTGAAAGGTTGGCCCGCTCCTTTTCTTATCCCTATCCTCAATTCTCTTCGTCTGCGTGCTCGACTTTCATAACCTTTTTATTTTTTGTCACAAAGGCCTCGCAACAAGTCCACGCTTTGTGCCACGTTTCTTCAGCTAAGTCAAGCTGCAATTTATAAATTTATTGCGTAAATATATATAGTTCTGTTGCATTTCAGCGATTTTATGCATTTTGTAACATATTTTTTTGCAAGCATTTTTTGATAAAAACTTTCCATTTCTGCAGCGCACTAATTAACAATTTATATTCTGCTTTAAAGCATTACAAACCTAAGTTTTTTTGTCCATTTATACTATACTTCAAGCTTATCTACCTACTACATGCACGAGATTAACTTTTATAGTTTTTAATGCAAAAATATTGTGCCATCAGAGTGTAATATTGCATTTAAGTAGGTAAAGTTTAATAATCAAGGTACAAACCGTATAAAGCAGTACCAGTTTCTCTAAAATAAACTGTAATTTAAGTGAAATTAATCACAATTCATATCAATTCCAGGTGATAAATGAGTGCAAGTACAATCAGTGCCTAAACCTAGTTACTGAGCTTATACCTACGGGTCGGTGACCTATATCCTGAGTATACCTAAAAGATTTGTTATCACTCAACATCACAGCTGTTTGAGGTTGCTTCGAGTAAAGGTATTTATAAATTTGATATTTTTTGTCTTCATCGCAATGACTGGCATAGACGATTTAAAAGAATTAAAAGCTAAACGTTCATCTTTAAAAGGAAGGTTAACTACTTTTGAAAAATATTTAGAAGAATTAAAGTCATTATCTACTATCAGTAAGCTTAAATGTCATGAAACAAAAACACGTTTGAAAAAAATTGAAAGCATTTTTGAGGAGTATGATCTTATTCAAACTAGCATAGAAATTAAACAGGAAAATCCGGAAAATCAGGTAGAAAGGGACTCTAGTGAAAATAGGTTCTATAAAGTGATAGCAGAAGCTCAAGAAATTATAGAAAATCACCATGTTAGCATTGAGTCTGATGCGCAGAGTACAGGTTCAAATACCACCATACAAAAAATGAACATCAAGTTACCTCAAATTAAAATACCTAATTTTGACGGTGATATATCGAAATGGTTAGAATTTCACGATACATATACTTCTATGATTCATAACAATGATTCCATTGCAAGCGTAAACAAGTATCAATATTTGAAAAGCGCACTTACCGGGTCCGCTGCCACTGTGATCGCATCTTTAGAAATATCTAGCCGTAACTATGAAGTTGCATGGAAACTCTTGTGTGACCGTTTTAATGATAAGCGTAAGCTAGTGTGCACACACCTTAGGTCCTTACTCGATACACCGAATATCAGTGAAGAAAGTTCATTGCGTTTTCTTGCCGACCACATTGCGAAACATCTACGAGCTTTAAATTCATTAGGTGAAAAAACTGAGAATTGGGACACTCTAATCATTTATTTGTTTTCAACAAAGTTGAACAACATAACAAGCGCGAAATGGGAAGAGTACAAAGGTACTATATCTGAAGTACCTACTTTAGAAATGTTTTATACATTTTTGCGTATGAGAGCTGATGTTATCGAGGCAACAGCTGCTGCAACTGCTGCTGACAGCAGCAAGCAGGGCACTGAGCAGCAGCAGTCTCAACAGAAGCCGCAATTTCAGCGCATGAATAAACAGCAAAGGTCGTTTGTTGCTGCAACGTCTGAGAGTAGCAATAAAACTAGCACCAAAACATGTTCTGTTTGTAATGGTGATCATGTCATCTACTATTGCAAGCAGTTTTTGGCAATGTCACCGATAGATAGGTTCAATTTGATCATAAGAAACAAAAATTGTATCAACTGTCTTCGTAGCGGACATTTAGCTCCACAATGCAAATCTATACCATGCAAAATATGCAATCACAAGCATAATTCTCTTTTGCATTTTGACAAACCAGTTGAAGAAAACAAACAATTGGTTTCTAGTCCAATTTCTTTATCAACATGTATTTCTAATCAAGTTTTATTGTCAACAGCTATTGTCAAGGTTTCTTGTACTAATGCGAATGAGTTTATTGAAGCACGCTGCCTGCTTGATAGCGGAAGCCAGTCGTCCTTCATAAGTCAAGATCTCAAAAATAGATTAAATATTCAAACCGAAAATGTAAACTCAGTTTGTGTAACAGGGATAAATAGTATCTCGTTTGAAGCTTTACAGCGCTGTCACATTAAAGTACAGTCGCGCACGAATGTATTTAGCACGACAGTCAATGCATTTGTTATTAACGACATAACTAGTTCACTTCCCAGTCAGGAAGTTGATATATCAAAAATTAAGTTACCTGAAAATTTGACACTCGCTGATTTTAGCTATCATATGCCTTCAAAAATAGATTTATTGATAGGCGCTGATGTCTTCTGGGACATAATATGTTCAGAAAGAATAAAGCTGGGTAAAAATTTACCTACATTACAAAATTCCATGTTTGGCTGGTTAATATCTGGACCAGTCATGTGTAGTAAAAATACTGATATTCATTCAAATAATATAATGTGTAATTTCAGCCACGAAATTCAAAATCAACTAAATAAATTTTGGGAATTGGAAGAGGTGCCTCAAAAGCCCGTCATGTCTCCAGAGGAGGCGGAGTGTGAGCGGCATTACGTACAGCACACTCGGCGGCTTGAGGACGGCCGGTTTTGCGTCACGTTGCCTTTGAAAGCAAAGCCTGAAACTTTGGGTGACTCATATTACATAGCTCGTAAAAGGTTTGAATCATTAGAACGGCGATTTCAGAAGCAACCTGACATAAAAACCCAGTATTCTGATTTTATAGATGAGTACGAATCTCTCGGTCATTTGTCAAGGACTGAGAGACCTGCTAATGCTGTATTTTTACCGCATCACCCTGTACTGAAGGAACAGAGTGAAAGTACTAAATGTCGGGTCGTTTTTGATGCTTCATGCAAGACCACAACAGGTCTCTCACTCAATGATATTATGATGGTTGGACCTACTCTTCAAGATGACATTTTTTCTATTTTAATCAGGTTGAGACAACACGCTTTTATATTTACGGGAGATATAGAAAAATTTTATAGACAGGTATACATAGAAAAAAATCAAAGAAATCTACAAACTATTTTATGGCGTAAAGACGAGCGGGAACCCATTCAGTATCTACAGTTGAATACTGTAACGTATGGTACGGCGTCTGGCCCTTTTTTGAGTACTAGATGTATTGTTCAACTAGCGATCGAATGCAACGATCCGTTGATCAGCGAAATACTGAAGCATGATTGTTATATCGATGACGTCATAACAGGTTTTTTAGACGAAAAACAATTAATTAACATATACAAAAACATTACTGCACAACTGTCGTCAGCAGGTTTTACATTACGAAAAATTAAAAGTAATTCCACAGCATTAATGAGTTTAATAGCAAGCGAATCTAAAAATGATAATGATAATAATGTCATGAAAAATAAACAAGAAAATTTGAAAATTTCAGCAGTTACTAATACCTTGGGCATTGAATGGAATCCTAATACTGATTCTATTATCATTGCCGTGGAAAAATCATTAAAAAGGTATGATCAGTCTAATAAGTTTATTACAAAACGCATAGTTTTATCAGTGTCATCAACCATATTTGATCCACTAGGACTATTATGTTTGTGCGTTATTACATGTAAAATCATTTTGCAGAAACTGTGGCTGCTGAAAATTGGATGGGATGAACAGATTCCTCAGGAAACAGCTGACAAGTGGCATAAAATTGTTCATAATTTAAAAGCTATTGAGAAGCTGTCAATCCCACGCCAAGCAGTCTGCGCTAATCCTACCAAAGTAGATATACATACGTTTTCAGATGCTTCAATGAACGCGTACGCGGCGTGCGTCTATGTACGGTCGTGTAATGCGTTGGGGCACGTAACGGTACGGCTTTTGTGTGCGAAATCAAAAGTAGCACCTCTCAAAACGTCAACTATACCCCGACTTGAGCTGTGCGGGGCAGTTTTAGCTGCACGGTTATGTAAAAAGGTAACAAATTCCTTACGTTGTTCTGTAGATAATAAATATTTTTGGTGCGACTCAAAGGTCGTATTGGGCTGGTTGAATACACCCCCACATAAATTAAGCACGTTCGTCTCACATCGTGTAGCTGAGGTAAACGAATTATGTGACGATAGGAGCGTGTGGAGGTACGTACCTTCAGCGCTGAACCCCGCTGATCTCGCATCACGCGGAGTGTACCCAGAAGAGGTACCAAACCTTTCGTTGTGGTGGGATGGGCCTACATACCTACAATGTGCGCAAGATCAGTGGCCGGACCAACAGCATAGTGAGACACCAGTAGACTTACCGGAAGTGAGAGTTCACTTTTCAAATATTGATACAAATCCGAAGTCAATCATTGATTTTGAGCGATATTCTAAATTTACAAAATTGCGTCGAATACTTGCGTATGTGTTTAGATTTATTCACATTACAAAAAATAAAGTGAAAACAATCGGGCCTTTAACCGTTGAAGAGTTAAACCAAAGCGAATTGAAGTTGGCTCAGTTTTCACAGTTAGAAAGTTTTTCTATTTATAAAAATAACTTTAAAAACGTTCCTGCATTGCATAATTTAACCCCCATGATTGATGAAGAGACAGGATTGATTCGTGTTGGTGGGAGGTTAGACAATTCTGAATATAGTTTCGATAAACGGCATCCGATTTTATTGAACGGTAAACATTATTATACCGAGCTAGTTATAACACATTTTCATAGAAAGTTAATGCATGCAGGGCCGCAATTGCTTCTTTCAGCCGTCAGAGAACAGTACTGGCCTATCGGAGGCAGATGTCTGGCGAGACAGGTTTGTAACAAGTGTTTAACTTGCAAGCGCATGAAGGGAGCAGTTGCGACTCAGATAATGGGGAATTTACCTTCTGTAAGATTATCCCCAGGGTTTCCATTTGAAATAACGGGAACGGATTATGCAGGACCGTTTCTAATTCTCAATAGGAAGGGTCGCGGCGCTCGACTAATAAAATGCTATCTCTGTGTATTTATTTGTTTTAAGGTGAAGGCTGTTCACCTCGAGTTGGTTAGTGATTTAACCACAGAAGCATTTATGTTAGCCTTGCGACGCTTCATGTCTCGTCGGGGAAAGCCTCGCGAGATATTTTGTGACAACGGCACCAATTTTGTCGGTGCTAGCCGAGAGATTGCTGCGGTTGTCAAGAATTGTTCAGATGCTATGCCAGAGCTTGCTAGTGAGGGCATTAAATTCAAATTTTCACCCGTTTACTCGCCCCATTTCGGTGGGCTTTATGAAGCAGCTGTGAAGTCAGCGAAATATCATATAAAACGGGTAGCAGGGAATGCGCATTTTACATTTGAGGAGCTGACTACATTATTTTGCCAAATAGAGGCTATTTTGAACTCGAGACCGCTAGTTCCCATGTCCTCCGATCCAAATGACCTTTGTCCATTGACCCCCGGGCATTTCCTAATAGGAAGACCGCTCACGTCACTACCTGCCCCCGACCTACAAGATGTTAATCCGAATCGCCTTCACAGATATGCCCGTATAGAACAAGCAAAGCAGCACATGTGGAGCCGGTGGAGCCGCGAGTATATATGTACGCTGCAGCAAAGAACAAAATGGCAGAACAAACATCCGAACATCAAGCCAAATCAATTGGTTCTTATCAGAGATGAATGCAGCCCACCTATGAAGTGGCCATTAGGAAGGGTCACTTCCGTGTATGAAGGATCCGACGGCGCCTGTAGAGTAGCAGATATTATGACCAGCAACAAGGGAATCATCAGAAGAGCACTTAACAGAATTTGCCCTCTCATGGATCTTCCCGAATGAAAACACAATCATCTTCACTTTCAAGGAGGCGGAGGTTGTTTATACAAAACATACCCGGCAACACTGCTGGGAGGAAAAAATACAGCAGGCAACACTGGCTGACTGTAACAGCGTGGCGCACGCGTCGATTTATTGTAATTGTTAAATAGATTCATAGATTCATATATTTCACCTTGTATGGTTTGGTCCAGAATTAAACGTAAAGCAAATCATTTCCGTGGAGTATTTCTTCGACGAGGACCAAATACCCAACATTCATAAAATCTTCTTAATAATAAATAATTCATAATTTACATTCTAATCTTAAGTAATCCTATGTCGCATAATAATAAAACTAGTACCTATTTACAAGATAGCAAAGATTATTTCCAACCACCAATCCGCATTGGGTCCGCGTGGTGGATTAAGACCCAATCACTCTCGCCTGAGATTAGGCCAGTGTCCCAGCAGTGGGAACATTAGAAGGCTGTCATGATGATGATGAAATATTATTTGATCGTAATACGTGCGCCGAGGTCTTCCCCTTCCAACTGTACCATTCACACTCGCCTTAAGAATCTGATATTTTTTACAATGTTTATTTATAAATACACGACAATATACATAGACCTAGCGGTATCATACATAGACTTGAACCCACTCTAAAATTCCCTGTGCCGTGGGTATCAGAAACAACAAGTAATATAAAAATTAAGTAAGTTCGTATCAGTCAGTAAGTAAATTCGTATGAGTCAGTGGCCAACTCTGGTGACAGAGTTTCTAGGCCACCCGAAGGCCTCTGTAATGGCCTAACATTGAAAAAGCCGGGACCGACTGCTTAACGCGCCCTCCGAAGCACGGGAGCGCTCAGTTGAAATTGCCACTGGCGGTCACCCATCCTAATTATGATTACGCGGAACAGTGCTTAACTTCGTTGTATCAGTCAGTGGCCAACTCTGGTGACAGAGTTTTTAGGCCGCCCGAAAGTATAAAAGTACCACAACATCACAACACTCGTAACAAATATTTGCAGTACATACAAACAGTTTGTCCCGTAGTGGGAATCAAACCCACTTTTTTCAACTCTTTCACCGCAATATAATCGTCAATATTGCAAATGATGTAATATATATTTTTTTTTATTTGAGAAACCAAGATAATTGATAGATTCAGGCGTTACTTTGCGGAAATCCATTACAAAATAAAAAACAGACGAAAAATCTCTAGTAGTCTCACTTTGGCTCCGGCGCTCGACGGAGCAACACGTCTGCCGGAGAACAAGTCGATGGTCCTGAGGATTTCCCGTGGAGGGATGAAACACGTGTCGATATTTTTCTTTTGAGGTTAATTGTGGTAACTGTGTAACCTCATCAGTTAAAAGGTTAAGCGGAATAGTACTAGAGATTTTTCGTCTGTTTTTTATTGAGAAACCAACGTCGATTTACAACGTATGTACTTAAATAGATTATTAATCCTAGGTAAGTTACTAAACGTAAGGCTAATAATAGGTTTCTACATTTGTCTGAAGTAAGCAAAGTTGTTGGGAACAAAATATTTGCAAGTTATTATCTACATAATTTTTTTACACGCTAATGTTGGAGGAGTAAAACATTCAAGCATTGTGTTGCTGCAAATTTTTTACACCGTTATTGAAGGATGCCGTTTTAGAAAAACCAGGACTGTAATACCGTAATCCAGGTTCACGCTCGCGGGATGCACGCGTGCTTCCGCTTACCAAGAACACGATTACAGATTGCTGTTAGTATGCTCTAGCTGAAATTCAATTATGCCGGTAACATCTAAGGGTTTTTTTTTTAAATTTAAAAAAAAATGTTTAAAAAAAAAGTACAAGTATTTTTTTTTATGTGTGGAACCTATCCCTTAAGTTTGTCAGGTTGATAATGAATGATCTTATATATGTATACTGTCTCATGTCGCAGGTTAAGTTAATGACCGTATAATATGCTCTGAGTTGTCACCGACATTTGACTGCAATAATAAATAGTAAAAGTAAAAAAATATTAATTAAATCTTAACACAAGGATCATTTTGAAACGTCTTAAAGCTAGGTGAATTTACGCCAGTTCCACGCGCCCCAGCCTAGAAGAATCTGGCAACAAACTCGGCTGGGTTTCAGCTTTTTTTTGATGATCCCTTTTCATCATAAAGCTTTAGTTATAGATATTAACCATGATTATCGTTTGTCGCTTGCGAGGGCAGACCTTATAAAGCTCGTAGGTGGCTGTATACAGACTAATCGATCTGTCCTATAAGTAAAACAACAGCAAAACTAACATAGTTTTGGGTATCAAATTTTATTGCTTGAAATGAAAAAATATGTTCACATTTACCACGCTAACATCGCTGAATGTAAACTGTGAATGTAGAGTTGTGAACACTTCGCCAAATGAATTGGGATGTGGCGCGAGGCGGCCGCTCGCATGTGAATATAGTGCGCCACAGTTTAGTGGAAACAGAAGTATTGCTTGTATCTTACATAATTCCATACTGTTGAATAAAAACCATAGATTTGCAGTCTCCTTAGGCCCAGGTAGTCGACACAATCGAGAAATGCTCTAACCTTAGTAGGGTACAAGTTTTGCTTTAGTTTCGAACTAGATAGCGCTGTGTGAACTGGCAATCAATATTTATTTTTTTGCGTTTCAAAATCTGGTTGGACACTCCTCGAGATGGTCTAGTTTTAGTAATTCTGGTGCCACTCCTTGCTTTTAAAGGGACGTAAAGGGTGCTAGGTGTCTTCGAACGTTGGTCTGCTGAGTTATAGCAATTTCGTGAAAGACTTCCCACCCCGCAGTTGAAGTGTTTTTTTAATATATATATATATATTTAAATTGTTAACCAAGCATACGGCCTGCTTGATGGTCAGCGGTTACCGTAGCTTATGCACGCATGCAACATCATAGATTTCACTTGCGTGTTACCACCTTGAGACGTTAGATGGAAAGTCTCATGTGCCTGTAATTTCACCGGAAACCATACCCTTCGAACCGGAACAAAGCAATGCGAGCATTACTCCTTGGCGGCAGAAATAGGTATGGTGGTAGTCCTTCCCCGGATGAGCTCTATCACAAAGAACTCTACTACTCTTTGTGATTGTGTTTTTTTTATACAACTGATTTGGCAACCAAGCGTACGGCTCACAAGATGGGTAAGCGGTTACCGCAGCCTATGGACGCTTGCAATACTAGAGGTATCACTCGCGGGTTGCCACCTTGAGGCTAGATCGAAAGCCTCATGTGTCAGTTTGAGTAAACGCAGTCACAAAGCAGTAAAAACTGTGTCACCAGAGTTGGCAACTGATTCATACGAACTTACTTAGCTTACTCAATGTTGGGTTACTGCTGTTAGTTTGTACTGTACGCAAGTAGAAGCGAAGACACGCGTCTCGTTTCCATTAGAGTAAAGTTAAGTCGCGCGACGTGCTACTTACCGCTACACAGTGGAGACAGACTCTTTGTTCTGGAATTGTAAACAGCCACTAGTGTTACCACTACCACTAGAGCACCGGTGGTCTAGTGGTAGTGACCCCACCTTCCGATCCTAAGGTCGTGGGTTCACGACCGTGCACCAAAAGATTTTTCTGTTCGAAAAATTTAAGTGCGCAATGCCAGTGCTCTCATACGGTGAAGGAAAACATCGTGAGGAAACCGGCATGTCCAAGAACTAAAAAATCATGTGACATGTGCCATCCGCCAATCCGCATTGGGTCCGCGTGGTGGATTAAGACCCAATCACTCTCGCCTGAGAGTAGGCCAGTGTCCCAGCAGTGGGAACATTAGAAGGCTGTCATGATGATGATGACTAGTGTTAACGACCGATCCTACCTACAGTAGGCATTTCTGTAGAATTCGGGGCCATTGATGACCTTCGGTGGCAATTCACCTGGTGGTAGAACTTTTGAGGAGTACGCGTGACGTAGCTGGCTAAGTTGTCCTGAAAAAATCAACGAAGCTAAGCACAGTTCCTCGTAGACACTATTTGGATGGGTGACCGCCAGTGGCAATTTCGACTGAGCGCCCCCGTGCTTCGGAGGGCACGTTAAGCAGTAGGACCCGGCTTTTTCAAAGTTGTTAGGCCATGACAGAGGCCTTTGAGCGGGCTAAACCTCTGTATATAGCGAGCTTACTTACTTAGGACTTTTATGCAAGAGTCCAACTTGGACAACGTAATAATACAAGAATACAATTTTAAAATTAACATACTTGGGCGAAGACCGTACTTATTGCAAAAAAAACGTACATCGGTCGTTAGACGTATAAAGACTACAGTTCGTCCCAGATCCGCACGGGTGCTATGAAACCGCACCCGTGCAAAGCCGGGGTAGGTCGCTAGTAATAAATATAGCCTATGTTACTCGACGATAATGTAGCATTCTAATGGTAAAATATTTTAGATTTTTTTATTTTTGACCGATGTGGCGCAGCGGGCGCAGGTCCGCCTGCGACGCAGAGGTTGCGGGTTCGATTCCCGCCTCGGGACAAGTGTTTAAACGACCTACAAATATTTGTTCCGGGTGTTCTGGGTATTACTATATATAATAAAAAAAATATCTATCTATGTATTGTAATTGTATTAAATATATATCAGTCATCTAGTTACCCATAACACAGCTCTGTTTAACAGCAGCTTACCTGGGGCTAGATGATGCTGTGTGGATTGTCCAGCATTATTTATTTATTATTATTTATTATTTATTTTTTGAGATCGAACCAGTAGTTTTTGAGTAACAAACAAATATACAAATCTTTTTTCTTTTTAATATTAGTATAGATTACTCGAAATACTTCCCTCGCACAACCTTTACATGGCGTGTACGCCATGTCAAGATCAAACATGTATGATGTTGTAACAAAGTCACTTCTACCTTCTATCCTTCTGTATTCTACGATAAGATCTTTTAAAAACTTTATCTTTTAATGAAAATTACATTATTTCTGCCGCCAAGCAGTAATGCTCGCATTGCTGTGTTCCAGTGTGAAGGGTATGGTTTCCGGTGAAATTGCTGGCACATGAGGGTTTTGATCTATGCCTCAAGGTGGCAACCCGCGAGTGATACCTCTGGTATTGCAAGCGTCCATAGGCTGCGGTAACCGCATACCATCTTGTGGGCCGTACGCTTGGTTGCCAATTCAGTTGTATAAAATAATAATAATATAAAAAACTTTATATCAGGCTACATTAGAAAAGTTATAGATGTAAAAAACTTATTCTACTGTTTAGGCACCCGTGCAAAGCCGGGCGATCGCTAGTCTAAATTAAATTTTCCTAATGGAATTAATTCTTTCATCACTTACTAACAGCTTGGGCGATAAACCGATTTGCATTTTGAAAGCTTTTGAAAATTTAATGAAGTTAATTACCAAGGAAAAACATTATTTATTTTCATTTCTAGGGCCGTTTTTCTACTTAATTTAATTATTGTTTGGAAGACTTTCATAGTTTATTATATAATTAACTGAAGCGAGCGAGTGGTTGCAGGTTCAATTTTCGCAGCAGGACAAATGCTTTTGAAAACTTATAGTGAAATTACAAAGTACAAGCTACTTACTTGCGAAAAAATATCTTTACATAATATAAAATAATGGCGCTCCCTGTCGTGTGTCTCTTTGGATGTTTTTTTTTTTTTTATACTACTGAAGTGGCAACCAAGCGTACGGCCCACAAGATGGTAAGCGGTTACCGCAGCCTATGGACGCTGGCAATACCAGAGGTATCACTCGCGGGATGCCACCTTGAGGCTAAGATGTATGTGTACGCTTAGATATCTTTAGTACGCAACGAATTTTAATGCTGTGTTCATCAGTAGATAGAGTGATTCAAGAGGAAGTATTAGTTTCTATAGGTCGCTAGTAATAAATTTGGCCGGAATTATTAACATACAAACATAATCGCATATGATGCAGTTGTATTTCCCCCGGCACATGCAGTCGGGGCACAGATGTTCAATGGCTGGTCGCAAACGCAATATTTTATGCTAAATAAAATATTCACAAACAAACTGCACGTCGCCTCGCGGCATTTCCCTAGAAATCGGAAACTATCAAAGGAAGCAATCACTGGCTCGTGCCGTAGCAGCCAACTACGTGTGGCGTAGCTGTGCTACGTGCGGCGTAGCTGTGCTACGTGGTTCTTGATTCGATTGGTTTTAGGGTATTGTATGTAAACAGTGAGAAAACACCGTGTTGCAGTCACTGCTGTTTCTACTCGCAGGCACCACTGAAGTCCAGCGCTACAGATATCATGTAAAACTGTAACAAATGCTGAGTGATTGCCAATCTTTATGACTTGATAAAAATCTGACTTTATATCAAGTCACAAAGATTGGCCAATGCCCACTAGCGGGAATGACGTGCCATAGGTTTTTTGAGTACGAAGTATTTCACGTTACAACAGAACATGAACAGTAGCCAGTACTAATTTATTTTGTGACACACAAACTTATGCAGTAAATTAACTGCATCAGTGAGGGCTGGTACCTTTATATTTGATAAACGCACTGTCAGTATTTGGTAGTTACGTTTCTTTTAGACTGTATTAATAGTTTATCTTTCAAAATAACACTTTCAACTTATCTTAAAGCAGGAATTGAAACGTCAACCTTTCCTTCAACCCAACACACGCCCATAAATAAATTAATGAAGCTTGTCATGAAATATTGCTACCGCAAATGATTGCGTCATGGTTGATGATTGCGTCATGGTTGCGCAAATGATTAGTGATGTGGTAGCATTGTGTTGCATGAGCAACACAATGCTACGCTACCACATCACTAATTACATTGCAAACATAACACCCCCCTAATTCCCCCCACTCGCTGTTCATATCCCTCATTAGTGAATGGCATGAGTCACATGAAATACCTGCTTTTACACCGATGTGTAAATGTAAGTGGCAATTTCAAACGAGCGCTCCCGTGCTACGGAGGATACGCTCCGTCTTTTTAAAAGTTGTTAGGCCATGACAAAGGAAATCGAGCAGCCTAAAACTGTCACCAGAGTTGGCCACTGACTCAAAGTTGTTATGCTATTTCATAGGGCTTTGGTTGGCCTAAAAACTTGGTCACCAATTTGGCCACTGACCCAACGATCTCACTTATCGATGTGTTACTAATGTGTTGTATTTGGGTGTAAGTGAACGCAGGAGGTTCGATGGGTTTTTAGTCGGTATGCCGTCAGTTGCTAATGTCTCATTAGTAGCGGACGCAGAGGCCGATATAACCCCCTGTTCTCCTAGAACCGCAGGGATGAGTAACGCATTTTCCCATTAAAAAAAAAATGTGGTCAACTCTAGTGACAGAGTTTCTAGGATGCCCGAAGACCTCTGTCATGGCCTAACAACTTTGAAAAAGCCGGGACCGACTGCATAACATGCTCTCCGAAGCACGTGTGAGCGCTCAGTTGAAATTGCCACTGGCGTCAACCATCCAAATGATGACCCCGCGGAACAGTGCTTATCTTTGTTGATCTGTTAAGAACAACTTAGCCAGCTACGTCACGAGCGCTCCGATGTTTCCATCATCATGTATCAGCCATAAACGTCCACAGAAACCTTCCCCAAAAAGTACTAGCACAATTATATTACTAGTGGCTCGTCCCAGCTTCGCACGGGTGCAACTTGCGAAGCCGGGGCGGGTCGCTAGTCATTCATAAGGTAGTAGAAGACCGCGCGTTTTTAGCCTCGCAGTTTTTTTTATTTTTTTATATTTTTTTTTATAACAGATGCTCACAAACTTACAGTTTACACCAAAGCGTTTGATGAGCCATTATTACAGTGTTTACAACAATGTTTCAAAGAAAGATACACATAAACTACCAAACTGATGTATGGTCATGTGGAACAGATCGACATATTGTGGCTGATTGGCAATTAGAGTGTTGAGCAGCATGAGCGCATGCGCGGTGGGCGCGTATAGTTCAGTGTTAGTGCGCGCTGCGGGCGGCGCCAACAAGCGCTGCATGCGCATACGTAGATAGCGATCCGGCACAAACAGAGAACATTTGGACAGTGCGGTAGGGTTATCAATTTTGCTATTCAGGAGAAGAAAGTAATGTATCAGTTACCTATTTCATAGATGTGCTCGCCCCTAATGTGCCCGTGGAACACCTAGGTGAACTAACAACGGGTAAGGAACGCCTAAGAAGGCTACGGCGCGGCTCGCGCGAGCGTTTATAACAATTTGTTTACACTAACTTTTTTAAACCTCGTCATAATTAGTTATCTACAGGTATTGAAACAGTCTTGAATAAGAAATGATTTATTTAAATTGGATTAATATAAAGGTATGGAAAACATGGTCTGATTTTGGTCGGCATTTCTATCAACTTTGAAATGTAAAAAATAAGTTATAATTACTTAACTACAATAGTTGGATATATAAAATATAGCGTATGTTAATCAGAGATAATGTAGCATTCTATTGGAGAAAGAATTTATGAAATCGGATCAGTAGTTTTTGAGTTTATTCAAAACAAACAAAAAATAACCACTTACCATCTTGTGGGCCGTACGCTTGGTTGCCACTTCAGTTGTATAAAAAAAAAAAAAAAAAATACATAAAATATTTCCTCTTTATAATTAGTATAGATATAAATGAATAGCCAAGCTACTTATTACCCCCGAAAATAACACTGTTCCTGTGGGAATAGCAAAAAAAAACTGCAATACTGCGCAGCTGGCAACACATAGCTATCATACGATTTTGATACAAGTGTCACTTTCCTTAGCCTGATTTATAGTTTTCTTAAGTAAAAGTAGTGTAGTAGAGTTCTTTGTGATAGAGCTCATCCGGGGAAGACAAGTACTATCACCATACCTATTTCTGCCACCAAGCCATTGCCGTGTTCCCTTCCAAAGGGTATGGTTTCCGTTGAAATTACTGGCACTTAAGACTTTTTATCTACGTCTCAGGGTGGCAACGCGAATTGCAAGCGTTCACATGCTACGGTACTCGCTAACCATTGGTTGGTAAGCTTGGTTGCCATTTAAAAAAACTGTAATTATAACCGATAAAAAAGTTTAAAAAAAGGAGTTCGTTTAATCAGTGGTTATTACTTTAAGAATAATGAACTCTGACGTAGATCAGACAAAGTTCATTATCCTCATAATCACATCTTTAACCCTCAGACAAAAAGTTATTTTTAAACGCAAATATGATTGGCCAAAACTTGACCATCAAGTTAATCTGATAAACTTTCGATTTCTGTAATGAGCTTATTTTCCATAGAGCAAAGTTTCTTGGATAAACCGTTTGTTAATAATAGAGCACCGGTGGTCTAGTGGTAGTGACCCCGCCTTCCAATCCTAAGGTCGTGGGTTCGAACCCGGTCGTGCACCAATGGATTTTTCTGTTCGAAAAATTTATGTGCGCAATGCCAGTGCTCTCATACGGTGAAGGAAAACATCGTGAGGAAACCGGCATGTCCAAGAACAAAAAATTCGAAAGACATATGTTATCCACCAATCCGCAGTGGGTCCGCGTGGTGGATTAAGACCCAATCACTCTCGCCTGGGAGTAGTCCAGTGTCCCACCAGTGGGAACATTAGAAGGCTGTCATGTTGTTAATGAGACTGATATCAAAATCATGAAATGGAATAAAATGAAATTGTTAATTTGCTTGGAGTATAGTGCATTGCAGATTTTACTAAAGGACCTTATCCATACACTAACTTCATCTAATGTACTGTTTCTTTTATTTCTATTTAATGACATGCTAATCCCATATTCCGTACGCTTATTTAACAAAGTTCCAAGTGACATGCAATATTTTATCAATTGGCAAATTGCAAAACTTTATATAGTAGCAATGTAAGTTATTGTTTTTTTTTTTTTTTTTTATTGCACAGAATATACAGTACAAAAGGTGGGCTTAATGCTAACAGCATTTTCTGCCTGCCAACCTCAAAGGTAGGTAGAGAAAAAAAAATTCGAGTATAAACCACTTTTGTTAGATACAATTTAGAAGTTGCAAGTTTAATTTCCGCTGCAAAATAAATATTAGTCTAATCTATTTATCGAGTGCTCCAGTCTGTCCGATCTAATTCTAGAAATGGCGAAAAATATCGAGATTATAATATCCAGCAATAACGACGTCGGAACTGAGAAGTAGTTTGTGAACAGCTACTAGCAGGACAACTGGTTCATTCTGCAAACTCATGACAAAACTTCAGCGTATTTAAGCTACTGTAACCGCTTACCATCAAGTGAGCTGTTACGCTTGGTTGCCACTTTAAAAAATATTTAAAATTCATCGTTATTTTGTAAATTGATTAAGAATGACAAGAAAAGACTGTTCTTTAGCGCTAAATCTACAGATTCTTTAGGATTAGGACATAAAAATCTAATATTTTATATGAATTCAGTTATTTTCTATAACGTACAAGTATAATATGCGCGGTTGACATGAAGAAGACTCGCAAGTGGCTGCGTTTCCACCAGAGATGTGTGAGGCAGCTGGACGCTGCGAGGTTGTATGGCGGGCTCGTTCCTGATGCTGTTTTTTCGCTTGTGTCCGTCCCTGCATCCGTATACTGTGTTTGGCAGCGCGAGCTCAGAAACAAGCCCGCTACACACCCTCGTACCACTCAGCGAACTACTCCGGTGGTAACACGCACCGTTTTACAGCCTCTACACATCCTCGCACTGCTGCGCATCTCTGGTGGAAATAAGCTTAATGTCAAAAGTCAAAATGATTTATTTCAATAAAATCACAAGGATTTTGAGACGTCTTAAAGCTAGGTGAATTTACGCCAGTTCCACGCGCCCCAGCCTAGAAGAATCTGGCAACAAACTCGACTGGGTTCCTAGCTTTTTTTTGATGATCCCTCTTTTTCATAAATGCTAGTGTCACACTAACTTGTGTTTATATTCTGAGCTCGCAGTGCTGCCATAGCCTGTTAAATGCAAGTACTCGTGCCGTTTGCGTAAGTTTAGCTGCATGTCAGTTTTACGCTCGCTTTCGTAATAGGACTATAATATAGACTTCTAGGCTGGGGTGCGTGGAACTGGCGTAAATTCACCTAGCTTTAAGACGTTTCAAATAAAATAAATCATTTTTGACTTTTGACTTTTGACTAACTAGCAGTTCTCCGAACAGTAGACCTCGCAAGCACAAACATGCAAAGTGAGCAACATACTGCATTTTGAGGAACTATTTCGCTCATCACGCTGAAGATCATCATCAGATCTTCACCAAATATCAGACAAACTTTAAGTTGAAAGACAATCAACTTTTATAAAGTCATAAATCCTGTATACCAAGTTTCAACCAGATTGGTTGAAAAATGAAGAGAGAACACAAAAAGCCCGGACAAACTAACATCCAAAAGCATTTTTGGCCAATCTCGAAACTGAGACGCTTCGCTCGCTTCGCTCGCTCGGTCAATTATATACTTTTAATATACATATAATATTAAGTAAGTCAAGTTAAGTAAGTCGGTTACCTATCTCGCCACTGTGAAGATAAGTAACGCAATTATAGTTAAGGTCAGCCGAGACGCTGAGGGCGCTTAGCACTAGTCACTGACGTTTGAAATCACTTTATTGCGAAAGTTTAAGGTGTGTGTGTATGTTTGTTCCCACTCAACTGTATTGGCTGAACTGATTTGTATGAAACTTGAAATAAATACATAATATTTTTCCTGAAATAACACTGATAATGAACTGAAACAATGACTAAGCGAGCGTAGTAAGCAAAGCATCTTAGTTTCGAGCTCGACTCACCGTCAGTCAGTCAGAGTAGTAGAGTTCTCTGTGATAGAGCTCGTCCGGGGAAGGACTACAACCATACCTATTTCTGCCGCCAAGCAGTAATGCTCGCATTACATATTCTAAATTACTGGCACATGAGGCTTTCGATCTTAGCCTCAAGGTGGCAACCCGCGAATGATACCTCTGGTATTGCAAGCGTCCATAGGCTGCGGTAACCGCTTACCATCTTGTGGGCCGTACGCTTGGTTGCCACTTCAGTTGTATAAAAAAAAACGCGGGTTGCCACTTTGAGGCATAGATCGAAAGCCTCATGTGCCAGTAATTTCACCGGAAACCATACCCTTCTCACCGGAACACAGCAATGCGAGCATTACTGCTTTGCGGCAGAAATAGGTATGGTGGTAGTCCTTCCACAGACGAGCTCTATCACAGAGAACTCTACTACTCTTATTGAAGTGATGAGCGAATAGCTCAAAATGCAGTAAATTTCTTACATTTTACTTTATAAGTTTGTGCTTGCAATTCAATTCGGAGTACTACTATTAGTGTAACTATGTATGACGGAAAGAAATAGTTTCTAAAATCCTTAAGTTTCGCGATCGTTTTATAAGCTGGATAGCATAACCGCCTGGAATTAGCTTAGCTTGAAGTACGTCGAGGCACAAATGATTCCAATTAACCACATTTGGAATCTTTCCACCCGGGTGTAATTTTGGCCAGACTATTTCATGACGGATTTCTCATCGAGGAATCCAGAAACTAGTGCTAGACGACCAGGTCGTGTCTTCAAATATAATAATATTACATTTATTTTCTTCTGACGTTCGATTCACTTATGAAAGCTCTTAAACCGATTTGAAATGAGCTAAGTTATCCAAATAATATTCCAAGAACAGCTGAGACCATTGAGTTATATAATAAAGAGGTTGTAACGCGTTTATGATTGTGTTCATTGATTTGAGAAGAAATCGGCAAATCAAATCACAAATGTGAGAATAAAAAATGTTTATATTCGCAAAGAAATTAACACAAGCTTGTAATCACATGTTATTTTTGTTTTTATTGTTTTTTTTTTTTATTATTATTTTTCAGTTTTATTTATTAATGAGTGCACCCCGACCAATCCTCTGTTTTTTGAGGCTTCTCTCCATCCAAAGGTTGTCTGGAAGAGATTGGTTTCTTAGCGATAAGACCGCCCATTGTACATTGTAATTAGTCTCCGTTATTTTATTTCACTTGTTTTATAGTTTGTAAGGTGTACACTGTACAATAAAGAATTTTCATTCATTCATTCATTCATTCATTCATTCATTCATTCATCACAATATTAATTCTAGATGTAATGTTGGTAATAGAGTGTTGAGCTGGTGACTATGCAGAGTCGTAAAGTGACTTTTGTACTCTAGAAAGGTCAGTAAAGGAGTTGTTTCACGCAGTATGGAGCCGAGCCCTGGTCTATTCTACATACAAGTTTATACTTCGTTAGAACGAGGAGCTCAACGTATCCTCCGGTAGCGGGTCATTTCTTACACACAGTAATACATTACTTGTATTGTATAATAATAACTTAAAATATTATGTTCGAGGGAGCACAATTGTATAACGCTTTACCTAAAGTTATTAATGAATTAAAAACATTGTCTCAATTTAAATTATCACTAAAACGTCACATTTTAGAAGACAGTACAGAATGATGTTAATTTTAATTTTAATTAATCTAAGAACTAGAAAAATATCACCTAGTGTGAACGAACAAACGCTGTGTCGTCCATCCATTCTTTATTCAGTGCGCATCCACAAAGACTTTTTAAAAAACTACCCACTTCTTGTTTTGTTTTGCCCGTTACGTACATTATTTTGTTACGATATTAGAATAAGTACCTATTTTTCTTGTAAGTGATTTGTAATCTTAAGAGAAAAATAAATAAAGATCTTAAACCTAACTTAACTGCTCCTTTGTAGGGGTCTAGATAATTAGATAATAATTAAACAAACCGTTTATCACTGTTTATTTATTTTATTTTGGCTTCTTTCATAATCTAAAGTGAGTTTATCGTTGTGAAAGAGTGCAACACAATGCAAAACAACATGGCGGGTTTAACGACTGGGTTATTAGGCACTGTCAAAGTCAAGATGCGTCACGTGATCATTGCTAATAACTGTCATGGCGGACCTCTAGTGTTCCCGTTCTAGAAAACTTAACACAATAAACATTTTTCCTTCATTTTTCTTTCCAAAACTTTGTTGGTCTACTTAATAAATAAAATTGTTTGTTACTGTTAGTCTTATAATTTTTTTTTTTCTACGGTGTTACAAAGACCTAGGCCACTATGAAATTGGTCCTTTCTTGTTTCTTTCAAGTAACTTTGCGAACCCAAGAACCTCATTTAAATATTTAAATAATCACTAAACTTCGCTCCGTGCCTGAACCAACTCTCAAGTTATGCTTTGATTTAGTAATAAACTATGTTTGAATTTATATTTGTAAAGCACCGGTGGCTATAATAAATATATTCATTATAGTGTATAATAAATATATTCATTATAGTGTATAATAAATATATTCATAATTGGTTTTTTACGCATGGATAATTATAATTATAATTCTAGGTGTTTAGATAACTAATAATATTTTGTTGCATGCCGGTTTGGACCCGGGACGAATAAAATAAATAAATAATGCTGGACAATCCACACAGCATCATCTAGCCCCAAGGTAAGCTGCTGTTAAACAGAGCTGTGTTTATGGGTGCTAGATGACTGATATATACTTATTACAATACAATACATAGATAGATATTTTTTATTATAAATAGAAAATACCCAGAACACCCGGGACAAATATTTGTAGATCGTACAAACATTTGACCCGAGGCGGGAATCGAACCCGCAACCTCCGCGTCGCAGGCGGACCTGAGCCCGCTGCACCACATCGGTCGTCTGTTTGTAGATCATGCAAATGTTTGTCCTGTAGCAAGGGTCGAACATGCATCCTCTTGTTTATCAACTGAGCACTCGCCCACCGCGCCATTGTGTATTATACAATCCACCACGCGGACTTAATGCGGATTGGTGGATGACACATGTCTTTGGAATAGTTAGTTCTTGGCCGGTTACTTCATGATGTTTTCCATCACCGTATGAGAGCACTAACATAGCGCACATACATTTTACGAACAGAAAAATCTATTGGTGAACGACCAATTTGAACTCACGACCTTAGGATCGTTACTACCACTAGACCACCAGTGCTCTCAGTGCTAGTACTCAGTGCTAGTACCGACTGTGGGTGGTAAATTTCTAGTTTCTAAGCGTACGGCCCACAAAATGGTAAGTGGTTACCGCAGCCTACGGACGCTTGCAATACCAGAGGTATCACTCGCGGGTTGCCACCTTGAGGCTAAGATCGAAAGCCTCATGTGCCAGTAATTTCACCGGAAACCATACCCTTCACACCGGAACACAGCAATGCGAGCATTACTGCTTGGCGGCAGAAATAGGTATGGCGGTAGTCCTTCCCCGGACGAGCTCTATCACAGAGTATTCCAATGTATGTATACGTGCGTACATTAAAAAGTATTATTGAACCCCAAACAGCGATCTGCCAAAACGAATGATCCCATTCCGTTTTACAGCGACCCCAATAATCGAAATAGTTAGCGCCTAACGAGCAAATAATCTAAAAACGGCAATTATCCTTTGTTATAATTCCCTTATTATTATCGTGAACCCTTTCACGTTTAATTGACTCTCACTTCATTGCTTTCAAGTTTTTAGCAGAACTACAAATTTTTTTAATTTTTTTTTTATACTACTGAAGTGGCAAACAAGCGTACGGCCCACTAGATGGTAAGCGGTTACCGCAGCCTTACGCTTGCAATACCAGAGGTATCATTCGCGGGTTGCCACCTTGAGGCTAAGACCGAAAGCTTCATGTGCCAGTTTCACCGGAAACCGTACCCTTCACACCGGAACACAGCAATGCGAGCATTACTGCTTGGCGGCAGAAATAGGTATGGTGGTAGTCCTTCCCCGGACGAGCTCTATCACAAAAAACTCTACTACTCTTTACATGTTTTCACCATCATCATCATTCATTTATAGACGTTCACTGCTGGACATGCGTAGGTACTCTACTCCACTCTCAGTCTATAACCAGCGCTACAGACTCATTAAGTCTGTAGCACATGCTGAGTCTGCCTTTTTTCGTCACAATAGCTTAGTTTTAATTTTTATTGTTATTTTTATGTTTATTTTGTGGTGCTAAATAAATAATTTTCTATTCTATTCTATTCCAAATCTTGAGCCTTTCTTTTTATGTCAGCAAGTGACAAGACTATTGAGTCGCCCGCCTGAATATAACAGATGCAGTGCCACCTAAAGCTCAAAGTTTTTATGTTCTGCGTGGCACTGTACTGCGCTCATCACCCCGAGACGTTGTTGTGTATCTTTCGCACAGTAATTTAACTTGCTATAGTGCCCTTCAAACTCAAACACAGTGCAGCTTGCACACTACTGCTTGGAGGTAGAATATCTGGCACTGCGGTGGTATCCACCAAGATAGACTCTTGAGTTCAAAGTCAAAGTCAAAGTCAAAATGATTTATTTCAATAAAATCACTTGGATCATTTTGAAACGTCTTATAGCTAGGTGAATTTACGCCAGTTCCACGCGCCCCAGACTAAAGTTGACTAAATAGTCCTACCACCGACGTAGTGGGCAACACTACAGTGCATATATTCTGCCTACAAGCAGATATTGTGCAAACAATATTTTAATTTGTTACTAACACAACCTGTTGCCCGTAATATCGTTCGCGTGGAACTCGGGAACCGCAATTTTTTGTTTTGTTGATTCCAGTGTATGTGACTCAAAGTACAACATTCGTTTTAGTTTAGTTATTAACTTAATAACAGGTTTGTATTATTTTTGCCTTGTTAATTTCGATTTAAATTCATATTGTAAATCACTTAAAGACATGAAGAATATGCTCGAAGAAATCACCATAAAATATTCTTGTGCCAGCTATTTTAACAAAAATCAAAATCAAAATCAAGAATTTTTGATTTCTATAGAATCACAAGGATCACTTTGAAACGTCTTACAAGCTAGGAAAGTAACAAAAACAAGAAATGTAAGGCTCTAAAACGTCTTTTGAATAGAATAAAATAGAATAATATTTATTTTGCGCCACACAATAAACATAAAAATAACAATAAAAATTAAAAACGAAACTATTGTGACGAAAAAAGGCAGCCACTCAGCATATGCTACAGACTTACTGTGTCTGTAGCGCTGGTTTTCAGTGTAGCCTACGAGTAGTAGTAGCAGCAGTTAGCTGAGACACGAGTCTCTCACCATCTTAATATGTACATTTTATAAATATTTGCTAAATAAACCAAAGCAACAACTAAAAACTAAAAAAAAGGAACTCTTCTTTATATAAAACAAATAATATCAAAATTAGGTTGTTTGTGACATTTATACAACTGAAGTGGCAAACAAGCGTACGGCCCACAAGATGGTAAGCGGTTACCGCAGCCTTACGCTTGCAATACCAGAGGCATCACTCGCGGGTTGCCACCTTGAGGCTAAGATCGAAAGCCTCATGTGCCAGTTTCACCGGAAACCATACCCTTCACACTGGAACACAGCAATGCGAGCATTACTGCTTGGCGGCAGAAATAAGTATGGTACATATAAAATAAAATCTATTTTTTTTATTTAATACTTTTGATTTAGTTATTGCTAGGTGATAAATAGGTGACAGTATAAACTTTAATTGTGATTTCCAAACACCTTGCTAAAGTGACCTTTCGTTATCTGAGGCATTTTCATTTTGACCTTACCATTCTGCGTTGAATTCATAGAATTTGATTGCGGTATTATTTTCTACGGGTGGTATAATTTTATGAACTAATTGTTCTTTTGTTATTTTGCTTTTCGAGTTGAAATTTTAGAATTTAAATTATTTACCTCCCAGATCTTTGCGACCACTATAAGTGGGGGCCGTTCTACACTTTTTTTAGTTCACTGTCGCCATTTAGGCTGCGTTTCCACCATAGCTAAGCGAGGATGTGTAACGAGAGATGTGTTTGTTGGAACCAATAGAATCAGTTTATGAAGCTGTCAGAGCGAGACTAGTGATTCTATTGGTTCCAACAAACACATCTCTCGCTACACATCCTCGAACATCTCCGGTGGATACGCAGCCTTAAATCTTTACTCCCATCTATCGATTCTGCGAGTTATATATTACATATTTTATACAGTTGAAGTGGCAACCAAGCGTACGGCCCACAAGATGGTAAGCGGTTACCGCAGCCTATAGACGATTGCAATAACAGAGGTATCACTCGCGGGTTGCCACCTTGAGGCTAAGATCGAAAGCCTCATGTGCCAGTTTCACCGGAACACAGCAATGCCAACATTACTGCTTGGCGGCAGAAATAGGTATGGTGGTAGTCCTTCCCCGTACGAGCTCTATCACAGAGAACTCTACTACTCTTATAACTTAACTTACTTGCTATAAAAGCTATGTTGAGTGAGTCATTATACATCTTGTTAGAGGACAAGTTACTTAAGAAATGTCAAGGTTTCGATCTCCTCGCCCGAGACTTGAGTATCGTTGACTCTGACACTGATGAATTGCAGACTAACAGACCGATGTCGAGAGCCCTACACTTCAAGTTTAGATATTTTCTTTGAGAAACGTAAAAAATAAATTATTAAAAGTAAGCTCGTATGAGTCAGTGGCCAACTCTGGTGACAGAGTTTCTAGGCTGCCCGAAGGCCTCTGTCATGGCCTAACAACTTTCAAAAAGCCGGGACCGACTGCTCAACGTGCCCTCCGAAGCACGGGAGCGCTCAGTTAAAATTGCCACTGGCGGTCACCCATCCAAATGATGACTACGCGGAACAGTGCTTAACTTTGTTGATCTGTTAAGAAGAACTTAGCCAGCCACGTCACAAGCGCTCCTTATATTTTGAGTTATTAAGGATATATAATACTTCTATAATATTCTTTATTTAATAAATTATTAAAGTAACATAATTCGCAGTAGAACTTTATATAACCAACTCTGAACTTTTTAAGTAACTTTTACTCATGAAACTACAGTTATTAGTTTTTGTAATTCAGTAATTAGTGGCTCAACTTGGCGGGGGCACTACTGTGCCCCCAGATAGGTAATACTTAAGTCTAGAAGACTGCCTACGCACCTAATTATGCTTTTATGCATATTAAGTTTCTAGTTTTTTGACGACCGATGTGGCGCAGCGGGCGCAGGTCCGCCTGCGACGCGGAGGTTGCGGGTTCGATTCCCGCCTCGGGTCAAATGTTTGTACGATCTACAAATATTTGTTCCGGGTGTTCTGGGTATTTTCTATATATAATAAAAAATATCTATCTATGTATTGTATTGTATTAAGTATATATCAGTCATCTAGTACCATAACACAGCTCTGTTTAAACAGTAGCTTACCTTGGGGCTAGATGATGCTGTGTGGATTGTCCAGCATTATTTATTTATTTATTTATTATTTATATAGTATCACATTTAAAGCATTTAAGATGGTATTTTGCTAACTAGAGCTAGTAATAAAAAACCTTAGTTCCATTATGGAACTAAGTAAGTAAGTAATTAAGTTCGTATGAGTCAGAGGATAAGAAGGTATTTTGCTAACTTAGACTTATGAGTTAGATGTTTAGATTATTTTAAAATAGAGCTAGTAATAAAAAACATTAGTAGTTCCATTATGGAAGTAAGTAAGTAAGTTCGTATGAGTCAGTGGCCAACTCTGATGACAGAGGTACTAGTCCACCCAGGCCTCTGTCCTGGCCTAACAATTTGAAAAAGCCGGGATCGACTGCTTAACGTGCTCTCCAAAGACGGGACTATAACTAGACGGACAGAACTGGTCAAAATAATTCAGTATTTTGATACTTTCTACAATCAAAATCAAAATCAAAAATTATTTATTTCAATAGAATCACAAGGATCACTTTGAAACGTCTTACAAGCTAGGAAAATTTACACCAGTTCCAACGCGCCCATGCCGTAAAAGAACTTGCAACAACACCTAACTACTAACTGTCTGTGCTTGTGTTCCCTATTCTTTTGTGCCTTCTTAACTTATTTAATTGTGTGTACCCTCGTGTAGTTCGCCAAAAGGGATAAAATATGTTGTTACCATACGAATACGAATACGATTAGCCTGTTGTGTCCCACTGCTGGGCAAAGGCCTCCCCTTGATTTCTCCAGTCATCTCGGTTTTGAGCCAGTTGGACCCAAGCTCTATTAAAGCTGTCGAGATCGTCTCGCCATCTCTTTTTGGGTCTGCCACGACGCCGATTTGCTGTCTCAGGGCTCCACTGAGTGGTGATTTTGGCCCACATATGACTGATTAAAATTAATGTTATTTATGAATGTATTATAACTTTTAAATGATATACTGACATAATTAATTAATAATTATTGTTAATTGTGGACTTGTATGTATTTTTTACATATTTATTGTAAATAAACAAGTTTTTACAATTTTAAATAGGTATCTTACCTAGTTTAATAATAGCTGACGTGTATTAACTGTGTACCAAATAAATGATTATTTGTTTATTATTTGATTATGTATACTTGGACAATATTTATCGCCGTACACAGTGAGTTTGACTATTTAATTACTACTCCCACGGCACCTGCCAAGATATTCAGTACCCACTAACTACACTTTTTCTCACTAGAAACAAACCTTTAGCTCATTCAATGTAATCACCTTCTGCTATAACAATAGCGTCCTGCACGGGTCTGGAATGAGCACTTTTCTGCCCGCCCAGCCCCGTGCTAATTACCCGACACCTCCGAAGTTTCGGTGATTACCGCCAGGCGCGAGCTTGACATAGTTTACGCAAACTTTGCGTCTCTGAGATAACAGCTCACCTCACGGTTACACGCTTATGGGTTAGAATAATCAACTAAATTAACATAATAAAATATGTACATAATTACATTACATTACCTGGTGGTAGGACTCTTCAGCAAGAGTCCGTCTTGGTGGGTACCACCGCAGTGTCAGATATTCTACCTCCAAGCAGTAGTGTGCAAGCATTTCAATTTCAATTATTTATTCAATAACAATAGTTACATCGTATTTGAAATAACAGAAGATTAGGCTTACTTACTGTGTTTAGGTTTCAAGTGAACTGTAGCAAGTGAAATTACTGGGCGAGAGGGACTTAACAACAATGTCTCGGGGTGATAAGCGCAGTTCAGTGCCACGCAAACACTTAAATACTTTAAGCTTTGGGTGGCACTGCTTGATTGTCTTATCACTTGCTGAAAAAAAAACACATTACAAAATATACAAAATACATAATTATGGAACAGTTGAGCTATCTAGATCGTTTGTAACGGTCTTTAGATGGCTCAACTGTTGCATAATTAAATATTTTGTAATGTTTTTTGACCAGACGAACCACTACCAGACGAAAGCGTCAACTAAATTCATCTCAGGGTGAATTACGACAAAATCGTTTGACATTGTATTTTTTTTATTTTTTTATCTTAAATTAAATCGTATCTTGTAACTGTTTATTTTGTATAAGATTTGTTGCAGCGCTTCATTAGTGCGTATAATAACTATAAAATATAAAAATAAATGAATACCTTCCTCCTTTTTGGAAGTCAAAATACAAATTGACAACTGAACCATACGCTAACTTTACTATTGTCAAATGAGTTTTACGTGGTTTGCACTCTGACGCACACACAAGATTTGGAAAAGTTTTTTCAATGGTAGATGTCATCATCATTATGACGGCCTTCTAATGTTCCCGCTGGGACTCTGGTCTACTCTCGAGCGAGAGTGAGTGAGTCATAATCCACCACGCAGACTCAATTATGAATTTTGATCAAATGAATGTTGATCTTATGAATGTATCCCATGTAGATGTCACGTTTTTAAAATAGTTTTAGGACAAGCTGGTGGTTTCCACCCGATTTTTTTTTGTCTACCACCTGCAACCAATCGTACGGTCCACTTGATGGTAAGCGGTAACTGTAGCTTATGTACGCTTGCAACATCAGAGATATCACGCGCGTTGCCACATAAGACGTAGATCTAAAGTCTCATGTGCGTGTAATTGCACCGGAAACCATACCCTTCGAATCGGAACACAGCAATGCGAGCATTACTACTTGGCGGCAGATAAAGGTGTGGCGGTAATCCTTCCCCGGACGAGCTCTATTACAAAGAACTCTACTACTCTTCACCGTAATACGGACTCTAATGTAAACGCGTGCGCGTGTTTTCCATCTTAACTCATTAATTCACAGTGGTTTACATGTTACGCTTACGGCATGATTAAGCCACAAGCCTTCAAAGTTCTAAACTTTCTAATAGGTATATTATTATACAAAATTTGATGTGTAGAATAAAGAGTAATGATGAAGAGGGATCATCAAAAAAAGCTAGTAACCCAGCCGAGTTTGTTGCCAGATTCTTCTAGGTTGGGGCGCGTGGAACTGGCGTAACATGGCAACTGGCGTTCGACATTTCAAAATTATTCTTGTTAAATGATTGAATAAATATATTTTTTACTTTACTTACTTTTACTTTACCTTATGTAAGTACTAGCTACGTGCCGTCTGCGGCCTAACTTGGTAGATTAGATAAAAAGTAGCTTTATGCCCTTGCCCCAAATTTAAGATATTTTTGTGCCAAATTTCATACTGGGTCACAGAACAGATTACTACGACTAGATTTTTCGGTTTGTCGTTTGCCTTTGCTTGCGTAGTACATACATAAAAAGTTGCTTAGGTTCTTCCTCAGGCTTTGAATGAATATCTTCGTGTTAAATATCTTCAAAGCCGGCTCCCCGGTCCATCCAGATAAAATAGAGTTGTATTCGCATATAAATTAATTAATTATGGACACAAGATACGCCGTCCGATAGTATTCTATTTTATTTAAGTTATTTTTCACGTTACCCTTCTTAACTTCGTTCAACTTTAGTTGACACTGGGCTGGCTCGTCTGCCAAAGTTTTTTGAACGGTATTTAAATCTCAAACATTAGCGACGTCGACTCACAAATATTTGCGATTCAACTTGGAGTGTGGGAGAAAATGTTTTTGCTCTGGTTTGACGAAGTTTTTAATGAGATAGGTACTTCAGCGTCTTTTGCAAGTTTAAGTGGCAATCTGGTAAGTTATTACCTCAAGATATACGATCAGAGATAAAACATAACATGAGGTAGGAAAGAAATTAGAATTTTTTTCATGCATAATAAGTTATGCTTTTATTTTGGGTTTCGTACTTCAAGAGGATAAAAAGTGTACAATGTGTATGGGAGAGGCCCTATATACGTAAATGTATATTGACTAATTTTCATGATGATAATGACGACTGTCCTTTTTTCTGAGGAAAGGCTGAGAAGATATATGATATAATAGGAAATTGGACTAACTTACCCAAGTGTAATTTTACAAACAGCTGTTATATGAATAAAATGCAAAAGCTACCGTCAGAATAATATACAAAGTAATTTTATATCAAATATTTGTTCCGGGTGTTCTGGGCATTTTCTATATATAAGGTCATTCATTATCAACCTGACAAACTTAAGGTTCCACACATAAAAAACACTTGTATTTTTAAAATTTAAATAAAAATAATATAATTAAAATTTTTGAAACGAAAAGGCAACGCTCGGCACCTGTCAGTGACCCGCGCATCAATGAACCGCGGGTCAATAACCCGCGCGTCCTTGACCTGCGCGTGTTTTTGACCCTCTACGGGGCGCGCACACTCGAATATTTCATTATTACGTCGCTTAACTCGATTCCCAACAATGATAAATAATAATTGAGCGGAAAAACGTAATCGATTTTCTTTTGTTTACTTGGGATTTTTAAGACAAAATATACATAAAAAAAAAATTATAGGTACATATATTTATTTTTTTATGTTTGGAACCTATCCCTTAAGTTTATCAGGTTGATAATGAATGACCCTGTATAATAAAAAAATATTTATCTATATATTGTATTGTATTAAATATATATCAGTCATCTAGTACCCATAATTATACAGCTCTGTTGAATAGCAGCTTACCTTGGGGCTAGATGATGCTGTGTGGATTGTCCAGCATTATTTATTTATAAATATATATATATATATATATATATATAACAGATGTAAAAGTTAAATAAAAAGGTATTCAGGCATAAATGCGAAACTAGAGTTACTTCCCCGGATGAACTCTATACACACTCGTTAGAGTTCTACTTAGCATAAATAATGTTTTAGGTAATAAAAACACCATGTCCAGGTACAAGTAATGTAAAAAAAGGATTTTAAGTACAGGTTTTGAGTAAAGTAAGGTTATTTTTTTTACAAATAAAATTGTATTTAAACACGAACCGTTGAAAAAGTACAAAATTTTATTTATTACTAGCAGTCCGGCCTAGCTTCGCTTTGTGCGGGTGCAATGAAACCGCACCCGTGCGAAGCCGGAGCGGCTCACTAGTAATAAATATAGCCTATGTTACTCAGGGATAATGTAGCATTATAATGGTGAAAGAATTTCTGAAATCGGATCAGTCGTTTTTGAGTTTATTCGTAACAAACAAAAATACAAATCTTCTCTCTTTATAATATTAGCATAGATATAGATTATAGGGCCGTTTTTTCATGGACCTACTATTTTCTCCTATTAGTAGGACCACGAGGGAGAACTGTTTCTCGTAGTCCCATTCCTATGCTCAGTAAAGTATTTATCCTTCTGTATATAGGTATTCTTCTTGCTAACATAACGTAACCTACTCATTTCGATCTAAGCGGATGTCACTTATTCATTAGATTGAAATCAGTAGTTTAGGTTATGTTAGGTTAGTGAAAAACTACGCGCGAGGCGAGCGAGCGTAGCGAGCGTGCCGCGGCAGTGGCCGCCGAAGCGCCAGAAATTAAGTATTTAAAAAACGTTATTATAAATACGTAATAATACGTATTTATTTATAAATACGTTACTGAGCATAGGAATGGGACTACGAGAAACAGAATCAAATCAAATCAAATCAAATACATTTATTGCTGTCATATGGTACATTATGTAGTTGTTACAGAATAAGTAGTATCACACATGAACCCTGTTATTAGGGTATTGCAACATGGAGAAAGGCCGAGGTTTATGCATTCGGTATTTGTAAAAAAGTAGATAGATAGGTAAGTATGTAAGATTTGATTAATGTTAATATGTATCTAAATAATAATAATTGTCATGTCATGTCAGAAAATATGAACAATAATAGTCATTGGTCAATAAAATCAATTAATAATAGTAGCTAATGTCATTAAAATAATTATGTTGGTATACTATTGAATTCAGTAGGTAATTAGTCTAGGTATTCTCTAGCATTTGTCAATTAGATATGTTTTTAAAGTTTTTACAAAGAGTGAATATTTTTTTATTTCTTTTATATTTGTAGGAAGTTTGTTATATATTGTTATTGACATTATGTAAGGACCATCGCTATGTAGCTTTAGATTAGATTTGGGTTTTACTATTTTATTTCTACCTGGTCTGAGTACATATCTTCGTGGAAGGTCGTCTAAATTTACGTACAAATGTGGATGTTTTTTAACAAATTTGCTTATTTCTAGGATGTAGATAGATGGTAATGTTAACATTTTTAGGTTTTTAAAATGGGGTTTGCAACTATCTCGTTTTTTTATATTGGCTATGATGCGCACGCATTTTTTTTGTAGTATAAACAGGTCATGTGCATTCGTGCTATTTCCCCACAGTGCGATGCTATGGGATAAATGTGTATATGTATAGGCGTAATAGGCCGATAAAGTACAACGAAGATCAGTCGTCTTTTTTAATTCGCGCAATGCGTACGTGAAACTTGATAGTTTTGATTTAATTTTTTGAACATGGTGTTTGAAATTTAAGTGAGTGTCAATATTTATACCTAGTAGTGAGAAGGTATCAACGGTTTCTGGTGTGGCGTTGTTAAAAGTAGCTTGTATATCTAGTGCACGTTTTTGATAGGGTCTGAATTGCATCACTTTTGTTTTTGTGTAGTTTATCTCTAAATTGTGACCGGACATCCAATTAGAGACTTCAGTGAGAACGTTTTGTATTTTGCCGGTTATGTTATCAGTGCTACAACACGGCATCAATAACGAGATGTCATCTGCGAAAAGAACGCTCGGTATTTTTACATTTTTAGGTAAGTCGTTTATGTAGATCAAGAACAATAGGCATCCGAGGACACTGCCTTGTGGTATTGAGCTGGTCACGTGATGAGCATCTGACCTTATGTTTTTTATAACACCGGCATCATAGTCAAAGTGTTCTATATCCACATACTGGATTCGTTTATGTAGGTACGACAGTTCTCCCTCGTGGTCCTACTAATAGGAGAAAATAGTAGGTCCATGAAAAAACGGCCAAAAAACGGCCGATTATAGATTAAAATTAAAATTAAAACACCCTGTCATCCCCTGCAATCATCAATCATGACAGCCTTCTAATGTTCCCACTGTTGGGACACTGGCCTACTCTCAGGCGAGAGTGATTAGGTCTTAATCCACCACGCGGACCCAATGCGGATTGGTGGATGGCACATGTCTTTCGAATTTTTAGTTCTTGGACATGCCGGTTTCCCCACGATGTTTTCCTTCACCGTATGAGAGCACTGGCATTGCGCACTTAAATTTTTAGAAACAGAAAAATCCATAGGTGCACGACCGGGTTTGAACCCACGACCTTAGGATTGGAAGGCGGGGTCACTACCACTAGACCACCGGTGCTCTACACAATCATCAATACAACAATTTAATTTTATTATTGTAAACACACAAATCACCGAAAAAAATATATAAATTTAGTATTCTCGTTGTATTTGTGACCAAAGAAAGTCATCTACTTGTACAGGTTATGGTATATCACTCCAGCTGATCAACGTCACCTCAACTAAAACGGGTTAGCATTCCTATAAAATTCATTCTACAATGCATTAATAAGTTCTTTGTTTTTTATGTCAGTATGTCAATCAAGGCGCCCGCCTGATGTTAAGCACCACGCCTGACTATTACAGATGCAGTGCCACCCAAAGCATAAAGTTTTGTGTTTGCGTGCCACTGCTTTGCGCTTATCACTCCGAGACATTGTTGTTAAGTCTCTTTCGCCCAGTAATTTCACTCGTTCGTTCGTTCGTATGAGTCAGTGGCCAACTCTGGTGACAGAGTTTCTAGGCCGCCCGAAGCCCTCTAACCTAACAACCTAACAACTTTGAAAAAGCCGGGACCGACTGCTTAACGTGCCCTCCGAAGCACGGGAGCGCTTAGTTGAAACTGCCACTGGCGGTCACCCATCCAAATGATGACCCCGCGGAACAGTGCTGTTAAGAACAGCTTAGCCAGCTACGTCACGAGCGCTCCGAGTAATTTCACTTGCTACAGTGCCCTTCAAACCTAAACACAGTAATGCTTGCACACTACCGCTTCGAAGTAGAATATCTGACACTGCGGTGGTACCCACCAAAACGGTCTTTTGCTGAAGAGTCCTACCACCAGGTAAAGTGATCAACATACTGGTAATGCATCGCTTATTTTGAAGGCATTGACGATTGCGGAGCCACAATGTCAATAGATAGATAGATAGATAAATAAATCATTTATTTGTATCTTCAAAACACACGTACATTTTAAAGTGCAAAAAGGCAAACCATACAGTTTCTTAACACTAACCTAAATCAGGTAGGAATGTACTTGCCCTAAACATTGACCTCGTTAAAACAAGCTAGGCACCTACCTATGTATAAAAAACCTAAAAGCACGTGTGTGTTGCAGTTGACAAAGGTCAGCGATAATATTGCTCAAGGAGCAAACACTGATTTTCAATAGCACTTCCCAGCAGCAAGAAGCTCTTGCAAGAGTGTCTTGCAAGCTGCTCGTTGTAGCTTGCCGGAGTGTGTGTGAGGCAACGATGAGCTGAAAGCTATCCCGCCGTGTAGACGCTTATGCTCACTCAATGTATCTGAAACAATAACTAGTACTGAAGTATTGCCATTCAACGTGGTAATGCGGCCAGCATGGGATCGCTTCCGTCTGGTGGTGATTTGGATCAGTTGAGCTATCTATAGGTCGTTTGTAACGGTCTTTAGATGGCTCAACTGTTTCATATGTATTTTGTATATTTTATAATGTAATGTAATTATGTACATATTTTATTTTGTTATTAAAAATTAAGTTGTACTTAAAAAAAGTACTGAGCTATAAACAGAAGACCCCGCAAGCACTTTTAAAAGTGAGCAATTTACTGCATTCAGAGAAGCTATCCTGCTCATCGCGCTGAAGATTCTCATCAGATCTTTTAAAAGGCCAATTTAAGTTTTAAGTAAAACATAACCATTGAAATTTGTTTCATATGACGGAGATATAAGAGCAGCAGAGTTCTTTGTGATTAGAGCTCGTCCGGGGAAGGACTACCACCATACCTATTTCTGCCGCCAAGCAGCAGTAATTCTCGCATTGCTGTGTTCCGCTGTGAAGGGTATGGTTTCCGGTAAAATTACTGGCACATGAGGCTTTCGATCTTAGCCTCAAGGTGGCAACCCGCGAGTGATACCTCTGGTATTACAAGCGTCCATAGGCTGCGGTAACCACTTACCATCTCGTGGGCTGTACGCTTGGTTACCACTTTAGTAGTATAAAAAAAAAATACCAAACACCCGGAACAAATATTTGAAGATCATACAAATATATGTCCCAAGGCGGGAATCGAACCTAATAATTATGATGTTCACGTGCCTGTACTCGGGCGAGATATGCAGCTCTATAATATATATTTTCCACCTAATGTAAAATGTACCATGTCTTTTGTGAATAAACCTACTGAATACTGAATACTGAACTCGCAACCTCCTGCGCTGTAGGAAAGGTCGTCAATTTCGTGTATTCCCGATATCCCCACTAACCGTGTCCCCGTTAATGGGGACCGTGGGATTTGAAATAATTATTAAAAAACATTCCCATTGTCAATAATCTATTAATAGGGACAGTAACATTTAAATTAAAAAAAAAAAATATTCCCGTTATCCTCATTATTTGTGCAATATTATACCATTAACAGCCTTGTGTATGTGTTCCCTGCTGAGGCTACTCGCTTTGTGTGCTACCACGACGGCGGCCGGTCCTTCCGGGGTCGCGCAGACCACGCTTTCTTCTACTCCGGGTACGGAGCCGATCACCTGTTCCACTTCCTCAGGAGACACCTGGAAAAAAAGTAAGTTTGTATGTGTGGCCAACTCTGGTGACGGAGATAGGCTTGCCCGACGGCCTCTGTCATGACTTAACAACTTTGAAAAAGCCGGGGCCGACTGCTTAACGTGCTTTCGAAGCATGGGAGTGCTCAGTTGAAATTGTCACTGGCGGTCACCCATTCAAATGACTACGCGGAACAGTGCTTAACTTCGTTGATCTGTTAAGAACAACTTAGACAGCTACGTCACGAGCGCTCCGTGAAAAAAAGAAGTTCGCTAGAGGAAGAAAAGTAAGTTTGTATGTGTGGCCAACTCTGGTGACGGAGATAGGCCGCCCGACGGCCTCTGTCATGACTTAACAACTTTGAAAAATTCGGGGCCGACTGCTTAACGTGCTTTCGAAGCATGGGAGTGCTCAGTTGAAATTGTCACTGGCGGTCACCCATCCAAATGACTACGTGGAACAGTGTTTAACTTCGTTGATCTGTTAAGAACAACTTAGCCAGCTACGTCACGAAAAAAAAAATAGTGTTTATAATAAGGCTGATAGTTCTGGAAAGTGACTCACATGACTGCCCAAGAACTTGAAGCAGAACTTCCTCCGCTCGAGGTAGAAGAGCCGCTCGCAGTCATCGATGTGGAACCAGTCTCCCGTTTTGTACCAGCCGTCTGCGCTGAACGTCTCATCGTAAACCTCTATATTGTTGTAGTAACCCTTCAAATGAAATTCGTATTTACTTATGGCTAGAACAGAAAGTATTAAATATCTCCAAACTCGATGAAGCAATGGCGTAAAGCGGTCGTAAGAAGTTATTTTTTTTTATGACATCAAGTGACAAGACAATCAAGGCGCTCACCTGATGTTCAGCACCACGCCTGACTATTACAGATGCAGTGCCACCCAAAGCTTAAAGTTTTTAAGTGTTTGCGTGGCACTGCAACGCGCTTATCACCCCGAGACATTGTTGTTAAGTCTCTCGCCCAGTAATTTCACTTGCTACAGTGCCCTTCAAACCCAAACACAGTGCAGCTTGCACACTACTGCTTGGAGGTAGAATATCTGTCACTGCGGTGGTACCCACCAAGATGGACTCTTGCTGAAGAGTCCTACCACCAGGTGCAAGTGCAAGTGGTGCAAGGAAAATAAAAAGTAAAGTAAAATATATATTTATTCAATCATATCACAAAGATCATTTTGAAACGTCTCAAAGCTAAGTGAATGTACGCCAGTTCCACGCGCCCCAGCCTAGAAGACTCTGGCAACAAACTCGGCTAGGTTCCTAGCTTTTGTTTGATGATCCCTCTTCATGATGATGATGGTGGATGGTTGATGCTCAAGGTTGTCATGATACTCTTGGGAGAGTGCCTATGTCCAGCAATGGAGGACTATAAGCTAATGAGTTCTGTCGGTTTCTGCAGTGGGGTTGTTCGAGTGCCAGGTTTAGGCTGCGTTTCTACCAGAAATGTGCGGATGTGTAGCAAGGGATGAGTTTGTTAGGAACCAATAGAATCACTTCATTTACCTAGCCTCGCTCTGACAGCTATAATGAAATGATTCTATTGGTTCCTAAAAACACTTACATAAACTGACACCTGGACTCTATGTGACTGCTGCTTATGATTAGTTAACAAAACTCTTTGTAAAAACTTTAAAAACATATCTAATTGACAAATGCTACTATGACCTTAGAGAATAGACCTTAGACCTTAGAACCATGGTCCGGATTTCCCAGAGAGAGTCCTGTAGAGAACATTTTAGAATTTTAGGGATTCTAACGGTACCCAGCATTTATGTACATGTACTTGTTTGCTTCCTAGTAAAAAATTTACACGAGTATGAGTCGTTGAAGGAGAACACCACAAGGGTTAATAGCAGAAATAAAAATTTAAAGAATAAAATAAATCCAACACTAAATATAATTATTATTATACTCTCTATGTGTAGGTTTATGTACCTGATTTTTATAATTTCCGCATACAATGTAATTTGTTTTTTTTTGGAAAATAAATACAATAAATACAATACCTACACTAATTACCTACTGAATTCAATAGTATACCAACATAATTATTTTAATGACATTAGCTACTATTATTAATTGATTTTATTGACCAATGACTATTATTGTTCATATTTTCTGACATTACATGACAATTATTATTATTTAGATACATATTAACATTAATCAAATCAAAAAAAATATATATATATATAAATGATCAGTTTTGCATGAATACTAATATTATAAGCTATCATTATGAATCGTCACTAACAATTTTATTTATTATTAGGTACCAACATTATCATTCAATTCATGACATACTTACCTATCTATCTACTTTTTTAATATAAATATCTAATGCATAAACCTCGGCCTTTCTCCATGTTGCAATACCCTAATAACAGGGTTCATGTGTGATACTACTTATTCTGTAACAACTACATAATGTACCATATGACAGCAATAAATGTATTTGATTTGATTTGATTTGAAAACAACCGTTTATTATTAGGTGAATGTCTTGACAACTAGCTCGTTACCATAGATATCTTCTTTTATTTCTTTTTTTGTAATTTTAATATTAATATTATTATTATCAATTATTTTTTCCAAATTTATGTTTTCAAGTAGGTACTTTAGGCTGTATTTTTTTGTTTTATATTTATTTTTATTCTTCGTTGTTGATATCTCTGCGTCTTTGTCTCAGTGTTGTCAAATAAATAATATAATAATAAATTACTACTTTTTTTTTTTTTTTTTTTATACTACTAAAGTGGTAACCAAGCGTACGGCCCACTTGATGGTCAGCGGTTACCGTAGCCTATGTACGCATGCAACATCATAGATGACCACACTGAGACGTTAGATGGTAAGTCTCATGTGCCTGTAATTTCACCGGAAACCATACCCTTCGAACCGGAACACAGCAATGCGAGCATTACTGCTTGGCGGCAGAAATAGGTATGGTGGTAGTCTTTCTTTTAGATACGTAATTATAAATTACTTCTTCTTCTTCTTTTAATTTGTGGCGTATAAATAACTTACCTTTATGGCGGAAAGACCTTTGACGTGGAGTTCACCATTCTGTCCCGCACCTACCAACTTGCCGTCATCGTCTATCAACTGTAAAGTATAAAGCGTAATGGGGACAACGGGAAGTTATTTTTTGACTTCCCACTGTCCCTATGAATGGGGTCAAAATCATGGGGACATCGAGAATACACGATGTTTTCTTTAGAGTCTAGTGGTAGTAACCTCGCCTTCAGATCTTGAGGTCATTCGTGGGTTTAAAATAGGTCGAGCACTTGAGTTCAAAATTAGTGCTTTTATACGGTGGAAACATTTTCAGGACTTAGCATTACCAAGAACTTCAATTTCGTTCGTAAATCGTTTGAAAGTAAATTAATGTCCCAGCAGTGAAAACATGCATGCCGCCAAGCAGTTAATGCTCGCATTGCTGTGTTCCGGGTCGAACGGTATGGTTTCCGGTGAAATTACAGGTATATGAGACTTTCCATCTCAGGGTGGTAGCACGCAAGTGATATCTATGATGTTGCATGCGTACATAGGCTATTGTAACCGCTGACCATCAAGTGGGCCGTACGCTTGGTTGCCACTTTAGTGGTATAAAAAAAGGACTTATTCAATTTACAAAAGTTAAATCTGTAACCTTCTTTGAAATAGGGGAGATAGGAAATGTACACTGTATTGTGAAATCTGTTAACCTGGGTGGACAAATAAATAAATAAATAAATAATTAATAATGCTGGACAATCCACACAGCATCATCTAGCCCCAAAGTAAGCTGCTGTTAAACAGAGCTGTATTATGACTGATATCTAGATGACTGATATATATTTTATACAATACAATACATAGATATTTTTTTTATTATATATAGAAAATACCCAGAACACCCGGAACAAATATCTGTAGATCGTTCAAACATTTGACCCGAGGCGGGAATCTAACCCGCAACCTCTGCGTCGCAAGCGGACCTGCGCTCGCTGCGCCACATCGGTCGTCAAACAAAGCTGACAGATGAGAATAATTGAACTCACCTTGTAATTAAAGATATTGACGACCTGCCCTGTGCTTTTCAGCGGTGCCCCCGGCACAGCAAAGGTGATGCCGCCTTGCATCTCTGTGGCTCCGTACACGTCGCCGAGTAACGCTGATGGTGGAAGCTTCTCCTGCAATACCCAATAATATTACTGCCAGGAGTGACGAATAACAAACACCATTGCCAGTAGTGCACTTGAACTCTACTCTCTCATTTACAGGTAGGTATTGACGTCACCTAACGGCTCTGACGGAAGACCAGCGCTGGTTGTCAGGATCAGCACATGCTGAGTCAAGGTCCGTTTCCCAACTACTCAGCTAATATGACTCCATCATCAATACACCTTTGTATTTGTTCTGTACGTTGCAAATAAACTATAGTCTATTCTATTCTACTCTAAATATTTGGAAGTCGATTAATATCAAGTTATATGTTGTTATAAAACCGCTAACTTTCTGGTGTAAATAGTACAAAATTCTAGTCCGCAACCTAACATTAGGCTGTCTTTTGTGATGTAAATATCTTAAAAGCTGGTAAACGCCTTAATGAAACAGCATATTCATATTATTCGACGACCAATGTGGCGCGGTGGGCGAAGGTCCGCCTGCGACGCAGAGGTTGCGGGTTCGATTCCCGCCTTGGGACAAATGTTTGTAGGATCTGCAAATATTTGTTCCGGGAGTTCTGGGTGTTTTCTATGTATAATAAAAAATATCTATCTATGTATTGTATTGTATTAAATATATAACAGTCATCTAGTACCCATAATACAGCTCTGTTTAACAGCAGCTTACCTTGGGCTAGATGATGCTGTGTGGATTGTTCAGCATTATTTATTTTATTATTATTTATTCACAGAACTATATTTGATATTTATTTTTATAACTTAAATATAGTTCTGTGTTATTATTTCAGTTCCTTAGGAATAACTAGTTGATAGCTTACCTTCAAAGCAGTCAGTAGTTCAATAGAGGATGGAGCTCCTAGCACTAGCAAAGTCTTCAGAGATAAAAAGTGGTCTTCTGTGAGGGTTGGGAGAAGAGTCATTACAAAGGCTGGCCCAAAAAATGTCCAGCTCGGCTGGAAAGAAACAGAGCAAGGTAAAGTAGGTACGAACTAAGTTGCCAAATAAATAACCAATTCTGGATATAAGTCATCTTCTGAGCTGTTACGCTATGGCAGAGTGGTTGTGGTCGTCAGAGAATGTCCTTTCACGTTACCATTTATAAATATAGTGTGAAAAATAAACTACGCTAAAGTAACACAGAAGATTAGTCATTATTATTGCAAAATGCTCAAAACCTTTCAAAACTATAGTTCTCTCGGCAGATCTAGGCTTCCGTGAAGTTAGCCGTTTCGATGCGCAATGGAGCTTTTTCTAACTAAATTGACTTTGCGCATCACAAACGGCTAACTTCACGGAAACCTAGATCCGCCGAGGGAACTATACAATTGCCAAAGCTGGAACCATGAAAACGTTTAGTTTCACATACCAATAAGATAATTCTAGCAAGCCATCTTTACAATTGGCAATACTAAACAAGTGAAGAAAAGCTGATGGGTCGAATCAGAGGGTCTATCTTTTGCATATAAAAGCGATAATAATAATTATCAGTCAGTATATAATAATAATTAAAGTCAGACAGTTTTCGTAAATTAGCTTATGTCCGTGAACGCTCTGTACTTAGTTGTTACCTATGTTGAACTACGATATCGCGATTATCGTTTGTCGCTTTCAAAAGTAAACCTTCAGTTGTTGGGTACAATTTGATGCTCCAACTTACCCTATGAGTGACCAACATCTTCTGCACCCAGTCTGCGGTAGGTTTCCTCTGCGACATGAGCAGTGGAACGCGGTAGACCACGCAACTAGTCACCATCATCGTAAAGGTCACCCATTGAGGAGTGGTCAGCAGCATGCAGCAGTCTGTAGGGGTGGGGAACTGGGTGTCGTAGCTCCTAGGAACAAGACACATTATTATTATTTATTATTTATTTATTCAATTAGAACGGTTATACACCAATTGCACTAATTACTTAAACATGTCAAAATAAAATCTTTTTTCTATAGATTATAAATTAAATCTCAATTATTAAATAAAAAGTCACAACTATCAAACATTTTTCTCACAATAGTCCAAACACGCTGACAAGATCACCTTCCATTCATCCGCAAACAGATCACAACCTGGTTGATAAGCCAGGAGAGCATTAAATGCAGTGGGAGTTCGGGAATGGGAGACCTAGAGCGGGCTACGGTACGGCATAGTGGAACAGCAAACAACTTATGTTTTCTGCTCCGTTTATAAAATCAAAATCAAAATCAAAAATTATTTATTCAGTAGAATCACAAGGATCACTTTGAAACGTCTTACAAGCTAGGAAAATTTACACCAGTTCCAACGCGCCCATGCCGTAAAAGAACTGGCAACAACACCGGCTGGGTTCCTATCGCTTTTTTGGCATGACCCTTGCTATTGTTATGGATTCCAAGTAGAGTTGGAGCACATTCGTCCCAAGCTTTTTTATCATCTAGGTAATCGGTTGTTTTATTTTTTTGAGACAGATTTTGTTTAATTAAGTTTTTAAATTTGACAATTGATAAATTTTGTATGTCACTTGGGACTTTGTTAAAGAAGCGTACACATTGCCCTTTAAAAGATTTACTGACCTTAGTGAGCCTAACTGTGGGAACAGCGAGTTTATTTTTATTTCTAGTATTAACATTATGATTATCACAATTTTTTTTAAACAGATTAATATTTTTGCGAACATACATAAGATTTTCATAAATATATTGACAGGGCACTGTCATAATATTAATTTCTTTGAACTTATCTCTAAGTGATTCTCTGGGACCCATGTTATAAATTGCGCGAACAGCCCTCTTCTGCAACACGAATATGGTGTTAATATCTGCAGCACTCCCCCACAACAAAATACCGTAAGACATAATGCTGTGAAAGTAGCTGAAATAAACTAGTCTGGCTGTATCGACGTCGGTGAAATGACGGATCTTTTTGACTGCGTATGCTGCAGAACTAAGTCTCTTCGACAATTTATCTATGTGTGGGCCCCATTGCAGTTTATTATCTAAAGTTAAGCCTAGAAAAACTGTGGTGTCCACAAGGCCTAGCTTTTCATCTTTTATTTTTATATTAGTTTGGTTTTGTTTTACATTAGGTAGTATGAAACGAACGCATTTCGTTTTATTTTCGTTTAACAATAAGTTGTTTACATTAAACCACCCTACAATTTTAGAGATTGCATTGTTTACTTTGTCAAAGTTAGTCTCTTGTCGCTTTAATTTAAATAAAAGTGACGTGTCATCAGCAAACAGTACAATCTCATGATCATTCCTAACAAGCCGGGGTAGATCATTTATATATATTAAAAACAAGAATGGTCCAAGTATTGATCCTTGTGGTACACCAATTGTTACCACTGATCCCGGAGAACGCTTTCCATTTACGTCAACTCTTTGTATTCTATCACTTAGATATGAAGTGAGAAGGTCTAGAGCAACACCCCTAACTCCATAGTGTTGTAATTTTCTAATTAGTGTCTCATGATGTACACAATCAAATGCCTTAGATAAATCACAAAAAATGCCTAAGGCATCTTGCGATTCCTCCCAGGCTTCAAAAATGTGTGATATCAACTCAACACCGGCATCAGTTGTTGAGCGACCTCTTGTGAACCCAAATTGTTTACTATCAAGTAAGTTATTCATACTAAAATGTCTTTGTAACTGAATAAGAATAAGTTTTTCAAAAATTTTACTAAATGTAGGCAATACTGATATAGGCCGAAAGTTACCAGGGTCAGAATGACTACCTGATTTGAAAAGAGGTGTTATCTTGCTATGTTTCATTAAATCAGGAAACACACCACAGTCAATACATTGGTTAAATATAAAAGCTAGGTCAGGTGCAATGATTTCAATGAATGATTTCACAACGCTAACAGAAATGCCCCAGAGATCAGTGGTTTTTTTTACATTTATCAGTTTAAATGCTTTGATAATATCATTATTATTTACATAATCGAAATGTAATTGTATGTTGCATTGTGGTACATTATTTTTTAACAATGACTCTGCAATTATGTGAGAAGAGTTTAAAGATTTTGTAGTAGAAACTGGAATATCAGTAAAGAATTTTTCGAATGCTTTGGCTACTTCATCATCATGCTTAATATTACTATTATTAATATTTAAATTAAAAACATTATTCTGAGTCCTGACTCTTCCAGTCTCATTATTTATAATTTTCCACGTAGCTTTAATTTTATCTTGACTGTTTTTAATTTTTGAACATAAATATAGTGATTTTGCAACTTGACAAACGCTTTTAAAAATTTTTGAATAATTTCTAACTTTTACTTTAAACTCTTCACTAAAGTTGTATTGTTTTTCGCTGTAAAGTTCATACAAGGTTTGCCTGCTTTTATGAATACCAGCTGTTGCCCACTCACAAAATTTTGAACTGCCTGATACCGTAACCGTCTTGGATGTGAAAATCGAATTGAATACTTTATTAAATTCATTAAAAAATAGATTATACGAGTCATTTGGATTATGATAGTTATATGATAAACCAGGCAATCTAGAAATAAGGTTAAATTTTACTTTATCCAATCGATCAATGGTCACAGGAATAAAAGTTATTTTTCTATTTACATTTTTTTTGTTTCTTGCTTCTACATGAATAAGTTGACCAAGATGGTCCGATTTAATATTACTTATTATACTTTTTCTTAATACTTTTACATTAGAAAACATATTATCTATACATTTAGCCGAAGTGGCAGTTATTCTTGTGGGCTCCATAAATAATGGTTCAAGGTCAAATGATTTAAATAGACTAGTTATTCTGGTACTTAAAGAGTATGTTTCAAGCAAGTTTACATTAAAGTCACCGCAAACAATAGTTTGTTTATTTGATTTTGATACTATTTTAAACATTACCTCTTCCATTACTTTCTCAAAAACATCAAATGAGGCGGTTGGTGGGCTATAAGTGCTTATAACAATGAACTGCTCCAACTCCACACAGGCTATCTCAATGTATCGTTCTACAGAGTGGGTGACAATGTCTTTACGTTCTCTAAATTTAATTTCTTTATTAAGTAATATTAATGATCCACCTCTCATAAAGTTAACTCTGCAGAAGGAACTACCAACTTGGTGATTACTGAAATTGAACATAAGCTCATGGCTTTTCAGCCAATGTTCAGTAATGCAAATAATGTCAATATAATTTGAGTTCAGGTACAATTCCAGTTCTAACTCTTTGTTACAAAATCCCTGAATATTCTGATGCACCAAGCTAGTAATATTTACATTCTTTGATTTATTTTGACTTTTTTTATAACAATTATTATTTGACTGTTGAATGCTAGAGAATCCCTCTATTGTCTTACAAACTAATTTAAATGACTTGGAATAATGTCCAGAGTCTGTCTCATGTCATGGGAGTGCCCAATAAAAGCACTTTGTGTAGCCAAGTTTTTGGCTGTTATACTAAAATAATAAGATAGCGAAACAGCTACCTGTCGTTTATAATAATTGGAAAGGTAATACCTACCTTTTGTCAAATAATAATTTTTACTAACAATGTTGTTAGAGTCAATTAAATGAATTAAATTAATTGTTAGGGGCAAAGACTTGACAGAGCTCATTGTGCAGTTCAGGGGCATATATATATATATATATATATATATATATATATATATATTTTATACAACTGAAGTGGCAACCAAGCGTACGGACCACAAGATGGTAAGCGGTTACCGCAGCCTATGTACGCTTGCAATACCAGAGGTATCACTCGCGGGTTCTAAGCTATAGCCTTGAGGCTAAGATCGAAAGCCTCATGTGCCAGTAATTTCACCGGAAACCATACCTTTCACACCGGAACATAGCAATGCGAGCATTACTGCTTTGCGGCAGAAATAGGTATGGTGGTAGTCCTTCCCCGGACGAGCTCTATCACAGAGAACTCTACTACTCTTAAACTTTCTCTCGAAGAACCTTACACATAGTTGTTGTTGGACAGAAACAAAATATCGAAGGTGTTATCATGCCAGAATTATATCAATAGATATTTGCGATAAGCTTAAGTGAGGCGCAAGCTCAAGTGTTTCAAAATCATCTGTCATCATGACTCTGGTTAAAATTATCATTATAAGTGACTAGCTGCTGCCGCGACTTTACGTGGAACATCCTTTCCGGTATAGAATAGAATAGAATAGAAAAATATTTATTTAACGCCACACAATTAACATAAAAATAAAAATAACAATAAAAATTAAAACTTAACTATTGTGACGAAAAAAAGGCATCGATATGTTAAGTAGGATGCGTAATTAGGTTGATTAATTCACTATTAAAATCACCATCATCAATTTATTGTAGTCTACGCTACACACTCACGCTGGACATACACATTACAGGGGCCTTACACTTGAACGCGATCGTTATTGGACAATTATTGGAATATGACATTTCGTACTTTTGGCATGAGCCTCACCTAGTTCGATTGGCACCACACTGAAGCTTTATGATGAAGAGGGATCATCAAAAAAAAGTTAGGAACCCAGCCGAGTTTGTTGCCAGATTCTTCTAGGCTGGGGCGCGTAGAACTGGCGTAAATTCACCTAGCTTTAAGACGTTTCAAAATGATCCTTGTGATTTTATTGAAATAAACCATTTTTGACTTTGACTTTGACAGAAAACCAAGCGCCAAACTCTACCTTGTTTTAAAGAGTACGAAAATTTGACAGCAGTAAATAGAAATTGGGATTGGATCGGAATTGTCATTGGATTCAAGAGTAAGGCACCTGGGCCGGTTTTATGTGTAACGTACCAAGCGGTAGGCATCTGAACAATCAGTCCTCTGTGCGTGATGAGCGTGGCTTTGGGCAAGCCAGTAGAGCCGCTGGTGGGCAGTAACATTACTGTAGAATCTACATCAACGTCTGGGATCCTGTACGAAAGAGATATCACAGTTAAATATTTTGACTTTACAGTTTGTTTCCTGATATCCTCAAGAAAAGCGCCATCTACTATCGGCGGGCGGTCTGAGACGTTTGAGCGGTAAAGTGTTTCAGATTCTAACTAACCGTAAGTTATTTTTTTTATGTCAGTATGTGACAAGACAATCAAGACGCCCGCCTGTTGTTAAGCGTGTTAAGCACCACGCCTGACTATAACAGATGCAGTGCCACCCAAAGCTTAAAGTTTTTAAGTGTTTGCGTGGCACTGCACTGCGCTTATCACCCCGAGACATTGTTGTTAAGTCTCACTCGCCCAGTAATTTCACTTGCTACAGTGCTCTTCAAACCTTAACACAGTGCAGCTTGCACACTACTGCTTGGAGGTAGAATATCTAACACTGCGGTGGTACCCACCACGACTGACTCTTAACTGCTGAAGAGTCCTACCACCAAAATATGGCGCCAATTGAAATAACCAATTGAATAAGCAATGCGACACCTCTCGTCAATGAACTAAACTTTAGTCATTGAACAGGCTTGGATAACTGCAACGTTTCCCTTATAGGTGGAGCTATCGGCGCTTCGAGCCGAAGACATTCCAATGATTATTTCGTCCAAGTGAGATATGACTCGATAGCTCAATTGGTAGAGCGCCCGCGTATCAAACGTTGGTTGCGGGTTCAAATCACGCTTGAGGCAAAATATTTTTTGGGGTATTATAATCTTTAGCGGTCATATCGTTTACCAGTCAAAGTTAAAAACACGGGTTTGAATTCAACCCGTCTTTTTTTTTTAAATTCATTTTACAGTACCATACTTATCTAATATTTTACTTACTGGAATCCTTCAGCGTCTTCACTGAATCCGTTTGCCATTTTTATTAGCAGTTCATCTTTATTCGACACCTTGACTTCAGTTTTGAACTCAGTGATACCTTCTAGCGCTGTGTTCACGTCGTTGTAATGTTCCTCGTCACAGAAGACCATGCATGGTTCAATCAGTTTTAGGAAGTGGGTTATTTCAACTGTAAGTAGAGGAAGTTTGGTTGGTTACAGTTTGGATGAAAGACCTATACTTCATCCAGTAAAAATCATCATTTATATCAATATATATTAAAATCAATATTCTATCGTCTTCTTATATATAAAAGTAAATTGCTGTGCGTTAGTCTCGCTAAAACTCGAGAACTCGTCCGGGGAAGGACTACCACCATACCTGTTTCTGCCGCCAAGCAGTCATGCTCGCATTGCTGTGTTCCGGTTCGAAGGGTATGGTTTCCGGTAAAATTACAGGCACATGAGACTTTCCATCTCAAGTCTCAGGGTGGTAACATGCAAGTGATATCTATGATGTTGCATGCGTACATAGGCTACGGTAACCGCTGACCATCAAGTGGGCCGTACGCTTGGTTACCACTTAAGTAGTATAAAAAAAAACTGAACCAATTTGACTAATATCTGTCTTAAAAAATTTTGTCAAAGTTCAGGGAAGGTTTAAACGGTGAGAAAATATACAGAAAACAGAAACTGCTAGTAATAAAAATGAATCATTAAGTTCAATAAATTATTTTCATTCTATGAAAATGATGTGGTTGCAATATGAAACTTACAAACAGTAGTATTAGGGTCCATTATAAATGGTACCGTCCCAGCGAATAGATTAGCAAAGTAAACCGCCGCCATAGTTTCGTGATTTCTCATAACTATCATCATTTTCTTCCCTCTCGCTCCCTTGGAGAGTAACGCGCGTGCGAGGGAGACAGCATTCTTAAGAATTTGGGATTTGGTGATCTTCACGCCTGTCACTCCATTAATCTGAAGAGTTTGGTATGATAGAAATTAAGTCAAAATAAAATACGTACATAATAACATTACATTACAAAATATACGAAATACATATGAAACAGTTGAGCCATCTAAAGACCGTTACAAACGACCTATAGATATAATTATTTAAGTTGGTGCGCCTTTAAAAAAGACATGAGTCTCTTAAGAGTAGTAGAGTTCTCTGTAATAGAGCTCGTCCGGGGAAGGATTACCACCATACCTAGTTCTGCCGCCAAGCAGTAATGCTCGCATTGCTGTGTTCCGGTGTGAAGGGTATGGTTTCCGGTGAAATTACTGGCACATGAGGCTTTCGATCTTAGCCTCAAGGCAACCCGCGAGTGATACCTCTGGTATTGCAAGCGTCCATAGGCTGCGGTGACCGCTTACCATCTTGTGGGCCGTACGCTTGGTTGCCACTTCAGTGGTATAAAAAAAAAACAAGCGCGCGCATGCCAGCGCAAGCGAAAATGGTGATCGCGACGCGTTTGCTTCATACATTTTATTGAGTGTGTGTCTAATATGCCAGTAGTTTCACTGGTATCCTTTGAACATTGGCGTAGGGAAATTAAGCAAATATGTGTAAGATACCCTTCTGTTTAGAACATCTTTAAAAACATCGTTATCACTTATTTTATCTCAATTCATTCGTTATCATAGCTTACGTACAAACAACATTCGCAAACAGTCTTGACCCCGCGTCAAGATACCTTTGTGTCATAGGACTGGTATCATAATCATGACAGCCTTCTAATGTTCCCACTGCTGAGACACTGGCCTACTCTCAGGCGAGAGTGATTGGGTCCTAATCCACCACGTGGACCCAATGCGGATTGGCGGATGGCACATGTCTTTCGAATTTTTAGTTCTTGGACATGCCGGTTTCCTCACGATGTTTTCCTTCACCGTATGAGAGCACTGGCATTGCGCACATAAATTTTTCGAACAGAAAAATCCATTGGTGCACGACCGGGTTTGAACCCACGACCTTAGGATCGGAAGGCGGGGTCACTACCACTAGACCACCAGTGCTCTTAGGACTGGTATAGGATAGGATACTAGATAATGATTATTTTTAAGTAGAGCTTTGTACGTAAACGTATGAACACTGTTCGTATGAATTGAGTGCGCACACTGAATACGTTTTTCTCCGTCAAATAGACAGAGTACCGGTGTTAGCGCATACGTGAAGTCATCTTTGCTGCTTTATCTTTTGGATAATCGTCTTCTAAACCGTAGATTGCGACGCCCGTCGTCGTTATCGTAGAATGGGTGCGCGAAATATTTTAAAAAAGAGATGAATTCGGTGAATTTCATCACATTATGGAAGATTTGTATAATGACCCCAGACTGTTTTATGGTTTTTTTTTTTTTTTTATACCACTAAAGTGGCAACCAAGCGTACGGCCCACTTGATGGTCAGCGGTTACCGTAGCCTATGTACGCATACAACATCATAGATATCACTTGAGAGTTACCACCCAGAAACGTTAGATGGAAAGTCTCATGTGCCAGTAATTTCACCGGAAACCATACCCTTCGAACTGGAACACAGCAATGCGAGCATTGCTGCTTGGCGGTAGAAATAGGTATGGTGGTAGTCCTCCCCGGACGAGCTCTATCACAAAGAACTCTACTACTCTTAAACTTCACTTTGATCCCACAAAGATTTATGCCCGTGAACCAAGTTCATTAAATTTCTACATCCATTATTGATGATGACCGCACGAACGTGTAATAATATCCCAACAAGTTCGGATTGATTTCGGACGTCGGACTTGCACGTACGTATACGTACGACTATCTCGCGCGCAGTGTGAGCGCTTTCATAGTACTCAGAAGGTCGGGAATGTTCGTGCGTGTTCGTATATTTCTGCACGAATGGAATTCGTACGAAAACGTATCGAAAGTGAGCGCGGCCTAAGAATCACTTAGTCAGCTACGTCACGAGCGCTCCAGCTCCAGCTGCACCATTCGAACGCACGACTTTAAAATCCGAAGAATCACTACCATTAGACCACCAGCATTCCGGGTACTCACCATGAAAACATCTTCTGGATCCTTCTTGAGACAGTAGAACATCATCTGCGGCAAGCTCACCCCCTCTCTCCCCTCGGCTCCCGAGGCTCCTGACTGGATGACTCCATCCAGAACCGCGTCCAAGTAGAACTGGCTCGCGTAAGGCTTGCCGCGGACTACGGCGTAAGACATTCTGGACTCGCCTAGGGATTCGTTTCACAGAATTTTAGTTCACTGTTTATAAAATGAAATTAATGAAATGAAATTCGTTTATTTGACAAACACAGAAAGAAAACAAAAATATATAAAACAAGAGACTTATACATTTTAAAAACGGGTGTTTTCACATACCGGTATGTCGGTGAAAAGGTACCGACACTGTTTCGACTCAATTTCGAGAGTCTTCATTGGGTTGAGTGACACGGCGAGCGTCCTCCTCCGCGTCGCGATATGCAGTTTCATGTGTTTACTTGTTTCAACGCTATACCAGTACGTGAAAACACCCGTTTGTAAAATGTATGTTAGTGTTAAGCTTGGGACGAATGTGCTCCAACTCTACTTGGAATTCATAACAATAGCAAGGTTCATGCCAAAAAAGCGATAGGAACCCAGCCGGTGTTGTTGCCAGTTCTTTTACGGCATGGGCGCGTTTGAACTGGTGTAAATTTTCCTAGCTTGTAAGACGTTTCAAAGTGATCCTTGTGATTCTACTGAAATAAAAAAATTTTGATTTTGATTTTTTTTGATTTTGTTCACGATAGTTTTATGGACGTAATAAAAAAGAAAAAAAGAAAAAAAGGTAAGTAGGTACTTATGATGAACAACATGACATTTTTTTAAGCAAGATTACCTACTGACTGGTGGACTGTGCCTGATGTGTATAAAGATTGACTTCTCAGTTAGTTATGGTGCAAGTTTTAAGATTGCATTTATATAAACCTACTGCAATTGTAATGTTCATGTGTTTACTTGTTTTACTGCGTTGTTTTTGTGTGTTATAAATCTATTGTACTAACAAGTGTATTGACAAGTGTATTGAGTTTTGTTTGTCCAAACGAAACAAACACAGCCGTAGCTTAGTTATCCTAAAAAAATTTCCACAATCTAATAAAAAAAGTTTTATGATTTGCGAATATTTTTTGAGCATTCAATATTACAAAGAGGGAAGATTTTTATTTATGTATTTTGTTTGTTACGATTAAACTCAAAAACTACTGGTCCGATTTCTAAAACTCTTTCACAATTAGAATGCTACACTATCCTTGAGTAACATAGAATTTATCACTAGCGACCCGCCCCGGTTTCACACGGGTGTTTAAGTTTTTATTGCACCCGTGCAAAGCTGGGGCAGATCGGCTAGGCAGATTAATAAAATTAATACCCTTTGTGTGACACAACGGAGAGGAAAAACGTTTGTTTTTCTGTATATTTATATTAGAAGAAAAAAACAGGATTTATCCATTTATATTACGAGTATATTAAAAATATTGTTTTTTTTAGTAGCAGTCCTTTTACCTTATTATTATTATTATTATTATCAGCCTGTATCATCCCACTGCAGGGCAAAGGCCTCCCCATCCCCTTTCCATATAGTACGGTCATTTTTTTTTTTTTTTTTATACAACTGAAGTGGCAACCAAGCGTACGGCCCACAAGATGGTAAGCGGTTACCGCAGCCTATGGACGCTTGCAATACCAGAGGTATCACTCGCGGGTTGCCACCTTGAGGCTAAGATCGAAAGCCTCATGTGCGAGTTATTTCACCGGAAACCATACCCTTCACACCGAAACACAGCAATGCGAGCATTACTGCTTGGCGGCAGAAATAGGTATGGTGGTAGTCCTTCCCCGGACGAGCTCTATCACAGAGAACTCTACTACTATAAAAATATTGTTCATGTGCTTTTAAGGACCAATCCTTATTAAATGAGTCCAGGTCATCCCGCCATTTACTTTAGTTTATATTATTTTTTTATAATTTCTAAGCTATGTTAAAATATTTATTCTAGTTTATAGATTAGATTACTTACTGCTGAATGCAAGGCAAATAATAACGCTAACTTCACACAAGTTCAAGTCACATCCAACAAGTTAAAAAATATACTGTCACTATTTATTCAAAGTATTTTTTTTGTAAAATGTAAAAAGGTCCCAGAGTCTCACTACAAACTGACTATCGGTCCACAATGCGTGCGCTAGCGCCGATAGAAGTGTTTTAATCAACTTACGATAGATTGTCGTGATTTATAGTTCACAACAAAACCGTTAAACCAAACCAAAGTGAACCGTAATTGATTCATAACAATTGTTTATTATCAATTACTTACTAGTCTGTTTTTCTATTTTTTTTTTGTTACAGATACAGAAAATAAACGTTGTGAGGAAACCAGCATGTTTTTTTTTTAAACTTCTAAAGTAGTAACCAAGCGTACGGCCCACTTGATGGTCAGCGGTTACCGTAGCCTATGTACGCATGCAACATCATAGATATCACTTGCGAGTTACCACCCTGAGACGTTAGATGGAAAGTCTCATGTGCCTGTAATTTCACTGGAAACCATACCCTTCGAACCGGAACACAGCAATGCGAGCATTACTGCTTGGCGGCAGAAATAGGTATGGTGGTAGCCCTTCCCCGGACGAGCTCTATCACAAAGAACTCTAATACTCTTGTGAACTAAAAATTAAAAGCACTATGCATTATGACATGACTCAATTCTGTTATTTGGGTATTTAGAGAGCTAATGTACTTTATGTTAATCCTGTATCTTTCTCTTTATGGGGCATATTACACTATCAATTTATCTTAGATGATTTTTTTTTTTTTTTATACAACTGAAGTGGCAACCAAGCGTACGGCCCACAAGATGGTAAGCGGTTACCGCAGCCTATGGACGCTTGCAATACCAGAGGTATCACTCGCGGGTTGCCACCTTGAGGCTAAGATCGAAAGCCTCATGTGCCAGTAATTTCACCGGAAACCATACCCTTCACACCGGAACACAGCAATGCGAGCATTACTGCTTGGCGGCAGAAATAGGTATGGTGGTAGTCCTTTCCCAGACGAGCTCTATCACAGAGAACTCTACTACTCCTAAATTTTAAATTCATTTAAATGATAATATATTTGATCCAAGATAATTGACTATTTAAGTCATATCTGTATTACACTATCAAAGTTCTTTGATCCTATTTTACGTCATATGTAGTTGCAATGGAGAACTTGTCGACTCGACAGATTGATGGATGACAGTGACAGGTGTCAGGTATTGACGTCAGGGTTACCAGATCTCAGAGAATTCGATTTGCCAAAAGACATAGTAAATTTTTAGTATGGGTTGTTTTTTTTTTCAGCAAGATTATGCAAGTATATAATTAGAAAAAATACCATGCCCATCACTTCATCACCCAATTATTCGTCCACCACACAAATTCAGCTTCAAAGAAATATTAAAAAAAAAATTGCTGGACAATCCACACAGCATAAAAAAAGGTACTTATAAAAATGTATTTCTATATAAATAATATCTTTATAATAATAATAACTTTATTTATTAAATTTTTTTTAGTGCTAATACAACTTTATAGCCTTTTTAATATTTATATAAAGAGCTAATAAAAATTTTGATATGCCTGAACTAAGAAAACCTGTATTTCAGGTTTTCCTAGTTCAGGCATATCAAAATTTTAAATAAAATATAAGACAAACCAAATTTGGGAATACTAAACAAATCCAATAAAAACTATTGCTAAGCATTCCAGCAAAGTACGCAGTTAAGAAAGAAAAGAAAGTCAGAACTTACTTACACAAGCAAAGCCACGGGCGGCAGCAAAACAAGTGCGTTATCTTCAGCAGATAACTTGTTGTCAGGTTGTTCCATTTATTTTTATGGAGATGATTAATATCTTGACATAATAATCTATAATTTTGATAACAATACGTTTACGAGAGCACCGGTGGTCTAGTGGTAGTGACCTCGCCTTCCGACTCTAAGGTCGTGGGTTCAAACCTGGTCGTGCACCAATGGATTTTTCTGTTCGAAAAATTTAGGTGCGCAATACCAGTGCTCTCATACGGTGAAGGAACACATCGTGAGGAAACCGGCATGTCCAAGAACTAAAAATTCGAAAGACATGTGCCATCCAATGTGACCAATCCGCATTGGGTCAGCGTGGTGGATTAAGACCCAATCACTCTCGCCCGAGAGTAGGCCAGTGTCCCAGCAGTGGGAACATTAGAAGGCTGTCATGATGATGATGATACGTTTAATAAACTTCACAAACTCTAAAACTCTACACATAAGTCAAAATATGTAGCTTGGCCGTTTTGCTACTGTCACATGGGCGTAAATTCATTCATGCTAATTTTTTCATTGAGAACTGATGTAATGACGTCACCGCTGTCACTCCGCGACAGCGCGTTTTGGCGTAAACTTTAAAATTCAAATTCAAATCGCACTTCTGTACTACTATACCATTATTTCTGAAATAATAAGTTATTTTTTGCATAAAGTCGATACTTCTGAACACAATAGAGCAGTTTTTCGAAATCAGTCATCTTGCTTAACGAATATACCCGCTTTCACTTATTGTAAGAACCTCACCTTACCATTAGTACTTGAGGCAGCGAGCGCTCTCGATGAGACAGCCTCGTCTAGATCACGCTGACATGGAGACGGCTCCTTAAGCACGTGCGGTGGACAAGGACAGTCGCGCACGCAAGGATCATTTTACAATTATTCGTAATAAGCGTAATATTTAGTTTTTGTCCACAAACTCGAGTAGTTCCTTGTTAAAAAACTAGTAGTTCTCTGAACGAAGACCTCACTAGCACAAACATTTAAAAGTGAGCAATTTACTGCATTTTGCGGAGTTATTCTGCTCATCACGCTCGTTCGTTCGTTCGAGTCAGTGGCCAACTCTGGTGACAGAGTTTCTAGGCCGCCCGAAGGCCTCTGTCATGGCCTAACAACTTTGAAAAAGCCGGGACTGACTGCTTAACGTGCTTTCCGAAGCACGGGAGCGCTCAGTTGAAATTGCCACTGGCGGTCACCCATTTAAATGATGACCCCGCGGAACAGTGCTTAACTTCGTTGATCTGTTAAGAACAACTTAGCCAACTACGTCACGAGCGCTCCAGCTCATCACGCTAAAGATCATTACCAGATCTTCGCCAATTTTTTAGTAAAAACTACCATAGAAAAGCCATCGAAATCGGAATAGGAACAGATTTTCCTTCACCGTATGAGAGCACTGGCATTGTTGCGTAAACTATTCGAATAGGAAAGTGAATTTATTGAAAACAACCAGCACAGTAGTAAGTAACTCGTCTTGTTCTTAGCACGAAATTAGAGCGATCAAAACATCAGAAGAGGTCTGAGCGTACAGTTTGGCGCGCGTCCAGAATCAGAAGTGTTCTCGTAATTGGCACACGGCCCGTCGCCTTGTTAGCACTGATCCTTTTTGCGGGCGCCTGAAAAAATCGGCAATGGTGGAAAACATCGCAATTATCACATAATTTGTATTCCTAAAGCGGTAATTCCGTAACGTATGGAAGTAAGGTTTATTTGTTCCGGGTGTTCTGGGTATTTTCTATAATAAAAAATATCTATCTATGTATATTATTGTATTAAATATATATCAGTCATCTAGTACCCAAAATACAGCTCTGTTTAACAGCAGCTTACCTTGGGGCTAGATGATGCTATGTGGATTGTCCAGCATTATTTATAAATTTATTTATTTATTTGTGATGAAGCATCTAAGGACGAGATAAAAGCATGCGACTCGTCAAACTTATATTTGATTCTTAGTTTTATATATTGGTTCGGTATTGGTTTTATCGGAAACAACGTCTACCTACCTATTGAAATAGAATGAGGTGTTTTCGTCTCAAGTTATTAAAAAAAAAGCTGTCTATTTAGATGGAGGTAGCTCAACTGGCGAGCTCAAAAGAATGTAAGCACTACGTTTGGCGAGCTATGGTGAATGTGTAGGGAATTCAACATTGGTTGCTCCTGCTGTCACTGTCTGTCATACCTCGGGCTGGTGTCAAAGTCATAGTACGTACTACGTAGTACATTAACTTTGGTCGTACTGGAGTTAAATTATTTTGCCTCAAGCAGGACATGAACCCACAAGTTTCCGCTTGACACGAGACGAAACAAAAACGGAGTTACAAACTTTTTTCTTGTTTTGATAATCATTCCCAGTATGGCAGTAGGGCAGATAGCGCCATCTGTCAAAGCAATCAGAACTACTTTTTTTTTATCTCGAATCGAAAATCTCTCATTAATAATAAACTGACAGCAAAATAAATATTAATTTCCTACTGTTATTGAATCGTGTAAAATTACAAGCTTCCCTGTAGTTTGATTCCGTAAGTCGGAATGTAGTGCACAGAGCACTGCTGCGTCGCCGTAGCTGTGAGGAGTTTGCGAAGCGATACTTCGATTGCACGGACTTAAATTGCTTTAAGAACTTTGTCTCTCGTTGCTCTCGTACTTTTCCTAGCTTGTATACTGGCAACTTTAGTTGAGAAACATCCAGTGATTTTTATGTCTAATTTTAGTCTGTTTAATGAGAATAAATAAATATATTATACCAAAAGGCAACACAATACATAACATGTTGCGCTTCATCCTTGGCTTGCATTGTGTTATAGTAGGAGCGCTCGTGACGTAGCTGGCTAAGTTGTTCTTAACAGATCAACGAATTTAAGCACTGTTCCGCGGGGTCTTCATTTGGATGGGTGACCGCCAGTAGCAATTTCAACTGAGCGCTCCCGTGCTTCGGAAAGCACGTTAAGCAGTCTGTCCCGGCTTTTTCAAAGTTGTTAGGCCATGACAGAGGCCTTCGGGCGGCCTAGAAACTCTGTCACCAGAGTTGGCCACTGACTCATACGAACAAAAAAATTGTGTTTTAGTTGCAGGAGGTGAAGTCCCTGCTTAAGCATTGTCAGATTTATACATTGTTTTTTTTTATACAACTGAAGTGCCAACCAAGCGTACGGCCCACAAGATCGTAAGCGGTTACCGCAGCCTATGGACGCTTGCAATACCAGAGGTATCACTTGCGGGTTGCCACCTTGAGGCTAAGATCGAAAGCCTCATGTGCCAGTAATTTCACCGGAAACCATACCCTTCGCACCGGAACACAGCAATGCGAGCATTACTGCTTGGCGGCAGAATTGGTTGGACTTCTTGTTTTGTTATTTAGTTATTTAAATGTTCAGTTTTTAATGAAAAGATTGAAATTCATGATAATGATGAATGTCAATGACGACCCTGTATATAATAATTATATAATTGCCCGTCTGCTGGACAGCGCTCGCTCTCACACAGAAATTTTGTCTCGTATACTTTTACAAGTCGAGTTAAATGTTGACAAATTGAACTACAGTATTGAGGGGTTTCTTCTTCTTTTTTTTTTGTTTTTTAATACAACTGAAGTGGTAACCAAGCGTACGGCTCACAAGATGGTAAGCGGTTACCGCAGCCTATGGACGCTTGCAATACCAAAGGTAACACTCGCGGGTTGCCACCTTGAGGCTAAGATCTAAAGCCTCATGTGCCAGTAATTTCACCGGAAACCATACCCTTCGCACCGGAACACAGCAATGCAAGCATTACTGCTTGGCGGCAGAAATAGGTATGGTGGTAGTCCTTCCCCGGACGAGCTCTATCACAGAGAACTCTACTACTCTTAATTTGTGGCGTCTGTGGCCATTGAGGGGTTTATCAGGATATCATATTTTATTGCAATTGTCATCTACTCGCGACTCGCCCTGGCTTCGCTTGGATGCTGAAACTATTAAGCATTTCTCTTCTTCTTGCATAGTTTAAAATATCTAAATGAACATAACTACTCCAGAAGAAAAGATGAGAAGTAAAGAAAAAAGTTTTAAGAGTAGTAGAGTTCTTTGTGTTAGAGCTCGTCGGGGGTGGACTACCGTTATACCTATTTCTGGCACCAAGCAGTAATGCTCGCATTGCTGTGTTCCAGTCCGACGGGTATGGTCTCCGGTAAAATTACAGGCACATGAGACTTTCGATCTACGTCTCAGGGTGGCAACCCGTGAGTGATACCTCTGGTATTGCAAGCGCCCATAGGCTGCGGTGAAATGACCCAAACCCTCCAGTAAAAAACAGAGAACAATCTCTAACCATTACTCAAAAACCACTGGATCAAACTGGAGGAGGCCTATACCCAAATAGGGGTTCCTATCCAACAAAACAAATCTGAAGATATATACATAAATAAAAGAATAGAATGAAACAAACACTGGTATCATATAGAAATAAAATATGGAAATAACGAAAAGAAAAAGTGTAAGATTAGAAGTGAAATTTCATAATTACACTTAGTATTAAGACAAAAATGTAAAACTTAGGTGATGGGAAATAAAAAGGCTTTATTGTTATTATTTTATAGGCTGCGGTAACCGCTTACTATCTTGTGGGCCGTACGCATGGTTGCCACTTTTGCTGTATAAAAAAAAAGAACAGAAGTGACTTGATAAACTATATAGAGATATTTTGATGTGTTTATTCTTATGGTTTAGTTGTAGTGAGTCCGCCTTTTAAAACTGTACATAAATAAATAATTATTTAATGAAAAATGTATATGCGCAAAGCTATTACTCACAAACGGTGAAGTTATGTAACGTAATAACGTGAACTAAAAATATAAATTCTTATACCACACCCCGGACACTCTCAATAAAATGTATGAAGCAAACGCGTCGCAATCATCCCATTCATGGTTTCTGTATGTAAACGGTGCCGTTGTATGTTTAGGTGTGATCGTTGGCCCCACCCAATTATAGCAGGAGCGAGATAGCACACTTTCGCTTGCGCTGGCATGCGCGCGCTTCTATAAAAAACCAAAATAAACGCGTGCCTTAGCCCTTAGCTTCAGTGCCGGCGAAAGGTGCCGTGTGATGCCGGCAAACTCGCGACCGGGGTGGGGTAAGTAAGACCGGTGGGAGGTTAGGAGTGGCCATTCTGTACGCAGTACTAATACCTGTTCTGTGCTTATCTTATTTACTAATATGCGTGTGTCCGCGTGATAAAGGATGCTCATGGGTCCAGGGAATCTCGTGCCATGCTGCATCAGGCTGCATTTTTAAGGACTACACTTATCACATTAATCCTACAAAAATTTTTTTGTAAATAAAACAGGAGTTTCCGAGTTATCAAAAAAATCTAAAGCATAACTCGACATAGACGACCAATGTGGCGCGGTGGGCGAAAGTCCGCCTGCGACGCAGAGGTTGCGGGTTCGATTCCCGCCTTGGAACAAATGTTCGTAGGATCTGCAAATATTTGTTCCGGGTGTTCTGGGTGTTTTCTATGTATAATAAAAAATATCTATCTATGTATTGTATTGTATTAAGTATATATATCAGTCATCTAGTACCCATAACACAGCTCTATTTAACAGCAGCTTACCTTGAGGCTAGATGATGCTGTGTGGATTGTCCAGCATTATTTATTTATTTATTTATATTTGAACAACAAATGACACAATTATTTTTGACAAGCTTAATGCCTGTATGTAGCAGACCTCCGCTGCAAAACCAAAACCAGACATTAAATAACACAGACATTCGATATGGAATAGATACTTTTCAGTAGAATTGCCAAAGTGTATTTCTAATGACATGTTTTTTTTAATTGACGTGATCATGACACTTTAAAAATTCAAGGTTTTACGTGAAACGGAACAGGGAATTTCAAATCCCCGACACGTAAATGTCTTAAATAATATGAAAATAATTACTGTAATATTTTGATCTTGAGGCATGAGACTTTTTGGTACTACTTTTGGTCATTATCCTTTATGACTCAGTTACTCTCACTCGAGAGTAGGCCAGTGTCTCAACATTGGCAACTTATAAAGCTTACCATGATAATGATGTTTAAGTTTTGATATACTGCGTGACTGACTTTGGCTGAATTTTATTATTTACTTATCAATAAAAAATCTAAATTTGCGTCTATCCAATTTAGAGGTGTCCGACGAGGTGTCAGTCTATTATTTCTATTATTTATCAATATTACAATTATTGGGATAGCAATTTCAATACATAAAATCTTTATGACTAAAGCTTCAACTTATAGAATTGTGATTTTATTTTAGAATTAAACATTAAGTAAGATTGAGTGAAGAGATATCCTAATTAGTATCGTTCGAGTTGTAAAAAATGTATACAATAAAATTGTGAAACAAATTCTACATCAATTATCTTTGCAAGTTTAATAAAAATCGTAGAAATGCTGAGAAATATTTAATGTATATATAATGGATATTAAATATTAAAAAGTAAATCTGTGTAGTCTGTCTGCTAAAACCTAAAACCATTTTTGTTTTTTATTTGTCTTGTGTATATTTTCCGTTAGTTAGTCTAACCTACTTGCATATTTATTAATATTATTTTATTGGTGGCGTGGTACCTGGCAGGCAGGCATGTTAAAAACTATTTATTTCTACCTCCATAAACATGTTTTAACATAACTCTTTTGTTGCTTGTATTGTTATTAGTTTTTGATGTGTGCACATATTTTTATCAATCTAGATTAAGACCGTGGTTTAGAATGTTTATTTTGCTGTGGTTGTAATGTGTTTTGTGCATGATAATAAATTTTTCAACACACTTGCTTATAAAGTGGCTCTATGGTCATCGCAATTAGGCACAGAATGACACCCATAATCAAATTATGACTTTTTCATTGCTATAACTCACTAGTGAGTTATAGATTTTTTTTGTTATTTTATTATGAGTTTTTTTTGTTATTTTATTCACAAGTGTGTTGAAAAACGTCGTATGATACACGTGTGAATTGATGATTACCGTCCTTGGCTATCTTAAGACCCTCGCCAGCGGCTCAGGTCTCAATGGCGCCTCAGCGGTAATCACCAATGTTACACACTAGTACCATAATTTACTATAATAAAAAAATGTCAATAACAAACTCTGGTGACGGAATAAAATAGGCACCTTGAAGACCATTCAGCCTGACAACATCGAAGTGTCTTTCAAAATCTATTAACATTTGAACTAAATATTACTATGTAGGTAATGAATTACTGTCAATTAAATTGGAAATTCTATTGTTATACTAACAATTACAATTACTCTCTTTACAGCTGGTAACATAATTATAGTTATAAATATTCATAAGAAACAGTTACTGTTACAATTTATAACTCGAAATGAGCACCGGTGGTTTAGTGGTAGTGACCTCGCCCTCCGATCCTAAGGTCGTGGGTTCAAACCCGGTCATGCCGATGGATTTTTCTGTTCAAAAAATGTATGTGCCCACTGGCATTACGTGAGTTCTCAGACGGTGAAGGACAACATCGTGTGGAAACCGGCATGTCCAAGAACTAAAAATTCGAAAGACGTGCCATCCACCAATCAAAGACTGTAAAGACCCAATCACTCTCACCCGAGAGTAGGCTAGTATCCCAACAGTGGGAACATTAGAAGGCTGTCCGGATGCTAATGAATATTATTCATTGTGAATTGTGGAATAAAGTTTTTTTTTAAATTTAGTTATAACTTCTGTACTACCTTGATCTACTAGGTTCAAATGCTAAGAAATAATGATGCATTTCTTAGTATTTGTCTTTGGTTACCTGATATTCCCACGGCTAGAACACTGACCTACTCTCGAGCAAGATAAGATAGATTATCATAATCAACCTCGCAGACCCAACGCGGATTTGTAGATGACACAATGTCTTATATCGATGATTTCCTTCACAGTTTCAGTGAATTGCGCACATCTATCTTATCAATACGTCCGCTGAACCGATTTCAATGGCACGGAGTTGGTTTTAAGTCTCAGGATGGTCAGAATTTTTTTATGTATGTACGTATGTATGTATGTATGACGACCGATGTGGCGCAGCGGGCGCAGGTCCGCCTGCGACGCAGAGGTTGCGGGTTCGATTCCCGCCTCGTAACAAATGTTTGTACGATCTACAAATATTTGTTCCGGGTGTTCTGGGTATTTTCTATAAATAATAAAAAAAAAAAAAAAAAAACTATCTATGTATTGTATTGTATTAAATATATATCAGTCATCTAGTACCCATAATACAGCTCTGGTTAACAGTAGCTTACCTTGGGGCTAGATGATGCTGTGTGGATCGTCCAGCATTATTTATTTATTATTTATTTATTTATTTATGTACCGTGCGAGCAAAGCAGCGGACGGCAGCTAGTAAACAATGATTAGTAACTGTAATGAATACTAAACTGTGTTAACATTATCATTGTTATCAGTATTATTTTTTTGTCATTTGCTAGTGTCTATGTAAATAATAACACGCTAATCGCTAGGATTTTTCGTGACGACGACCCTTTGTAAGGCAGGCTTAGTGCCTCTTACACCCTGTGTCGAAGTAAGGTGAGAGCGGTCTTTGTCAATGTTGAACTACAACATACCACGACACTATGAGAATAGAGCTCAAACTTCAATGATCTACGATCTTCAAACCAAATCTTTTAAAGGGCAATGTGTACGCTTCTTTAACAAAGTCCCAAGCGACATACAAAATTTATCAATTGTCAAATTTAAAAACTTAATTAAACAAAATCTGTCTCAAAAAGCTTACTATAAAACAACCGATTACCTAGATGATAAAAAAGCTTGGGACGAATGTGCTCCAACTCTACTTGGAATCCATAACAATAGCAAGGGTCATGCCAAAAAAGCGATAGGAACCCAGCCGGTGTTGTTGCCAGTTCTTTTACGGCATGGGCGCGTTGGAACTGGTGTAAATTTTCCTAGCTTGTAAGACGTTTCAAAGTGATCCTTGTGATTCTACTGAATAAATAATTTTTGATTTTTTGTTTTTTTTTTTTTTGGTCAAACTGTGTCGGAGATTTTTACTTGTCAGCAAGTGACAAGACAATCAAGTCCCGCCTGATGTTAAGCACCACGCCTATTAGAGTTGCACTGCGCTTATAACCCCGAGGTTACGTTGTTGTGTCTCTTTCGCTCAGTAATTTCACCTGCTACAGTGCCCTTCAAACCTAAACACTACTGCTTGGAGGTAGAATATCTTACACTGCGGTGGTACCCCGGACTCTTGCTGAAGAGTCTTACCAGGTAAAACACAGTTATGTACTGTGTTTTGGTTTTAAAACTACGTAAAATCAGTGTACAGAACCAAAACGTTCGATCTAAAACCTTTAATAACGATTTCCTGAGACCGTCCAATATCATCGGTCCATTGAATAGAGGATGTCTGTTCGTGGGCGCCATCCAAGAGACGAGAGAGATTTACTTGTAGAAATAGGTTATAATGTAGTTTAACTAATATGTTTAAGAGTAGTAGAGTTCTTTGTGATAGAGCTCGTCCGGAGAAGGACTACCACCATACCTATTTCTGCCGCCAATCAGCAATGCTCGCATTGCTGTGTTCCGGTTCGAAGGGTATGGTTTCCGGTGAAATTACAGGCACATGAGACTTCCCATCTGACGTCTCAGGGTGGTAACACGCAAGTGATATCTATGATGTTGCATGCGTACATAGGCTACGGTAACCGCTGACCATCAAGTGGGCCGTATGCTTGGTTGCCACTTCAGTGGTATAAAAAAAAATGTTATGTTATGTAAACTACTATGGTAATAACTAATTAATTAAATCTGATCTATCTGTAAATTTTTTATTAAATGTAGAATTAGGGTACCTACTTATGTACCTACCTATTTTTGTTAAGCTAATTGCTATCAAATTGAGTTCAAACTGAATAAGGGTGTTTATAATTAAGTTCTTAAAATAAACTTTCAGTCCCACAAATTCAACTGTGATAATAGTATGCGAAATATTTTTTTTTACACAGCAAATAAAGAAACTACTTAAATAAAATGAAGATACTAAAAATTGTGATTCTACGCATAATTATGATTCATTGAAAATGTCAAAGTAATTATTAAATGTCAATGTCAAACAATGTCAAGAGAATTATAAGAAGAAGAAATAACATTGTCACTGTTCTTTGAGGAGCACTGCATAACGAATGGAAAAAGTTCTGCGAGATTTTCTGATGTGATCTCATTGGACGCATTATGGAGAGATCGCCACTGGACTAATATTTTCACCCTTTTCCATATTCGTTCCTCATAGTCGATGGTGGTTCCGCACCAAAACACTATTAGAGGTTGTCCTCCATCTGCATCAATTTGATCCATGCATCTATATAATACTTATCTAAACTAATATTTTAGAGAGAAAAGATTTTTATGTTTGTATTTTTGTATTTTTCTTTGTTACGAATAAACTCAAAAACTACTGGTCTGATTTCAAAATTTTTTTCACTATTAGAATGCTACATTATCCCTGAGTAACATAGGCTATATTTTATTTTAGAAAATTAAAGGGATCCCTACTAAAACTTCAAAAATGTAACCCAAGGTGTAAAAAAAATGTCATAAAATGTCTTTCATCGCATTCGTTGAGGAAACTATTGATGATAGAACAAAAACATGTTATACAATATTAAAAAATAATAATGAAATAGGTAGCCGAGCGGCTAAAAGTGCGGTCGGCTCCTACCTTATGAATGACTAGCGACCCGCCCCGGCTTCGCACGGGTGCATAAGCTTTCATTGCACCCGCGCGATACCGGGACGAACCGCTAGTATTTGATATTGCTACATAATAATGAAATATTTATTTGATAATAATTAATCTTACGTACAAATTTATAAACATTTACATGTATCTCACAAAAAAATGTATTTGGTACTAAAAACATAAACAAAATTGATATTATGATGAAATAAATTTAAATAAATAAGTAAACTGTAGAAATATAAATAGAAATATCTTTATTGTCATAGGTGATTGTCACACGTAAAATATAGTACAATTTGAATACTTAGATTAAGTGAACAAGCTATGACTCGTCATTTATATGAACGACAATGTTCCCAAACCTAAATATTCGTTCGCTGTATAGAGACATGTATGTATAAAAGAACAACATTATTTTTATGGCAAAAAATCAACAGATCATCAAAATATTGCAAACATAAAACCGGTGGAAGTATAATCAGTAAATTGACTATAATCATTATTGATAAGTTCTATAATATTGTGTAGCGTCTGAAAAAATAAACGTCCGAAAGTATGTGGACTCTATAAAGGACTTATTTCATAGTGGCCTAGGTCTTTGTAACAGCAAAGAAAAATTGGAAAAAAATATAAGTAACAAACAATTTTATTTTTAAGTAGACAAACAAAGTTCTATAGGAAAAATGTTTGTTGTGTTGAGTTACCTGAAACGGGAACACTACAGGTCCGCCATGAAAGCTATTAGCCAATGATCGTGACGCATTTTGACTTTGACAGTACCTAACCCAGTTGTTCTTTAAACCCGCCATGTTGTTTTGCATTGAAGCCGAAATAAAATAAATAAACAGTGTTAAATGGTTTCTTTAATGATTATCTAACTAGCTAGACACCTACAAAAGACCAAGGCCTTGCTACATACAACGAGAAACAACTCCTTTGCAGTCTACTGATTTCATATCCTTGGTTGAACTGGTTCCACGGCTCTGGGGATCTGGGCGTGGTTATGATGACTTGCTCCGAAGCTGTCGACTTCGTTGATATAAGTTTAAGAGTACTACTGCGGGCAGTGTCTGATAATAACACTACTGCAATCTCCTTGGTACAATCATCGACAGAAACCGCTGACCATTTTTTTTTTAACAAAGTAGGTATGTATATCCAATAGTAAAAGGGGGTGCATATAAGTCGGATAAGAAAATTCTGTTTCGCGGCTTCTAGCGCCATCCTTCAAACTACAAATAATTATGAGGGTAATTCATGTCACAGGTCTCAAGTAATATTAAATAATATAATTTTTCTATTAACATTTCTCTTAATTATTTTCAAAAATATGATATTTTTAATACATTAAGTCGGTGAGTAGCTCGCGTTAATAAAGGTAAAGATTTTAATTTTTGAAATTGTAGGTACAATTTCTTTGTAACTTAAGTTAACTTACATTATTAGATCGATACATTTTTTTTAAACTACAACCTTGACCAATATTGCTCTAGAAGTAGATGATACATAATATAGCGGTAGGTCATCAGGAACATTTACAAAACCTTACCCTTCGTGCTAGGTTTCACTGAGATACGAGTACGGCAATATTGTGATATTACAACAACAATTATAACAATTACAAAGTAAGCAACAATTACATTAAATGTTATTTTTTTGGTAAGGATTTTGTTAACTAGTGACTAACACTTTTGTCATTGACTGTTCCTGCACTATCAAATACTTGCTTATTCAAAAACGACCTCGCTCACAGCGGGTGAGTTTGAGAATCAAGACTGCGATTTCAGCTGCAATACAATTATTTAAATAAATATTTGCGCATATTTCTAGACAAAATCTTTTACTGGTGAGAACCAGACTCTTTCTGTTCTTATTTTACTTATTTTTTTTTTATACAACTGAAGTGGCAACCAAGCGTACGGCCCACAAGATGGTAAGCAGTTACCGCAGCCTATGGACGCTTGCAATACCAGAGGCATCACTCGCGGGTTGCCACCTTGAAGCTAAGATCGAAAGCCTCATGTGCCAGTAATTTCACCGGAAACCATACCCTTCACACCGGAACACAGCAATGCGAGCATTACTGCTTGGCGGCAGAAATAGGTATGGTGGTAGTCCTTCCCCGGACGAGCTCTATCACAGAGAACTCTACTACTCTTTACTACTCTTAGTTTACACGATACTGGAAAATAAAGTGTAGGATGACCCCCTACTCGATGGACCGATGACATTAGAGTGGTCGCAGGAAGTTGGTAAATGGTGAACGCTCAAAATCGGTCGTCATGGCGCTCTGATATGATGATGATTGACAAATTTATGCAACAAACTATCTCTGTGTGAAGAACTCATTTGCAACGTGCGGAATAAAAAGCGATTTGAAAAATAGGAAACTGGTTTTAACACCTGTAAAAGCACTGTAACACATAAGAATTATTTACTACGGATAGCCAAATCAAAGTCAGGAATATGCAACACTATCCTAGATCAGTCTTAAGGCGATTACATGACCAAATTTAAGTTTCTAAACTTTTAGAAAAATTTATGAGAAGCGTATAACTAATATCATATAATATTTCTGAATTGTAAAGTAAATATTTTGTATTCATTTAATAATCATCAAATATTAAAATAAATCGACATGATACGACTTATATTAGATTTTCTATTAATTAAATAGATAAATAAATCTATCTATGTATTTATCTAGATAGATTTATCTATCTATCTATAAGACAGACTTTATAAAATTAGCATAAGTATTTTTGTTAATCAGTTTATATCTGGCAGCGCGGTAGTGACCCCGTTAAGAAGAGCCAAGCGAAGCGCAACAGCACTATCTTTTCTCGAAACGCTTCGTCGTTTTTTAAGCCCTAATGTCTATTCAACAAATTTAAAATATATTAAGACTGAAAAAAACTACTGAAAGATATCTAGAAGTGCCGTGTAACTCAACCCTGATGATGACTCTCGAAATTGAGTCGAAAGTGTCGGAACCTCTTCACCGATATACGTGAAAACACCAGTTTTTTTTAAATGAATTTAGTAAGACATTCTAAGCCAAGTATTATTGTTAGTATGATTTTTAGTGGTAAAGCACTGGTGGTCTAGTGGTAGTGACCCCGCCTTCCGATCTTAAGGTCGTGGGTCCAAACCCGGTGGTGCACCAATGGATTTTTCTGTTCGAAAAATTTATGTGCGCAACGCCAGTGCTCTCATACAGGTGAAGGAAAACATCGTGAGGAAACCAGCGTGTCCAAGAACTAAAAATTCGAAAGACATGTGCCATCCACCAATCCGCATTGGGTCCGCGTGGTGGATTAAGACCCAATCACTCTGGCTTGAGAGTAGGCCAGTGTCCCAGCTGTGGGAACATTAGAAGACTGTCATGATTCTTGTTAGTTTGACTTCTTTATTTGCCTCTTTTGAATTTTCCTAATAATAGCACTCAGAATGAGATAGCTAGCGCTTGGTCCTCTAATCGCCTTTATAATGAATGGTAACGCAATTAGTTAACCCCTCTCACCCCGCCCTTGTGAAATTAAGGGAAGTGCTTTAACATAATTATATTTAATTCCGAGTCTCACTCAGCTTCCTGCTCGTGTACATTTATTTACAAACTTCACTGTAATCAGTTTATTAACAATTGCTTAGCAACTACATAAATAAATAATAATTTTTGGCGGATATTTTTACACAGCGCGACCCAAACTTATCTAAAAAAAGCTTGTAGGGTAACTTAGCTGATAAAATACTTAAAATAAATTAATTATCATTATTACAAACATTCAACCCGGAACAAGTGTATAGATCATACAAACCTTTGTCCTGCCGCGGAATCAAACCCGCAACCCCTCGCTGAAGTGGCAACCAAGCGTACGGCCCACAAGATGGTAAGCGGTTACCGCAGCCTATGGAAGCTTGCAATACCAGAGGTATCGCTCGCGGGTTGCCACCTTGAGGCTACGATCGAAAGCCTCATGTGCCAGTAATTTCACCGGAAACCATATTCTTCACACCGGAACACAGCAATTTGAGCATTACTGCTTTGCGGTAGAAATATGTATGGTGGTAGTCCTTCCCCGGACGAGCTCTATCACAGAGAACTATACTACTCTTGTAAAATAAATAATTAGTAAAATAATTATATAAATTATTATATTTAGTTATTCAAATGAAATGTTTTAACGATAAAATCCATTAGACTGTTCCGAAAAGCTTTACAATTTCGAAGGGACTCTTTAGGTCTGTAACTGGACCGGACGCCCCCAGAATACCTTTCATATTAAATAATAACGAACGATTAAATATCTCCCAGCTGTACGAACCTTCTAACCACAGAACTATATTAAAGTAGAATGAGTGAGTGTGGTACTTCGCGTGCCGAAAATACGGGCTAAGTAAGGGCTGAGTGACCTCTTTACTCGCCGCGAAACTACAGAGTAATACAGAACAACAGCCTCAAAGAACGCGCAACTGTAGGTAGTTAACTACATGCGCAGCGATGTGTGCGTGAGCGTTCACCGACAGGTTCACGTACGAGAGCTAGAGGCAGTTCGGGAGTTTTCGGGTGGCTCCGGCAATAGCTAGAGGCAAAGCGGTAAGGGACGCACGCAGGCCGCGAAAGCTAACTAGTATGTTAGCGGGCGCGAGTTACGTAGTAACTGTCATCTAATCTGTGGCGCGGGCCCGACTTGACTTGTCGGGTTCATTCAGCGAGCGACCGCTTTATAAAAATCAAAAATGGTTATTCATTGCAGTGCGTGCTTTATTAGTAGCAAGAAAAACCTGTTTTTTTTTTTTATACCACTATAGTGGCAACCATGCGTATGGCCCACAAGATGGTAAGCGCTTACCGCAGCCTATGGAAATGCAATGCCAGAGGTATCACTCGCGGGTTGCCACCTTGAGGCTACGATCGAAAGCCTCATGTGCAAGTAATTTCACCGGAACCATACCTTCGAGCCGGAACACAGCAATGCGAGCATTACTGCTTAGCGGCAGAAATAGGTATGGTGGTAGTCCTTCCCCGGACGAGCTCTATCACAAAGAACTCTACTACTCTTCTACCTACCTACCTCTGTCTACCTAGTACCTACCTACTTTTATACCTTGGTACGTTACTTTATAGCAAGTATGTATTAATCTGTTTTTTTTGGAAGTATTTTTAACCATTCTTTGTCGTATCGATTCAAGCTATGTGTCGAGGTTGTGTATGTAACTCGTATAAACCTTTTTTTTATGTTGTCGAGCTGATCTGATGATGGATAGTGGAACTCTTCAATAACTAACCCCACGAGTTTAGGCTCATTTCTTTTGTTTTGACGAGCCCAATACATCACACTTGGTTTCGAGGGTCTGATGATGAAGTTAGGAGTTGCATAGTGGAACTCTTCAATGGCTTTTAAAACTATCATGGTTATTAACATAGATTTCACTTAAAACGGGATATTTACCATGATTTGTGAGTTTTATTGATTCCCGATATTTCGGCGCAGTTACATGCACCATGATCACGGGAGAACTGAAGTCTTTGCGGGTAGCTCTTATAACTATTGACAGACAAATCTGTCCACCCTCTTTCTTAGTCTTTTATTTAACATTGACATACAAAAGTCAGCCGTAGCAGAACACATTTTGGAATCGGGTTCGAATCACTGGATTGAACTACACAATCCACAAGTAATCTCGACAGAACGCCATTACATACCAAGAATGGTTCAAGAGGCTATCGAGATTACTAAACACAGGAATTTCAATCGAGAAGATGGTTTTAAATTGTCTGGAGTCTGGAATCCTGTGGTGAGAATGTGTAGGAGACAAAAACCGGTGGTACCGCCTGTGCGCCCTGATACTGTTAGTGTCGTGTGTCGAAATCGAGTTGTGTGTGAGAATGAAACCGATGGTAGTATCGGTCGCAATAAAAGACTAACAAAGAGGGTGGACAGATTTGTCTGTCAATAGTTATAAGAGCTACCCGCAAAGACTTCAGTTCTCCCGTGATCATGGTGCATGTAACTGCGCCGAAATATCGGGAATCAATAAAACTCACAAATCATGGTAAATATCCCGTTTTAAGTGAAATCTTCAATGGCTGCTAGTAAACCCCACGAGTTTGGGCTCATTTGTTTTGTGACGAGCCCAATACATCACACTTGGTTTCGAGGGTCTGATGATAGAGTCAGGAGTTGTCTAGTGGAACTCTTCAATGGCTGCTAGTAAACCCCTCGATTTTAACTAGTAAAACCTTTAGGTACCTACCTTTTCAATAAAATTTTTTTTTTATTGTGACAGCCCTACAAGAATAGCCTATTCTATATGATGTTCTTAAGGTGCTGTTCCTCTGTATTACTCTGTGGCGAAACTCAGTCTTCTCCCAACCGGTGTGGTGTGGTGGTGTGCCAGTGCCAAGAATCGTTTTTTTATTTTTTTTATATACTACTAAAGTGGTAACCAAGCGTACGGCCCACTTGATGGTCAGGGGTTACCGTAGCCTATGTACGCATGCAACATCATAGATATCACTTGCGTGTTACCACCCTGAGACTTTAGATAGTAAGTCTCATGTGCCTGTAATTTCACCGGAAACCATACCCTTCGAACCGGAACACAGCAATGCGAGCATTACTGCTTGGCGGCAGAAATAGGTATGGTGGTAGTCCTTCCCCGGACGAGCTCTATCACAAAGAACTCTACTACTCTTCTACCTACCTACCTCTGTCTACCTAGTACCTACCTACTTTTATACCTTGGTACGTTACTTTATAGCAAGTATGTATTAATCTGTTTTTTTTGGAAGTATTTTTAACCATTCTTTGTCGTGTCGATTCAAGCTATGTGTCGAGGTTGTGTATGTAACTCGTATAAACCTACAAGAATTTTATGTTGTCGAGCTGATCTGATGATGGATAGTGGAACTCTTCAATAACTAACCCCACGAGTTTAGGCTCATTTCTTTTGTGACGAGCCCAATACATCACACTTGGTTTCGAGGGTCTGATGATAGAGTCAGGAGTTGTATAGTGGAACTCTTCAATGGCTGCTAGTAAACCCCTCGATTTTATCTAGTAAAACCTTTACTTTTTCAATAAAATTTATTTTATTGTGACAGCCCTATATGCTATTATAAATGACGTTCTTAAGGTGCTGTTCCTCTGTATTACTCTGTGGCGAAACTCAGTCTTCTCCCAACCGGTGTGGTGTGGTGGTGTGTCAGTGCCAAGAATCGGTATACAGCGTGATTATCGATGCTTTTTAATCATTTATTTTCGCGCAGCATAAGTTTTTTTTTTTTTTTATACAACTGAAATGGCAACCAAGCGTACGGCCCACAAGATGGTAAGCGGTTACCGCAGCCTATGGAAGCTTGCAATACCAATATCACTTGCGGGTTGCCACCTTGAGGCTAAGATCGAAAGCCTCATGTGCCAGTAATTTCACCGGAAACCATACCCTTCGAACCGGAACACAGCAATGCGAGCATTACTGCTTGGCGGCAGAAATAGGTATGGTGGTAGTCCTTCCCCGGACGAGCTCTATCACAGAGAACTCTACTACTCTTAATAGTTTCCACTATGTGTGTAAAATACAAATACGCAAAATGGAACACTCTCTATTTCCATACAAATCGACGAACTCTTTCATTCTACTTAAACATAGTTCTGTGCTTCTAACATTTCTATAAAAAGTTGAAAGTATTTCATTCAGGAATTTCGAAAGCGATGATTAAAGGTTTTGGAAGACGAATAGGATCGATATTGGCTCGCCGTCGCCTCGCCCTAACGACGCATCAACATGACGTTAGCACACTGGATTTGCTGGATCATGCGCTGACGATTTTGCATTACGTCATGCGAGCAGAGAGACCATGAGAGATAAGCATGCAATGCATGCTTGTTGAAGGTGCTAAAGGGACGGTTGAAACTAAACGCACAAAATAAACTCCCCTAAACAATGTATCACATCGCTGCTTCCGAATTCTATGTCTTATAATGTAAATAAGCCCCAAAAATGACGGGAGACTGATGTCACAGTAATCCTGTTTATTAAGATAAAAAACAGACAAAAATTCTCTAGTACTATTCTGCTTAACCTTTTAACCAATGAGGTCACACAGTTAATACAGTTAACCTCAAAAGAAAAATATCGACACGTATTTCATCTATCCACGGGACATCATCAGGACCATCGATTTGTTCTCCGACAGACGTGTTGCTCCGTCGAGCGCTGGAGCCAAAGTCCAAAGTACTAGAGATTTTTCGTCTGTTTTTTATCTTGTAATGGATTTCCGCAAAGTAACGCCTGAATCTATCAATTATCTATCAAGTTTAAAAGATTTTACTAAGCTCCTCTTTTTCAATAAATAACATTATATTATATTCTATTCTATTCTAAGAACCTGTGACAAAAACAAATCAGTTTATTGCCCATCCCGCACGGTCTTAAAGTTTTTACCACGGAACCATAAAAAGGTAAAGCATCTGTGTCCTGTCCTGTCACTGTCTTATTTGAATCGCATTTGCGTCAGATGCGGGTTTAACAACGCTTTTTGTGGACTCGCAGTAAGTCGGGTCACACGTGCCGTGTGGACCAACGGAGCGCGGTTGATGTAAAGTAAGTAAAAGTAAAAAAATATAATCAATCATATCTAAATGGCCTCATAGTTAACTATTTAAGAGCTTAATATGTATTTTGTGCCGATGGTTTTCCTAAAATATATAAATAACTAAATAAATAAATAAACAAGGATCATTTTGTAACGACTTTTGATGCGAGAGGTAATCTGCGGTATAAATGTTTTTTTTTTTTTTTTTTTTATACAACTGAAGTGGCAACCAAGCGTACGGCCCACAAGATGGTAAGCGGTTACCGCAGCCTATGGACCCTTGCAATACCAGAGGTATCACTCGCGGGTTGCCACCTTGAGGCTAAGATCGAAAGCCTCATGTGCCAGTAATTTCACCGGAAACCATACCCTTCACACTGGAACACAGTAATGCGAGCATTACTGCTTGGCGGCAGAAATAGGTATGGTGGTAGTCCTTCTCCGGACGAGCTCTATCACAGAGAACTCTACTACTCTTAGTTATTTGCGTAATTCTGCTTAATAATTAGTTATCCTTGTTAGAAATCTAAAAGGAAGCGCTCGGCACGAGTCAGTGATCTGCGCGTGTCAATGACCCGCTACGGGGCGCGCACACTCGAATATTTCATTAATTCGCCGTTTAACTCGATTTCAAACAATGATAAATAATAATTGAGCAGAAAAACGTAATCGATTTTTCTTTGTTTACTTGGGATTTTTGAGACAAAATATACATAAAAAAAATAATTATAGGTACATTTACATATTTTTTTAGTTTGTCAGGTTGATAATGAATGACCCTGTATAAGTTTTTAAATAAAATTATTAATGATATGTTAGCTTGTAAATCTGAAATATACTTATAGCTAAACATAGTTACTACCTATTATAGCATTATGACTACAAAATAATATGAGCACTTTGTGTAGCGCGCACTTTTAGAGTTGACTATGAATCAAACTTAAACTATGACCTTATCATTTTATGATCTGATTCGCTAATAAATAGCGAATTGCAGGCTCTTTTAAACATCACGTTTAAGTCATACTTTTATCAACTAAAAATCTTATTCTTCTTTTGAGCTCTTATTCGTAAAACCTTTTGCATAAAATTGCATGAGACGGAGATAGCAAATCAAATCTGGCAACCCGCGCAATAATCCGCCGCACTACCTTAATGCGACCTCGAACAAAGTCGCAGCATAAGGTATGCAATATCGACATAGTACAGAAGGTTTCAGTGGGTCAACTTCACAAATTTTAACTGATTCGATTTCAGTAAGTAAAATCAGTGGCCAACTCTAGTGAGAGTTTATAGGCCGCCCGAAGGCCTCTGTCATGGCCTAACAACTTTGAAAAAGCTGGGACCGACTGCTTAACGTGCCCTCCGAAGCACTAAAATTGCCACTGGCGGTCACCCATCTAAATGATGACTCCACGGAACAGTGCTTAACTTCGTTGATCTGTTAAGAACAACTTAGCCAGCTACGTCGCGAGCGCTCCCATAGTAAATACATTAAGATAGATTATGAAATATAGAATTCATACATACTTTTGCTTTAGAGAAAAACCCAGACTTGCTAATCATGCAAATGGGATATCTATGTTAATTGTCAACTGAACTTGATAAATTTTTCACATATTATCTTGAGATATACTGATCTCAAGATGATTGCATAAAAAATGAATTCCTATGACATTGCAACCTTTGTCCGTAAAAGTAAAAAAAAACAAATTTCAAGTTAGTTGTAACATCAAGTAACATTGTTTGTTAACGATTTTTATTTTATTTTCTGTTTTTAGTATACGTAAATTATCAAGAATTTAAAGTTGATTTAAAAATTATTGTAAAAAAATATGCTGTATGCTGTGTAAAATCACTGCTAAAAAAATTTACTTCAAAGATTAGACATTACATACTATATCAACTTGTCCATCGACGGTTCCATTTGAAAACCAGCGCCGCCACATCTAGATGGAGCGGCATTAGAGCTGAAATAGCTCACATCACACTCAGCGCGGACTAATTTGGAAACCCCTAACAACAGGCCTATCTATCATCTTATGCCCCTATTCATTAAAAACTGTAATTTTGTCGGCTTGCTTATTACTGTCTTTCGGTACATAATTGTTGCGTCAATAAACGAGGATGATGACAGGTTTGAAAGACGCAGTAGATAGGTCTAACTATCAGAGGATGAAAGTATGTTAATGAATAGGGATCTACTACTTAAGTATAAGGTCATTCATTATCAACCTGACAAACTTAAGGGGTAGGTTCCACACATAAAAAAAAAATACATGTACTTTTTTTTTTTCTAAACGTTTTTTTTATAAAATTTTAAATAAATAATTACGTAATTCTGCTTCAGTTAGTTAGTTATCCTTGTTAGAAATTGAAAAGGCAGCGTTCGGCACGTGTTAGTGACCCGCGCGTCAATGAACTGCGGGTCACTAACCTGTGCGTCCTTGACCTGCGCGTGTCCTTGACCCGCTACGGGGCGCGCACACTCGAATATTTCATTATTACGTCGCTTAACTCGATTCCCAATAATGGTAAATAATAATTGAGCGACGTAACGTAATCGATTTTTTTTTGTTTACTTGTGATTTTTAAGACAAAACATACATAAAAAAAAAATTATAGGTACATAAATTTTTTTTTTAGGTGTGGAACCTATCCCTTAAGTTTGTCAGGTTGATAATGAATGACCCTGTATATTATAAATGTGTATTTATTGAGCGCTGTTTGTTGTGTTTGTGTCCAGAATAAATGTATTTTTTATCTTTCTTTCTTCTTCTTCTTTTTTAAAAAAAATAGGTAGTCTTCTATTTCGCATTACTGACTCATTTTAAACCGGCTGTCAAATGTAACCTATTCCTTCCGTCTAGTTATTGCGTTTTTTTTACAAAAACTAAAAAACCTTGACTCTCGAGTTATTTCTTTTTTTGAATGAGCGTGCGATACTGCATTAGCCATTTACTATGTGCCAGCTGTAATATTCATGAAACGAGACCACCGCAAATACACCGTTCAAATAAACCAAGACTCGAGAGCACTGACTTCAAATAGCGGGGACCGTCAGATTATGGTGGAGATGCACGTTATGTGCAACCTATAAAGTGGAATTTAGAAATTTTCGTTGTATTAATACAGACTCTTCAGCTTGTTTATAAGGTTCAGATTTGTTTGCAAAGTTATTTAGGTCACGTTCATTGCCGCATGAATGCCTGGTTTTTTTAGACAATTAAAGTGGCAACCAAGTGCACGGCCTACAAGATGGTGAGCGGTTACCACAGCCTATGGACTTTTGCAATACCAGAAGCATCACTCACGGGTTGCCACCCTGAAACGTACTCGTAGTTTGAAAGTCTCATGTGCCTGTAATTTCACCGGAAATCATACCCTTCGAACTGGAACACAGCAATGCGAGCATTACTACTTGGCGGCAGGAATAGGTATGGTGGTAGTCCTTCCCCGGACGAGCTCTATCACAAAGAACTCTACTACTCTATGGTTATAACATTTGCAGTGTCAAGTGTCAGTTTGCCCAAAAACTAAGCTATATCAGCATAGCACTGTACTGGGCTTGTCACCCCGAGACATGGCTATGTAAATACTCAGTAATTTCACTTGTTACAGTGCCCTTCAAACTTAAACAAAGTGCAGCTTGCACACTGCTTGGAGGCAGAATATCTGGCACTGCGGTGGTACCCACCAAAACGGACTCTTGGCACTCTTGGTGAGAAATTTTATTCGGAACCAAGTAATACAATGTCATTTGCAGTCTGATCTGATGTGTACTTTCACAGACAATAATACCTATTTCTGCCGCCAAGCAGTAATGCTCGCATTGCTGTGTTCCGGTTCGAAGGGTATGGTTTCCGGTGAAATTACAGGCACATGAGACTAACCATCTAACGTCTCAGGGTGGTAACACGCAAGTGATATCTATGATGTTGCATGCGTACATAGGCTACGGTAACTGCTGACCATCAAGTGGGCCGTACGCTTGGTTACCACTTTAGTGATATAAAAAAAAAAAAAAAAAAATATGGCAATGTGAACATCACTGCTTGCCGGATAAAGGAATGGTGGTAGTCCTATCACAAAAACTATGCTAACGGTGTTATAATAGCGGCAAAGCAATAGTAAAAGACCCTGCATTTGTGAAAACCAGAAGTTTGAGGAGATAGAAAGATGTAAGTGCGTCGTGAAATATTGCGCAGTCTTGAGTTGTAATCTCGGTTATTATGTTTTAAGGCTCATGGGTGTGTCGCCACTAGTCTTGATAAGACTGGTGGCGAAAGATGGCAACACATTAATTTTACCTAGAAAAGTTAGAGTAGTAGAGTTCTTTGTGATAGAGCTCGTCCGGGGAAGGACTACCTCCATACCTATTTCTGCCGCCAAGCAGTAATGCTCGCATTGCTGTGTTCCGGTGTGTTCAATTGGCAAATTTAAAAACTTAATTAAACAAAATCTGTCTCAAAAAGCTTACTATAAAACAACCGATTACCTAGATGATAAAAAAGCTTGGGACGAATGTGCTCCAACTCTACTTGGAATCCATAACAATAGCAAGGGTCATGCCAAAAAAGCGATAGGAACCCAGCCGGTGTTGTTGCCAGTTCTTTTACGGCATGGGCGCGTTGGAACTGGTGTAAATTTTCCTAGCTTGTAAGACGTTTCAAAGTGATCCTTGTGATTCTACTGAATGAATAATTTTTGATTTTGATTTTGATTTTGAGGGTATGGTTTCCGGTAAAATTATTGGCACATGAGGCTTTCGACCTTAGCCTCAAGGTGGCAACCCGCGAGTGATACCTCTGGTATTGCAAGCGTGCATAGGCTGCTAACCGCTTACCATCTTTTGGGCCGTACGCTTGGTTGCTACATAAAAAAAAAGTTTCAAAACAAATTGCTTTTTCTAAAACGATATTATGAAATTAATTTCATCTAGCTACCCGTGAATTAGTTTGCGTAGAACTCAGGAACCGCTTTCCGGGTTCCTCTTGACGTATGTAGTTGGCTAAGTGGTTCTTATCAACGAAGTTAAGCAGTGGCAATATCAACTGAGCGCTCCCGTGATTCGGAGGGCACGTTAAGCAGTCGGTCCCGGCTTTTTCTAAGTTATAAGACCTACCCGCAAAGACAAAAAAGTACGATTGCCGAAGTACAGCGAACGAGTCGCGGGCAACAGTACATCATAAAATCTATCTCTGCCTTTAAACTAGAAACTATTAAAACATGCAATCACGTGGTCAAATTGGTCCTTTTTTTTTATACAACTGAAATGGCAACCAAGCGTACGGCCCACAAGATGGTAAGCAGTTACCGCAGCCTATGGACGCTTGCAATTCCAGAGGTATCACTCGCGGGTTGCCACCTTGAGGCTAAGATCGAAAGCCTCATGTGCCAGTAATTTCACCGGAAACCATACCCTTCACACCGGAACACAGCAATGCGAGCATTACTGCTTGGCGGCAGAAATAGGTATGGTGGTAGTCCTTCCCCGGACGAGCTCTATCACAGAGAACTCTACTACTCATCCTTTAGACACATAACCAAGTTTATGCAAACTAATAATGTATCAGTTTCTGACGCCGGCGGAATTTGTTAATTGACCGAGCGAGCGAAGCGAGCGAAGCGTCTCAGTTTCGAGATTGGCCATAAATGCTTTTGGTTGTCAATCAGTTTGTCCGGCTGTTCTCGCCTACAGGTCGCATTTCGCATTTCGCATTTATCAACAAATCTGCTTGAAACTTGGTATATGAAATAAAATGATTTCATTTCATTTAAAATGAAGTGATTTATTTTGCTAGAAGTACCATAAGGTCTTATTAAGTAAGTAAGTATCATACACTTCACCGTTTCACTCGGCATGCAGAAATATAAATTAAAAAGGACCCAACAAGAATTTAGAATTTTTCATTAGTAGTATGTCAAGTTACATATTAATAAAAATGTCAAGTTTTAAAAATTCAATTATTACTTTGGTATTCAGGTTTCGGGGATTTTTCATAAGGGGCATACTTTCTCCGAAAAGGGACAAAAAGGGGGCTGCTGGATATCTCCGCCTAATGTGATTTGATTTCGATGATTTTTATTTCATTTGAAAGGTAAGTATTAACTTGAGTTTGTCTGATATTTGGTGAAGATCTGATGGGATGAGCGTGATGAGCAAAATAGTTTCTCAAAATGCAGTATGTTGCTCACTTTCAAAGCTCACTTTACAAGTTTGTGCTTGCGAGGTCTACTGTTCGGAGAACTGCTACTTGTAATATAACGAAGTAAATTGGACAATGAGAACGTTTGTAGATAATAAGCATTTGCTTTCAGATCTTGGTGAATCAAAGCGTTCCTTATGATTTTATTAAATAAAATTATGTCGTATTTTATTATGGTGAAGAGTTCAAAATCATAAACCAACAGTAATTTCTAGCCAAAAATTAAGCTGCTGAATATTACTAAGGACCCAATGCAGTCTAATAATTTAGTTCATTCTTTTTGACTTTTATTTCTTGAATATGCCGATTTCTTCTTGATGTTTTCCTGCACCGTTTGACAGCATAGCATCACGAACATACATAAAATTATTTGATGCACAACCTGTTACAAACCATAGGATCAGAAGCCGGGTCACAGGGTCACTACCGCAAGACCGCCAGAGTTCTGTGTAACACCCATATACGGCAAAAACCTCTTAAATTTCTAGTAACTTAAGATCCTTGAAGCTTAGACAGAAGAGACACGTTTGAACAATATACGAGTATTGCTTTCATAATACATAGTCATCATCATGACAGCCTTCTAGTCCCACTAAGTTTATGTAAATTATATCATTGTATAGTACTAATAAAGCTATTTACAATATCAGCTAAATTCATATAGGTAATAAATATATATGTGTCCACTGCTTGGACACATGCTCACTCTCAAACGAGAGTAAGTTGTTTACTCTAAGCGTCTATTACTTAAATTGTTAGTTGCGTGCCGCTGAAGGTGACTTGAGTAAAAGCCACTTAAGAGGAGTTTAATGAGTGCTATTATTTACGAAAACTGCAATGGGATTCTGTCACACCGTTGCGTGTGCAATTATTAAACCCATTTTACGCAAATAAAAACCAGTAATTTTTTGACAAAAAAAGACTAAAGTCTAGGATCGGCTGTTGCCAGTGATGACTTATGGCACTGAGACGTGGTCGCTAATCATGATTCAAGATTCAAGATATTTATTTGTATAAATATGTGTTACATAGAGTTGGTAACACATAGTATTAAATTAGTAGTAGCTTATTCGCCCAAAGTTGCAGAAAAAAATATGCTGGGAGTTTCAATAAGCGATATCCAAAACATGAAAACCTGTAGGAAAACTAAAGTCATTGACATACTCGTAGTTCTTGAGCTGAACTGCAAGTATTTATTTTGTTCTCTCTGTCAACCAGGCATTAGACCACTGAGGTCATCGACCTAGCATAACCTGGCTCTTTACTAAACGTCTTACAACAATACCTGATGAGGATTCAAATTTGTTTGTTACCTTACAGTGTAAATGAGGCTGCTTTAATTACATTCACGTATTTGCCATTGCAGCCACGACAGGGTTCATTACCCTCAGGCGGGACTTTACCGCGCGCCTGTCACCGACATCATTTATTCCACTCAAAGGACCAATTTCATAGTGGCCTAGGTCTTTCTAACACCATAGAAAAATTGGAAAAAAATATAAGAATAACAGTAACAAACAATTTTATTTTTGAGTAGACAAACAAAGTTCTAAAGGAAAAATGTTTATTGTGTTGACTTTCCTAAAACGGCAACACTAGAGGTCCGCCATGACAGCTATTAGCCAATGATCGTGACGCATCTTGACTTTGAAAGTACCTAATAACCCAGTTGTTCGTTAAACCCGCCATGTTTTGTTGCATTCCTTCACATGGATAAACTAACTTTAGATTATGAAAGAAGCCAAAATAAAATAAATAAACAGTGATAAACGGTTTCTTTAATGATTATCTAAATCTAGACCCCTACAAAAGACCAGGGCCCAGCTCCATACTGCGTGAAACAACTTCTTAAACGTTTTTGTATGGAAGGTTGCATGCTAGGGTATGCTATTTGAACCATTGTCATTGACATCAAGAATAAGCAAGTTGAAGTAGCATAGACAGAATCGATAACTGCTGGGGAATTTAGGTTATCAAACTGCTTGGCATGCTCCTACGATACAGGCCCTTAATCTGCTCAACGCTTTGCTTGCTCAGACTCCAGAAATTGTTTTTTTTTTTTTTCTAAATTCAATGATGTTAGACTTCTGTATTAATTTTTTTAGCTAGTGTGTGTGTATACCTATATACCTTAAATAAGTACAAACTTGTAATGGCTTGCTGCACGCGATGGTTATCACTGTATGTGCAGTAAGCAGTTGAATTGAAATAAATAAATAAATGGCAACCACGAACTAAAAGACTAAGTGTAGGACAGCCTCCCATTCTATGAAGCAGCGGTCGAAATCGATGGATGGTGAAGGCTGATAATTTAATTTAATATTTTTTTAGCTTCTTTATTATAATTTGATTTTTCTAATTTTGTTTAATTATTGGTTCGGTTTGGCATAAATAATGTTTGTATGCTAAATAGCAGAATCTAGAGATACATACTTTTCACAACACCTTAATGTAACTATTACCATACCTGGATTCACAAACAATAAATGATTTATGATTTATGGCTTAAAATCAGTCGTTCTAGCACTCTATGTGACAGACAATAGACAAACACAAATATGTGTAGACGACCGATGTGGCGCAGTGGGCGCAGGCCCGCCTGCGACGCAGAGGTTGCGGGTTCGATTCCCGCCTCGGGACAAATGTTTGTATTAAGTATATATCAGTCATCTAGTACCGATAACACAGCTCTGTTTAACAGCAGGTTACCTTGGGGCTAGATGATGCTGTGTGGATTGTCTAGCACTATTTATTTTATTGCGATTGCAAAATAATGAATGCTATATTATTTTTTATTCGCAAGTAAATTTTCGTCCACATCCAGAAACAGACGGAAACTTTTTTCATTTAACCTGTTTACTTTTCCTCTGATTTGGAGCGAGAACTTGAAGTTCCGTCCGTGAGTTTAATTGTTACGTGCGCTTACACGGTGCAAGCCCCGCGCATGCTCGTGTTACGCACGGTATTATTCTACTACTATTCGTTTTTAAGTTTTTAGTTTTAGTATTAGAATATGCTGATATATAACTACTGTTGTCTAGAGTAGCGGGTGCTTTTATATTGGCACTCGAAAACATGACTCATATTTTAAGAATACCAAATTTCTGAAGCTTTTTCTAATACGTGTCCTTAGAATAGATCTTTGCTTACAAAAAAAATACTGACTTTAAATATTAACGGACAACCTTGCGTGACAAATCGACTGATTGACTAATAATTAATTTACTCGTACTGACTGAGTGACTAACTAACTTACCGGCTTTTTTTTGAAATTTTGACCCTGAAAATTTCTCGGTTGTGTTCTGTAGTGTGTATTTATTGTTTTGCCGTGACTGTCCCACTGCAGAGCAAGCCTCTTATACTTACTCTTCGCAATCTAACGCCATGACAGGCTATGAGCTTAACGCGCAACACACACAGCGGGCGGGCGCGGGTCGGGTCAGATCCGCCGCGGGTGTTTTTTGTTTAAATTTGTATGGACGACAAGGATGACATCACACTGAACGCGGGAGCAGCTGCCGCGCTTCACCCGACCCGCGCCCGCGTTTAGTGTGTTGTCATCCTTGACGTCAGTATAAATACAACAAAAAACACCCGCGGCAGATCTGCGCGCCTGTTTTTTGTAGAACGCCGGCCCGGCGTTCTGTGTGTGTTGCGCTTAAATGCGAGTCAAAGTCATCCCACCATGATTGTGTTGTGTTATACACAAACAAAAACTAATTGAACATTGAAAGGCGATTTAGAGCGACACAGGCTGGACACGACCCACGCCATCTTGCAAAATTGAATCTATTATTCATGAGCGTGAGTTAAAGTTTTCGGGAACGTGGCAACAATGAGGTAACTTAACTCGGGAATTTACCAAAATTATTTATAATGAATGAACGATGACGTCATCGTGAGTTTAGGTGTGTTTTCTGGTTATTTTGCTTTACTTTTACAGTTCAAAGTGTAAACTGAATCTAATTGAAAAAGTGCTTGAAATCAAGTGTATTACACTGAAACTGTGATAAAGTGACGTTTACAAATGAAACTAAACAATGCATTGTCGCGAGCTAAGCGAAAGAAGCACACCAGTACGAGCGTAGCGAAAGCCTCGCATCGTCGCTCCCGTAGCACCAGGATAAAAGTATCTTATATTTGTAGTATAATCTATCCAACACTATATATTATTTTCTTATAGTTACGGACAATTTTTGAAATAAAGTAAAACTGTAGAAAAAAATGTGTTTATTTCCAGAATTTATACGTAAATTTTAGACGAAAACCGATACACCATTTAGCTTAATTTTAAGTCTGCGCTTACACTGAGATTTTCAAAGGTAAGTCAGAGTAAACCAGTATTTTCCAGATTTGCGAGGCTTCTTTGTGTCAATCTCGAGGCAGCTAAAGCCTGCTTTAGAAGTGGGCTAAGCGAGTTCCCGGGAAACGCCAGCGAAGATGCAGTGAAGGAGCAACCAACATTAACATCTGACAGTTACATTTATCCTTTAGTGCGCGTACGTAACCATGTTTTGTAACCAGCTATGTACAAGGAACTTTTTGTATTACTTTTTTTTTTTTTTTACACACAATTAGGAGCAGTACAGTAAAAAGGCAAGAAAAAAAAGGTCAAAAACAAAAACAAATAAATTTGCTAAAACTTGCTCGGTTACGAACTAAAATTTATTTTTTTGTGTTTCTTTTCTTAATTCGTAGCTGTGGTTTATATCTCTATAATTAAAATCGCTAGTGGATCTTTTAGCCAGAGTAAAATTTGAGCCTAAAATGTAAGTTCTAGAGATCTTCCTTCAACTCCATCAAGTCACAGACTTTGTATAAAAACACTGAATATATGGCTAAGGGAAAAAAACTTGCATAGTATGACAGAATTTTTTGTATGACAGAATTTTTTGCAGATGTATAACCTGTTTCCTGATAATTGTGACTTAATTTTTACTTTCTTTTTCTCATTGACTAAATTATTTACTTAATTAATATATATTTTTTTTTATGATAAATAATTATTACTTGACATTTCATTTGCTTATAATTAAAATTGTATATTTGTTGTATAAATTTGCATGCCGTATAAGTCGGCGAAATATGTGATACCAATGTCTTAATTTAACAACCTTGACTACCATATTTGTGGCAAATAAATTTTATTTCATTTCATTTAATTTCATTAGTCGGGCACTCTTTGCAGAGTGGTCGTGGTTATGGACGGCTCTTGCGTATGCGACTCCATTCGGCTCTATTAGAGGCATTGTGAGAGCAGTCGGTCATGTTGGATTTGGTAAGAGATTAATTTAGATCTCCCCATCTGGTCGGAGAGCGGCCACGGGATCTCTTGCTCTCCATTCTGCCTTGGACTACAAGACGCTCCCTCTGTGTTAGTTTACACCTATCGATAGTAGTAGGAGGCTTTCTCCTAAAACCAATGACAGAAAGACAGTGGAGCGCTCGTGACGTAGCTGGGTAAGTTGTTCTTAACATATTAGCTTTTTTTTTTATTTTTTTTATTCACAATAGGCTTGCGCTTGACCACTATCTCGCCTGATGTTAAGCGATGATGTGGTCTACGGTGGAGCACGCTTGCCTAAGAGCAACCTATTCACTCGTGACTTGAAGACACCCAGGTTATAAGTATCAACTTTTCCGCTTAGTCATAATTTGAACAGGTGACCGCCAGTGTCAATTTCAACTGAGCGCTCCCGCGCTTCGGAGAGCACTATAAGCAGTCGATCCCGGCTTTCTCAAAGTTTTTAGGCCATGACAAAGGATTTCGGGCGGCCTAGAAACTCTGTCACCAGAGTTGGCCACTGACTCATACGAGCTGACTTACTTTAGTGGATAGTGAAGACAAAAGATCGATCTTTATGACTCTTTAGGCTAGGTAGTAGACGTCAATTGGCTTGTTCGATGCACATCGAACACTTAGCTTAGCCAGCAAATTAGGCTATGTAGGTCGCACGCGCCAGCAGCGCCCGCGCGGTTTACCTAGCCAGTGCATATTCGGACAGCGAACGGTCCGCACTCATTAGCATTCATCATTATCATTTAGAGTTACGCGCTAACTGAATAAATCCTTCATGATCATTATCTAGCTATCTTATCAATTATCATCCCCATTGAGCCACGCGTACGGTTCCGTACATGGCTGATATGATTATTATTCTTATCTTTTTTTTTATACCACTAAAGTGGCAACCAAGCGTACGGCCCTCTTGACGGTCAGCGGATACCGCAGTCTATGTACGCAAGCAACATCATAATATCACTTGCGTGTTACCACCCTGAGACGTTAGATGGAAAGTCTCATGTGCCTGTAATTTCACCGGAAACCATACCCTTCACACCGGAACACAGCAATGCGAGCATTACTGCTTGCCGGCAGAAATAGGTATGGTAGTAGTCCATCAAATAACTTAAACTTATTATCATAATGATAATAAGAGTTAAGAGTTAGTAGTTAAGAGTAGTAGAGTTCTCTGTGATAGAGCTCGTCCGGGGAAGGACTACCACCATACCTATTTCTGCCGCCAAGCAGTAATGCTCGCATTGCTGTGTTCCGGTGTGAAGGGTATGGTTTCCGGTGAAATTACTGGCACATGAGGCTTTCGATCTTAGCCTCAAGGTGGCAACCCGCGAGTGATACCTCTGGTATAGCAAGCGTCCATAGGCTACGGTAACCGCTTACTATCTTGTGGGCCGTACGCTTAGTTGCCACTTCAGTTGTATAAAAAAAAAAAAAAAAAAAGGCAGTACTTTTCTCAGACGCATAGGTTTTATACTAGAAACGAGCAAACCTTGTTCATCTTCGATTTGGTTTCATAATGGTTCAAAGAGGACAATCATGTCCCTTTCCCCGCGGTCAGTATGCGCACCCCACTCCGCTCCGTTAAACAGCGGTAATTCCAGGGATTACTTGCATTGTTGGGAGGCCGGCGTGACGTCAGCGTGACGTTTACCTCGGCTTTTCATTGAAGTAGCTCCCGTCATGTTGCGGAGTACCTGTGTATTTTTTTTTTTTCAGGAAGACGAGACGGTCAAGCATTTTGCCTTATTTTACGGTGCACCTTTTTTTTTTTATACAACTGAAGTGGCAACCAAGCGTACGGCCCACAAGATGGTAAGCGTTTACCGCAGCCTATAGACGCAATACCAGAGGTATCACTCGCGGGTTGCCACCTTGAGGCTAAGGTCGAAAGCCTCATGTGCCAGTAATTACATCGGAAACCTTCACACCGGAACACAGCAATGCGAGCATTACTGATTTGCGGCAGAAATAGGTATGGTGGTAGTCCTTCCTCGGACGAGCTCTATCACAGAGAACTACTCTTAATATCTTTCTTAATATTTTTTAATTTGAATATATAACATGACCTTCAGACCACAAGACTTTCATCTTGGCTTGTTATAGCCAGGATCGACAGTTAACGTTAACGATCACATAATAGTGACCTGTCTATACACACCTTTCTGTTTCACCTTCGTGCGGCCTAGAAACTCTGTCACCAGAGTTGGCCCCTATACGAACTTATTTTCTTTTTTGTAAACACCCTCATCAGGGTGAGCTACTGACTTATACAAACTGACAATAAAAACGGTCATCGCTTCCTGAGAATCCGCAGCTGTAGCGGCGGATTCGGAAACCTTTCTGTGGAATCTTAAATTGGGGTAAATTGGAAACACCTGAAATACGATCCTTTATTCAGATCGGAACCTACAGTTTTTGTATGCGGAGATTGCGCCGGGGTCATGACCTGTCACGTATGGAATTCTAGTTGTTGCTTATACAGGGTCATTCATTATCAACCTGACAAACTTAAGGTAGGTTCCACACATTAAAAAAAATATATGTACCCATAATATATTTTTTTAATGTATATTTTGTTAAAAATCTCAAGTAAACAAAAAAAATCGATTACGTTTTTCCGTTCAATTATTATTTATCATTGTTGGGAATCGAGTTAAGCGACGTAATAATGGATAATGGTTCATTGACGCGCGGGTCACTGACACGTGCCGAGCGCTGCCTTTTCGATTTCTAACAAGGATAACTAATTATTAAGCAGATTAACGTAAAATTTAAAAAAAAAAAAAAAACGTTTAGAAAAAGAAAAAAAATGTACAAGTTTTTTTCTTTATGTGTGGAACCTACCCTTTAAGTTTGTCAGGTTGATAAATGAATGACCTTATATAGTCGAATAAAATAGTCGAATAATATGCAGGTGGTCCAAAAAAATTTATAAGAAAGTAAACTAAGACGTTTTTTATTTTTACGTGTAATCCCGATGTCCCCATTAACCGTGTCCCCGTTAATGGGGACAGTGAGATTTAAAAAATTCATTCCCGTTGTCCCCATTGTCAATTCGGATCGAAACACTATTAAAGACAACAGTCAAATAACAAGTCCTGACACGTCGCGGAAGAACAGTTATTGTCCTAGGCGAGACATTTGTCCCACAACAAGACTGACTGTGAAAACCATTTGCTCTCTACGAAGGTCGTGAAACTGCCCCCAATGCCCTAGAATTTGAGACAAACATGGTGAAAAAACGCAGTGGAAAGGCAATTTTAAAATCAATCAATTTATTGCTGTCATATGGTACATTATGTAGTTGTTACAGAATAAGTAGTATCACACATGAACCCTGTTACTAGGGTATTGCAACATGGAGAAAGGCCGAGGTTTATGCATTCGGTATTTATATTAAAAAAGTAGATAGATAGGTAAGTATGTCATGAATTGAATGATAATGTTGGTACCTAATAATAAATAAAATTGTTAGTGACGATTCATAATAATAGCTTATAAAATTAATATTCATGCAAAACTGATCATTTTTTTTTTTTGATTAGATTAATGTTTTTAAAAATAAGTCTATCTGGCCATAAGATTAAATTGCAGATAATATCTATGGATTCTTCTGTGACCCAAACCACTAGAATTCCAGTAGTTACAGTACTGGGGCCTTATTCGCTATGACATAGGAGATTCCTTACCAATAACGTGTAACTTAGTAACGTGTTCTATACATGCCATGGTGTGAAATTGTAAAATGGTTTTCCGTATCTGTGTTGTTTCAATAGCGATAGTTTCGCTATCGATAGGTTGACTTTGAAAGCTCTAAAACATGGCTCGTCGACAACGATTCCACGCAGATATCGTAACCAGCCCGCGTTTGGTCATAGCGAATAAGGCCCCTGGAAGCAATTTCGACTGCAACCGCCAATCAAGTATTGGATTCGCCTCAAAACGCAATATTTGTATAAATCGGTGCTTCAGCTCTATTATGTTCGTCCGGGCGCTGAGCGGAAGTAATAGCAGCTTGAAATAATTAAGCTAGTGCAATTTTTTCCGGACGGAATAGTATTTCCGGGTACAATGTTATTTCCGGATGGAACGGTATGTGTAGGTAAAATCTGCATCATGCTGAAAGAACAAGTAAAATGCACTCAACATTTTTATACGAGCAGCATCGAACCAGTTTTTACACTCTGAAATCGCCATAACTTAAATTTTTAGTTATATTTTTTTCTTTTATGCCAGCAAGTGACAAGACAATCAAGGCGCCCCGCCTGATGTTAAGCACCACGCCTGACTATTAAAGATGCAGTGCTACCCAAAGCTTAAAGTTTTTAACAGGAGAAATGACTAGCACATGAGACTTTTGATTTACGTCTTGTTGCAACGCGCGATACCTTTGGTAAGCGTACACAGGCTACGGTAACCACTTACCATCAACGGGCCGTATTTTGCCGCCAAAGTGGTCTTTGACTTTGACTTTACCTCCATTTTACCTCAAATTAAGCAAAGCTAAGTACTACGGGAACCAGTTGTCTGATAGAAAACATTTTTTTTTTCAAATTCATTCTTCTAGTACAAAGAAACACAAGCTAGGAGCAAATGTTTGCAGATCATGCAAACATTTGTTCCGTATCGGGGACCCGCAACCTCTCGTTCTACTGGGCACGTGCCTATAAGGTCGTCAAAGTTGAGATACCCTACAAATAGTATCAACCAACAATGTTGAGTAGCATAAACTTATTTGCAAACAACGGCTGCGCGATTTCCATATCTTGTCCTCTCGTCCCTTTAGCTTCGACAAACTCATTCTTTGTCCGTTTAAACCGGACATAATAATCTGAGAATTATGAAGGTTTCAATAAAGGCTTGGTGTATAAAAATGCGGTGACCGTAATATCGTCGGGGATTTTTGATAGGGGGCGTACTTTCTCTAAAAAAGGGTAAAAAGAGGCTGCTGAATATCTCCGCCTAATGTGATTTGATTTCGATGATTTTTATTTTATTTGAAAGGTAAGTGTTAACTTTAAGTTTGTCTGATATTTGGTGAAGATCTGATGAGGATCTTCAGCGTGATGAGCAAAATAGTTCCTCAAAATGCAATATGTTGCTCACTTTACAAATTTGTGCTTGCGAGGTCTACTGTTCGCAGAACTGCTAGTTTATTAACTTTTACCTTATTATTTTGTTGTGATATCGGAAGATAGTACGAATATGACGTGAACTTGGCGCAATTCTATTGGTCCATACTACATATCTTTGTTACCCGTTTTTTTACCCCTTTTTACCCGCTTTTGTACCACTTTTGACCCGCTCCCGGTCGGAATATCTAGTTTGTCTTCTGCCGGGGTTAGACCTAGGTCTAAGACAAAGCAATTTTCAGAGGCTAATTCGTATAAAGTCCAGAGTCAGGCTGATTTGAATCTAAACTAAAGCTATTTAATACTCGTTTTAGATTGCACGATGTTTTACAGTGAGTCAGGCATGAGAAACCGTGGTTTAGCCGATAAGCGTGTATTATCACGTAGGTACAGTAACATCAGAACTTTAGGAAAAGGCATCTTATTTGCATGCGAAATACTAAGTTCGCAGTAATATTATGTTGCGGGTTTGTGCGTTGTGCGGGCTTTTTGTCCGACTGTTAAAATAGAGTTTTGTTTTTGTATTGTATATTCTGAGCGAGGAAGTAGTTTTGAAAGAAAGAAAGAATTGAATTGTTTGACTTGATGCCAACAGCTACTTTTTACCATCGCACCGCTCGCCATCGGCAAGGGATCCATCCACACACTCTAGAGCCAGGTTGGTCGCGCACCGTAAGGTTTCAGAGGAACTTCCTCCCGCGAACACTTAGGCTGTGGAATGATCTCTCTGCTGAGGTTTTCCCTGGAGACTACAGTATGAGGTCCTTCAAAAAGGGTGTTATAAAAATTTTAAAGGGTCGGCAACGCGCGAGTGATACCTCTAGTATTGCAAGCGTCCATAGGCTACGGTAACTACTTAACATCAGGTGGGCCGAATGCTTGCTTGCCACCTTGGTGGTATAAAAAAAAAAAAAAAAGAAAGAAAAAAAGAAAATAGATTTATTTGTGACGAGCATAAGTAGATACAATATAAAAAAATAGGTACATTTAATTGTAATAAAATAACAATAAAAAAAAAAAAAAAAGTAAGTTAGAATAGGTTGTGTGTTGTAACCCGGGAAAGACGGTAGCACAGGGGTGGCCCTGTGCTGCCGCAGCACTGCGAGGTGCTGGGGCTGACTTTTGTTAGCCCCGGGAAGTGCTTTGAGCGCGATGCGGGAGGGGCACCACTGATAGCCCTAGGGGACCGTGGAGCCCCTCGGCATGCATCGAGTGCATGCTGGCCACCGGGGATGGTTTAGTGAGTCGTCGAGTACAACAACCTCACACACCCCCGTCGTACCCTTATGCGACGGGATGTCTGGATGCAGATTCCTCCCCGTTAACAAAAAAAAAAAAAAAAAGGTTGTGTGTTGTACCTACACAAAAATGCGGTCGCCACATGCGGTTTTAGCTTTTGACCGCGTACCTACCTCGGTTACGAATGTTGAAAAAAATATTAGTATTAGAAGATTGAATCAAAATTAGTAGCTTGGTAGTAATTAATATTTGTCAAAGCATAGCTTTTATACAATTAAAGTGACAACCAAGCGCACGGCCCACAAGATGGTAAGCGGTTACCGCAGCCTATGGACGCTTGCAATAACAGAAGTATCACTCGCGGGTTGCCACCCTGAGTATCATGTGCCTGTAATTTCACCGGAAACCATACCCTACGAACCGGAACACAGCAATCTTCCATTGCTGTGTTCCGGTTACTACTTGGCGGCAGAAATAGGTATGGTGGTAGTCCTTCCCCGGACGAGCATTTTTTTTTTTTTTTTTTTTAATTCTGGACAATCCACATAGCATCATCTAGCCCCAAGGTAAGCTGCTGTTAAACAGAGCTGTATTATGGGTACTAGATGACTGATATATATTTAATACAATACAATACAAAGATAGATATTTTTTATTATATATAGAAAATACCCAGAACACCCGAAACAAAATATTTGTAGATCGTACAAACATTTGTTCCGAGGCGGGAATCGAACCCGCAACCTTTGCGTCGCAAGCGGACCTGCGCCCGCTGCGCCACATCGGTCGTCACAAAGAACTCTACTACTCTTAAATAAATATTAAATTAATAAGTAAATAAATTTAGTAATTTGCCATAGGCACCAGGTTATTATTGTCAAACATTTATTTAAACAAGTAGTGTTAAAGTAAATAAGTAAACTAAAGTAAAAATATATTTATTCAATCATATCACAAAGATCATTTTAAAACGTCTTAAAGCTAGGATTTAAGCCAATGAATTGACGACCAATGTGGCGCGGTGGGCGAAGGTCCGCCTGCTACGCGGAGGTTGCGGGTTCGATTCCCGCCTTGGGACAAATGTTCTGCAAATATTTGTTCCGGGTGTTCTGGGTGTTTTCTATGTATAATAAAAAATATCTATGTATGTATTGTATTGTATTAAATATATATCAGTCATCTAGTACCCATAATACAGCTCTGTTTAACAGCAGCTTACCTTGGGCTAGATGATGCTGTGTGGATTGTCCAGCATTATTATTATTATTATTATTATTAAGCCAATTTAATAATATAACTTGTGCGAGTAAGCTTTATGCGCTAAGGGTCCCGTATCTATCTAACTTGTTATTTGGTTTAGTGTCAAAATCCCCTTTGAACGGGACTTTGGAAATTTTAGTGTCAAAATCCCCTTTGGAGCTTGAAGCTCGGACTGAAGGGAATTTTGATTAATCATTTAAATCAAAACCAAAGAGTTCATGATATTATTTATTTCTTGGTTTCCCCTAAACATGAAAGTAATAAGATTTGAGTGTATTGAGTTTTTACAAAGGCATCGAGATTTTTGTATGTAGATCTTTAATTTGTGACTTGTTAATTTTTTATTATTTGCCATTTGCAAACGTATATTATGAGTGCCGTAAATACTTACTTATGAGGTGTGCTGTACGCTCTTTTGCTACTTATGGGGGTGAACGAGAAAAAAACCTCCCGTTGATCCCCAGTGGGGGTGAAATAGTAAAATTCAATCATATCACAAAGATCATTTTTTGTATTAATTATAATGAAAATTTGTTTTTGATTGGCAGTTGTAATAATGTGTTGGCTTTTCCCTTGTCGGAACAGGCCATGGCATTATCAAAACTGGTAAGAGTAGGAATTAGACGTAGAATCAGATATAATATTTTAATTTAAGTGCCATTTCGAGGGTGGCATAATCAGTGTGATTAAACCCTCATAAATAAATAAAGATAAAAAAAGAAAAAAAAAACTTAAAGCTAGGTAAATGTGGGGGTCATCGGGAATAACCCCTATTGTATAAAAAAAGTTCTCACTTGCACCTTTTAAGTGAGAAACCCTAAAAATATTAGCAAAAAGTAAATTCAGTTACAGTTGTCAAGCAATGCTGGCTCCTAGCCAAGTCTAGGTACCGGCAAGTGCTTCCAGCTAAGTGATTCTCATTACAAGTTATTATATATAAGGTCATTCATTATCAACCTGACAAACTTAAGGGGTAGGTTCCACACATAAAAAAAAATACTTGTACTTTTTTTTTTTCTAAACGTTTTTTTTTATAAAATATTAAAAAAATAATTACGTAATTCTGCTTCATAATTAGTTATCCTTGTTAGAAATCGAAAAGGCAGCGCTCGGCACGTGTCAGTGACCCGCGCGTCAATGAACTGCGGGTCACTAACCCGCGCGTCCTTGACCTGCGCGTGTCTTTGACCCGCTACGGGGCGCGCACACTCGAATATTTCATTATTACGTCGCTTAACTCGATTCCCAACAATGATAAATAATAATTGAGCGGAAAAACGTAATCGATTTTTTTTGTTTACTTGGGATTTTTAAGACAAAACATACATAAAAAAATAAATTATAAGTACATATATTTTTTTTTTAGGTGTGCGACCTATCCCTTAAGTTTGTCAAGTTGATAATGAATGACCCTGTATAGTTTTTTTACTATGAATCGTCTTTATAGACGTACTACTTTGTATTGTATCGAGCACCTAGTATCCAGATAAATCTAACATAGGTTTTTAGGCATTAACCAGTATTGTCAGTAATTTAGGTGAAAATTGTCAAACTGCGAGTCGCAACTGTTACTTATAGCACAGAATTCCTAGTATAAGTGACAGTGTTTATAAAATTGTAAACCTTCATTAAGTGCAGTGCGTCGGGTATGTTTGCCGATGCGGGCGTAGACAGCTTCCCAGCTGTGGTACGCGCCGTCCGTGCCAGTGCCAGTGCCAGTGCCAGTGGTGGCCGACCGGTTGGACGGCTGCTGCACTACGCCATTGGACAGGGGTGCACTCAGTTCTGGCAACTTACACTTGCCGCTGAGTGTGCTTTTGTCCAATACAATTACTTTAATTCCTTGCTATGTTGTGTTAAATATGGAATATGTTCTGAAATAAATAATATTTATTTTTTATTTTATTTTATTTTTATTTATTTATTAATTGTGATCAATAAATATCTTATCTTATCTTATCTATCTTATTGTAAAAGAGTTTTTTTGTGATTAAATAAATCATCTATCTATCTAAATCCACTCTGGCTCTGAATTCTGGATTGAATTGTAAACAAACCAAGACACCCTAAAAGCCTTAAGTTGGAAACTCTAATTTGACTAAGGGCAAACCAAAAAAGGATGAAAAACCTAATAAACATATTATACTTAACATACTTAATAAACATTAAAGATTTAAATGCGTGTAACTATTTATTTCGTTTATTTTAATTTTATTTAATTTCATGTATTGACACAATATTATTTTTGATTTGCGATTAAGTACTAAATAATAGCTAACTTATATACCTTTGTGACATGTAACTTGCTGTTATTAATAAAGTAATTGTATTTATATTTGTAAATAGGAAAACATAACTTAATTAAATCTAAAATCGGGTAATTTATAACTTGTAAATTAGATCTAATAAAAAGTCTCAAGGAAAGGAGCGCAGTGCAGTGCCACACAAAACTTTACAACTTTCAACATTTTACTTGTTTTTAGGGTTCCGCTCCTTACCAAAAAATTATACCATTTTTCATTTTTCATTTTGATACAGACAGTCCAAGTCAAGATAGCCTGTCTGTATCAAAATCGCAGAAATTTTAAATTTCTAGGCTACTTCCGGTAACCTTACATTTCACAAATATTTAAAAAAAAAATGTTTACCCCTAAAATTCAAGTGTAATAAAATATCTAAATAACTTTTAAATTTTTTACCTGGTGGTAGGACTCTTCAGCAAGAGTCCGTCTTGGTGGGTACCACCGCAGTGTCAGATATTCTACCTCCAAGCAGTAGTGTGCAAGCATTACTGTGTTTAGGTTTGACGGGCACTGTAGCAAGTGAAATTACTGGGCGAAAGAGACTTTACAACAATGTCTCGGGGTGATAAGCGCAGTGCAGTATCAAGCAAACACTTAAAAACTTAAAGCTTTGGGTCGCACTGCATCTGTAATAGTCAGGCGTGGTGCTTAACATCAGGTGGGCGCCTTGATTGTCTTGTCACTAGCTGACAAAAAAAAAATTTTTTTTTGTGGTCTAGAAATTAATCAAGCTTCTTAATTAATATTAATAATATAAACTCGCAGTACGGAACCCTCAGAATGCGAGACTCGCTCACACTTATATTTTTATTAAAAATGTACCCGAAAACTGGTACAAAGCTGAAACATTCAAATTGCAATAAGTTACAGAAGTAGAACGAACCGCGCGAAACCGACCAGAGCCGGTTATGACCGGTTATATGAGCTACCAACATTGCATAAACTTTCAAATGGATTCAATATGCAACGCGTAGTTTACTAGTGTTAGTTAGACTAATTCCACAGCCCGGACACTTTCAATACAAAGCAAACACGTCGCAATCACAACAATTAAAAAAAAAACTGCCACTGCATGGGGTCTGTGTAATATATCAAGTTACATATTTGTAGATCAATCAGACCTCCGTCTTCAGCCTATGTACTATTTTATTTACTAGGTACCTCTGTTACTTTTTTTTTTTTACCCCTAAAGTGGCAACCAAGCGTACGGCCCACTTGATGGTCAGCGGTTACCGCAGCCTATGTATGAAAGCAACATCATAATATCACTTGCATGTTACCACCCTGAGACGTTAGATGGAAAGTCTCATGTGGCTAAATTCACCGGAAACCATACTCTTCGATCCGACCACAGCAATGCGAGCATTACTGCTTGGCGGCAGAAATAGGTATGGTGGTAGTCCTTTCCAAGACGAGCTCTATCACAAAGAACTCTACTACTAACTTGTACTACTCCATGTTGTTTTATAAATTGTAACCTGTGTTGAGAGAAATAAATGTTTATCTTTCTTACGTCTTTGTCACCCAAAGCCATGTCAAAGTAAACTGAAAGGCAGGTAGACATGAGTAGTAGAGTTCTCTGTGATAGAGCTCGCCCGGGGAAGGACTACCACCATACCTATTTCTGCCGCCAAGCAGTAATGCTCGCATTGCTGTGTTTCGGTGTGAAGGGTATGGTTTCCGGTGAAATTACTGGCACATGAGGCTTTCGATCTTAGCCTCAAGGTGGCAACCCGCGAGTGATACCTCTGGTATTGCAAGCGTCCATAGGCTGCGGTAACCGCTTACCATCTTGTGGGCCGTACGCTTGGTTGCCACTTCAGTTGTATATAAAAAAAAAACAGACCAAACACACCCGTACACCCGTATTTATCCTTGCTTTGAAATTACTATAATACTTTTTTGTGGTTTTTATAAGTGAAGTCGCGCGACTTTTTTGACGCGGGGTCACGCGGGTCGCGCTTAACGTATGACCCCCTCCTATTATTTTGATTGTTTGACGACCGATGTGGCGCAGCGGGCGCAGGTCCGCCTGCAACGCAGAGGTTGCGGGTTCGATTCCGCCTCGGGACAAATGATTGTACGATCGACAAATATTTGTTCCGGGTGTTCTGGGTATTTCCTATATAAAATAAAAAATATTGTATTGTATTGTATTAAATATCTATCTATGTATTGTATTGTATTATGTATATATCAGTCATCTAGTACCCATAATACACCTGTGTTTAACAGCTGCTTACCTTGGGGCTAGGTCCAGCATTATTATTTTATTTATTTATTATGCGCGGCCTGGACGTTCGAGTGGTTAAACAGCATTTAGCAATAATGTTTATGAAAATGTAATGTTCTCATTATACAACGGATAGTCCGCCCCGCGCCGCCGAGAGCTAATAAATAAACAATGTGTCCCTTTGCGCTGCAAATTACGACTCTAATAAGAAATGTTCATCACAGTCATAACCCGTGTTACAGCCGTGGATCGGGTAATGTAATTATTTCGGGTCTGTTTTGAATTTACACGAAGAATGGGTAAGGCTAGCTCGCTTTTCGGAACAATTGCACATGGCGAATCCTATATTTTTTTAAGCGAAGTTGTATGAGCAATTTTTTGGCAATCATAACAAACTTAAAACGCTATACTTAAATAAAAAAAAATTCACTACTGAGGGTGTTTAGTGTAATTATAACTAGAAATATTAACTTGCAGCGCCCCTACAGGGTCCATATTACAATTACAATATTACAATAATAATTTCTTCTTCTTCTTTTTTTGTAATTTTGTTTTTAGTATTATTATTATTATTATTATTATTTTCCAAATTCATGTTTTTAAGTAGGTACTGTAAGCTGTATGTTTTTTTTTTTTTTATATTTATTGTATAATTTCAGTTCTGTTGTCTTTGTCTTTGTGCTGTCAAATAAATTCTTTCTTTAAATTCTTTCTTTACATTGAGTATGAATAAATGAAATATAAAATATGAATTGAATCCCGTTTATCGATTATTATCTAAAATTAAAGTAAAGTAATTGTTACTTTTATTGCTTTCCTTTCACATGTTGTTCAAAATTGTTATTTATTGCACCCCGACTAATCTTCAGTTTAATTGAGGCTCCAACTGACCTAAAGAATTGTAAGTATAAGGAAGGCTTAGGACGGTTCTTTGTAAGAAGGCGCTTGTCATCGAGATATTTCAGTCAAATAGAATTCTAGGTTACTCAAACTTCTAAAAAAATCTATGTTCAAGTTGCAATTCCAAGTTTATTATAAGAAATACTAACCTAAATAAGCTACGGAAAAAAATATGTTTAGCGTTACGTCATTTTGCAGTTTAGAAAACAAAATCGTGTATCTACATTCCCGTGTCTGGGTGTTTTCCACCATCAGTCTCCGTCGCCATGACACCTCTATATAGATCCGTCAGCGGTATATTGATGACCGCGGCGCGGCTGTGCTGAAACACGCTGATAGTTTTGTGAACGATACAATTAAAGCTTTTGTCAGGATGGTAAATATTTGTAGCGTTGACTGTCGAAATACCTGCCGTATATTTATTTATTTTATTTTATTTTAAAAAACAAACAGTATAAAAACTAAATATTAAACAACTTGAATAACTAAACACCAATAATATGTTTTCAAGTAATTTAAACACAAACATCTTTGAAAAAAAATGTATTTGCAACAGAAATAAATTTGAATTATATAAAGGCTTACAATCGAGAGTGGTTTCGACCAATTCTTGATATTCTAGGAATAATATTAATAAATCAACTTTAAGCTTGGGTGGCACTGCATCTGTAATAGTCAGGCGTGGTGCTAACATCAGGTGGACGCCTTGATTGTCTTGCCACTTGCTGACATAAAAAAAAGCTTAATACTACGATTTATTCTGAAAATAGTGCTTATATTATATATAAGAGTTTGGTCGAATCCAGTCTAAATATGTTAGATATTTAGATATAATTAAAACATGTTAGGAACGCAAAGGTAAATACCAAAATTTTAACATATAACAGTTAATAGACCTACTTTACTCTCTTTATCATCATCATCATCATGACAGCCTTCTAATGTTCCCACTGCTGGGATACTGGCCTACTCTCAAGCAAGAGTGAAAAGGGGCTTGATCCACCAAGCAGACCCAATGCGGATTAGTGGATGGCACATGTCTTTCGAATTTTTAGTTCTTGGACATGTCGGTTTCCTCACGATGTTTTCCTTCACCGTATGAGAGCACTGGCATTGAGCACATAATTTTTTCGTAGCGAAAAATTCATTTGTGCACGACCGGGTTTGAACTCACGACCTTAGGATCGGAAGGCGGGGTCACTACCACTACACCACCGGTGCTCTTTATATATTACTACTATTATATATTATATTATATATATGACTACTCTCTTATATTATTATATTTTGAATACAATATAAACATATTAAGAGGGTTAGTGTCAAAATACCTTTTGAAGCGGCAAGCTCAGTCCCAAAGGGAATTTTGAAACGAAAAAGTTCCAAAATCTCCTTTGGTAATTCTTGTTTACTATTCTGCGAAATCTTGATACACATACATTATACAACATTATACATACCTATTACTATTCATAGGTCGGTTGTAACAATCTTTAGATGGCTCAGCTGTTTCATTGTGTCTTTGTAATGAAGAAGAATAAAAATAATTTATTTGTCATTATGGTGTGCATCGGTACATAATATTACATAACAGGAAGGTAACAAACATGAGTCAGGTGTAAAAAAAACAAAAATTGTACCACAGATTAGGCTCTGTTCTCCTCACCTAGTGAAACTGTTGTGAGAAGTCAGAGATTCGCCGAACGGACACTTTCTTACAATATATCAGTTTGATACAGCTGTTTAAAATAGAAAATATGCCTTGAATGTATATTTGTATCTTGTATATTTGTAATGTATTTAAAAGATATGAATTCTAGTTTAATTTACCGAACATATAACTAGCAGTTCTCTGAACAGTAGACCTCGCAAGCACAAACTTGTAAAGTGAGCTTTGAAAGTGAGCAACATATTGCATTTTGAGGAACTATTTAGCTCATCACGCTGAAGATCCTCATCAGATTTTCACTAAATATCAGACATACTTAAAGTTAATACTTACCTTTCAAATAAAATAAAAATCATCGAAATTAAATCACATCAGGCGAAGATATTCAGCAGCCCCCTTTTTACTCTTTTTTAGAGAAAGTACGCCCCCTATCAAAAATCCCCGACGACAATCAAATTCTATAAAGTCATAGAACCTGTGTACCAAGTTTCAACCAGATTGGTTGAAAAATGCGACCTGTAGGCGAGAACACAAAATGACCGGACAAACTGACAACCAAAATTTTTGGCCAATCTCGAAACTGATATAAAATAACCTTAGATGATAAAAAAGCTTGGAACGAATGTGCTCCAACTCTACTCGGCATCCATAACAATAGCACGGCTCATGCCAAAAAAGCGATAGGAACCCAGCCGGTGTTGTTGGCTTCGCTTGCTTCGCTCACTCGGTCAATTAATGTGATAAAAAATACTAGTTTCACTACAAAATGCTTGCGCTTAATAAATTGAAACGCATTATTGTACACGCATCTGTATTTGCTTGTATTTAATTCTATAAATCCCGACTCTGCACAACAAGGTTTAATCAACACATTATGGTGTCCGGGCTCTTCGCAATCAGGCGACGAAGCGCACTCCACTTTGAGGCGCTGACACATTGAGCTTTTCATACTACAAGCACGACTTTGTTGCCAGATTATTCTAGACTGGGGCGCGTGGAACGCCGATTAAAGAGTAGTAGAGTTCTTTGTGATAGAGCTCGTGCGGGGAAGGACTACTACCATACCTATTTCTGTCGCCAAGCAGTAATGCTCGCATTGCTGTGTTCCGGTTCGAAGGGTATGGTTTCCGGTGAAATTACAGGCACATGAGACGTTCCATCTAACGTTTCAGGGTGGTAACACGTAGATATCACTTGATCTATGATGTTGCATGCGTTCATAGGCTGCGGTAACCGCTGAACATCAAGTGGGCTATTACGCTTGGTTGCCACTTTAGTGGTTTATAAAAAAAAGGAATTCACCGAGCTTTAAGACGTGAAAATGATCATTGATAATATGATTGAAAAAAGTTATTTTTTGTACTAAAAAAAGAATATGGTTTTTATTAAAAAATTAAAATAGATAGGTACATAATTACCTACAAAATACACAAAATAAATATGAAACAGTTGAGCCATCTACAAACGATCTATAGATAGCTCTACGATCTATAGATATCTAACTGTTACTGATCCTAATCAATCAAATCAATCCCAGACATTTTTGGCTTCTACTTTGACTCCAAAAAATAAGGAGGTCAAGTGTATGTTTTTTTTGTATGTTCGTTCCTACATGAGTTCAATAATTATTATTTGGTTTGATAGGTAATTCAGAGGTTTACATAAATTTTATCGAAATTAATTTAGTACTTTTTAGATAAATCATAAGAACGTCTTTGTACTTTAACCCTATAACCATAGTCCATTCTAACATTTTTTTTAGCTTGAAGCCAGCTTTTGTATTCAGTAAGTACAACCTCGATAAAATTTGTCACTTGCAGTCAGTGTACCAAAGACCTTATCTCGGCTGAACCCGGTAGTGGAATTCGGACTTTTTTGTTAACTTTTGCATAGCTCATGCACCACAATTGGTTTAGTTGCTTAATTTAATTTAAGCTCATAATTTATAACACTAATTTATAAGTTCAACAATGCTTGTTTCTATGTAACTCGACAACCACTAGAACTAATGTGGCTGAAAACACTAGCAGTCCGTCCCAGCTTCGCGCGTGCAATGAAACCACACACCACATAATAACCGCACCTGTACGAAGCCGGGGCGGATCGCTAGTAATAAATATAACTTATGTTACTCAGGGATAATGTAGCATTCTAATTGTGAAAGAATTTTTGAAATCGAACCAGTAGTTTTTGAGTTTATTCGTAACAAACAAACATACAATAATACAAATTCTGTCTTAATAATATTAGTATAGAATTATATAATAATGATGACCGGGAATAGTAAATAGGCTTTTTATCCCAAAAATTACGGTTCCCTAGTTCTACGCGAACAAAGTCTTGGGCAACAGCTAGTTTCAAATAATAATGATTACTCCATTTGTACTTGAACATGAGTAAAGATAAGATAAAGATAAAGATAAAGATAAATTTATTGTTTGTAGAACTAGGTATTACATAAAATGGATCTTATTCTAAAATATTTAAGTATCTCTAGTCTAACCTAATAGGCTTACAAACATTTAGGTACATAATCACAATTTAAACAAGTCAAAATCAGAGCGCATGCAGTAAGCTAATCATACTATCTCACAAATATAAAATGAATAAACTATAATTGGATATTTACATTTATAAAAAAAGAAAAAACCAGTTATTTTGTTTTAGCTGCGCTGTTGATGAGACAAAGGTGTATAGTTTAATTAAGCTCAAACGATATTACGACACAGTTTACAGACTGCCGGACAAAGCATCACTACGCTATTTTTTAGTATAGAGATCGGCAAAACATTTTTTTCAACACACTTGCTTATAAAGTGGCTCTATGGTCATCGAAATTAGTCACAGAATGACACCCATAATAAAACTATGACTTTTTCATTGCTATAACTCACTAGTGAGTTATAGTTTTTTTTTTGTTATTATATTATGAGTTTTTTTTGTTATTTTATTCACAAGTGTGTTGAAAAACGTCGTATGATACACGTGTGTATTGATGATTACCGTACTCGGCTATCTTAAGACCTCAATGGCGCCTCAGCGGTAATCACCAAGTTACACACTAGTACCATAATGTACTTATTATTCGACTTTAAAAACTGGAGGTTTTCGACTCGACAGTATGTTTTTTTTTTAATTATTTGATACGTGATTCCGCCACTAATTATGAGTTGATGATTTTGGTGATTATATTTTGTTTGATAAGTAATATTTCAGAGTTGGTTCCATATCATCATGACAGCCTTCTAATGTTCCCACTGCTGGGACACTGGCCTACTCTCAGGCGAGAGTGATTGGGTCTTAATCCACCACGCGGACCCAATGCGGATTGGTGGATGGCACATGTCTTTCGAATTTTTAGTTCTTGGACATGCCGGTTTCCTCACGATGTTTTCCTTCACCGTATGAGAGCACTGGCATTGCGCACATAAATTTTTCGAACAGAAAAATCCATTGGTGCACGACCGGGTTTGAACCCACGACCTTAGGATTGGAAGGCGGGGTCACTACCACTAGACCACCGGTGCTCTTTGGTTCCATATAAGTCGATGCATTTTATTGAAAGATTTCATATAATAGTAAATAAGAATTACCCTTCAAAGGGGATTGAGGTGATTGTTTTGTTTCAAAATCCCCTTTAAACTGAGCTTGAGGTTACAAAGGGGATTTTGACAACTCCCAAAATCCCCTTCAAAGGGAATTTTTAAAGGGGATTTTGACACTAACCCATAAATTTTAATAATCTAGTAAATATATAAAATATTTCACAGAATAGTAAATAAGTTTTTCCCTTCAAAGGGGATTTTGGCACTAAAACTCCCAAAATCCCCTTTAAAGGGATCTTCAAATGATTTTGACTCTAACTCGATTTAACACTCTTTGAAAAAAATCATAATAAACGTTTATCATAAAAATATATATAACATACAATAACGAAAAATCTTTGAAGCGATAGATTTTTTTTTCCTATTTAATCCTACTGCTGGGCAAAGGTCAAAAAAAGTCAACGGAAAATGTTTATCAACCAAAATCATTTTTTTTTCTGTTTCAAAGTATGTTTATTCTTCAGCCAATTCGATCACGTAACCGTAGCACGTTCGTAGAGCCTTGCGTAGCGCTGCGTAGCAATTTTCTACGACGTACCAAAACCAGAGCTACGTAAAAATATTCACGCTCAATCAGCGAGTGATAACCATTTTCTCGTTGTAACCTCCAATGTGCTTTTAGTTTTTTTTTTATACCACTGCAAAAATGCGTAAATTCCACCTGATAGTAAGCTGTTACCGTAGACTATTTACGCTTGCAGCATCAGAGATATCACTTGCGCGTTGCCACTCTAAGACGTAGAACTAAAGTCTCATGTTCCAGTAATTTCACCGGTAACCATACACTTCGATCCAGCAATTTATCAATAATAATAATGCTGGACAATCCTCACAGCATCATCTAGTCCCAAGCTAAGAGCTGTGTTATTAGCCTGTGTTGTGGGTATTACATTACTGTTAAACATAATACAATACAATACATAGATAGATATTTTTTATTCATAGAAAATACCCAGAATACTCAGCAAATATTTGCAGATCGTACAAACATTTGTCCCAAGACGGGAATCAAACCCGCCACCTTCTGTCAGTCTTCAATTACTAACTATTATACAGCAGAAAGAGGTGTGGTAATAGTTCTCCGGTAATAGTCTTGCAAACTACAAAATTGAGTCTGTGCAAGCCGTCTTCTTAAATTAGCATCGGGAACAATTAGGCTCCTTTGTCAACTCCTTTGTGAGACAGAGAGAGACTTGCCAACTCCTTTGTAAGACAGAGAGAGACGTCGAAAACGAAATCACGTCCGCTCCAAACACGTGCGGCGAATGTGCTAGCACTGCAGTGTATCATATTTACCTTGATTGGTAAACTAAAGCTTACTAGATTGTTTACTGAGTAGTGCCCTTATTCATAAAAAACTGTAATTTTTGCGGCTACCTAAAGTATTGTGATTCCCTGTTAATCTCATCACAATGAGCTTGCAGAGGTTTAAAGTATGTTTATGATTAAGGCTCTTAAGAATCTGGAAAACGTTTAAAGGACGGAAAAAAAGACGACTGATATGGCGCAGCGGGCGCAGGTCCGCGATGCGGAGGTTGCGGGTTCGATTCCCGCCTCGGTTCAAATGTTTTTACGATCTACATATATTTGTTCCGGGTGTTCTGGGTATTTTCTATATATAATAAAAAATATCTATCTATGTATTGTATCAGCTCTGTTTAACAGCAGCATAACTTGGGGCTAGATGATGCTGTGTGGATTGTCCAGCAAAAAAAAGTCTAAAGATCGGTCATCAAGGCGATCTCTCAGGGAGTTGACGTCTACTGGCTGATATAGTGATGACGATGAATATGTTTTTGATCATGACAGTGATTGTTCTACCTTCAAACATAAACTCGACAAAAAATACATTATTCACAAGTAAACTAAAACTTTATCTAATTCAAAACTGCTTCTATTCAATTGAAGAATACTTCGAAAAACATAAATATTAACCCAATACTAACCACCTTGGCGAGATGGGTAGACGACATAGTGAAAGTCGCAGGCCGTAAGTGGATTAGATTAGCACAGGATCGTGGTAGATGGCACAAACCGTGGTGAAGTCAGGCTGTGGATGATGATGATGAAGTAACTACCTATATAATACATTTTGGTTATTCTTTGAATTTAAGTAATGTTAACACGTCCGTCTCTAGTGTCGGAGGCCAAGATCCACTTTGGGTCGCTGCGCCACAGCAGTAAGTAAGTAAGTAAGTAAGTAACACGTCCGAGTGTTAGGTAATAAGTTCTATGATAAATAAATAAGTAGGTATGACAAGTTACATAGTACCTAGGTGAGTATTTAAAATTATTAATGTTAATTGTTAGATTTTAGATAGTAGATAAGTGATATTGTTGGTTTAATTAAATAAATAAATAAATAATGCTGGACAATCTACACAGCATCATCTAGCCCCAAAGTAAGCTGCTGTTAAACACAACTGTATTATGGGTACTAGATGACTGATATATATTTAATACAATACAATACATAGATAGATATTTTTTATTATATATAGAAAATACCCAGAACACCTGGAACAAATATTTGTAGATCGTACAAACATTTGTTCCGAGGCGGGAATCGAATTACTGTACCTACATGGCTAAAAATTTATAAAACTTGAAATAAAGGTTCCTACCTAAATATATAAGTAGGTTAAATAAATTTGTTAATTTATATTATAACTATATTGGTACATGTGTACCTAGTACACAATTATCACTAAATACATAGATACTAGTACTCTTATGTAAGCAACTTAGCGCCCGGCATAGCCTACATATAATTTGCAATGCCTGAAAAGGGCAAATAAGTTCGAAGTGCCATATTACTTTTAAGACCTTTTGTAACACTTATTTATGCAAATAAATATCTTGAATCTTCAATCTTGAACTCGAAATTAAAATTAAATCAGAATGAATGAATGAAATGAATGAATGAATGAATGAATGAAAAATGCTTTATTGTACACCTTAACAGTATTAAAAACATAAAAACAAAACACATTTTATAGTCTGAGTACAATGGGCGGTCTTATCGCTTAAAAGCGATTTCTTCCAGACAACCTTTGGATGGAGAGAAAATAAAATAAATAAAAGAATGGTTGGGGGTGTACTTATATAGGATCACAAATAAATTGTGCAACTTGCTACATATGAATAAATGAATACAAATTATTATTATTATTTAGCCGAATACAAATGAATAATACTAATATTTAAACATAAATACCTACTTAAATAATCACAATAAAATACATATGAATACATAGACATACTTATCAGAATGAGTTTTGATTTAATTTTGATTTCTGAAAAAAATATTATACAGCTGAACTATAGTTTTACGCTCAGAATAATGACTATAGTACGTTTTACGTTTACGATTGTCAAACAAGTTTGACTCTGTAGAGGAGTACCAACCAACTCATGGACGTAAGCCAGCTTGCTCGCTCGGTCAATAAACAATTTCCGTTACATTAACGTCTAAATAAGCACCCAGTAACATATGCATGACAATAAGCTACTCGTAGGCAATGTACGTTGTCTAATCTAACATGATTTGTCGATTAACCGCGTGACCTGAGCAATTAATAACAATTTGATTAAAGCGCGCACAATGGCCGCTAACGCAGCGTATCCCCTATTTACACGACACAGTACATTAGAAACAGTATGTAAAGTAGTTTGCAAGTAGATATAAGTCATAGACATAGCTCTCAGAATTAGCAGGTTGAAATATGGCAGTGGGCAGCATATAGCTCGCAGAACGCGAGCGAAAGAGCGAAATGGCAACCGCGAACAGTTTGTGGTCCCCCTCGATGGACCGACGACCTTACAGTGGTTGCAGGAAGCCAGTGGATAGTAAAAATTCAAGATCGATTGCTATGCCACTCAATGAGTCTATGTCCAGTGGTCAAATTAAATCAAATCAAATCAAAAGTGCTTTATTCATTAGAATCTTTTGCTTTGAAACATCTCTAATCTCTGGTGGAAACGCTGTTTTATTGCGTCACAATAACTCTTTCTTTTTATTAGAAAACAGCCCCCCTACCATGAACTCTTAGAGCGATTCAAATTAGGACCTAAACTGAATTGTCAAATAATTTTGTACCATGACTTCAATAATTATTAATTTCATTTATGTTTGTACCACCAGTTAAACTACTCAATACATACTTGGTAGTACTACTGATGCAGAGCGGATGTTACAAGCTGTGCTACTGGTTCCCTCTTGTGCACCGCGATGAGTCGGCGGAGCATTATCCACGCTGTGTAGTCAGCGCTGACCCCGCCGCTTTGACAGGATATGGATCAATTATGCTTTAATTATTCGCGGGTTCGAAGCCGTGAGCGAGCACTTTTGAAGGCAAGACTATTTATCAAACTTGTAAGGTATAGAAACTGGGTAATGAAACTTCGTCATTATCATCACCGTCATTCATTGCTGGATAAATGCCTCTACTATAGAGTGCCAGGATTTACTTCCTGCGAATACTATAATGTTATCGGTCTATCGAGTAGAGAGGCGTCTAATACTTTGATTTTCAGTTCGCGTGGCCATTCGAGAACCTATATTCTCAATGGCTAACTGCCAAGAAACTTATTTTTCATGATCACATTACATTACGAAATATACAAAATACATATGAAACAGTTGAGCCATCTAAAGACCGTTACAAACGACCTATAGATAGCTCAACTGATCCAAATCACTACCAGAAGCGTTCCCAACATGCTGGCTGCATTGCCAAGTTGAATGGCAATGCTGATACGTTGAGCCAGATATGAACCAGCCTTTGGATCACGCGTCGTTTCGACCAGACGCCCGGAAAGAATTGTGAAAACGCGGTGAGCCCCGGTACCCCACGGACCCAGGGTCTCCACTCCAAAAGGCTCAAATATTTAGGCTCTATCTAGGCCGGCATATTTGCGCCTTTTGGTGTTCTCCGGACAATCTGCCGCTAGCCTATGTATTAATTCAAGTTAAGACTATTGTGTTAATAAATAATAAATAAATAATAAATAATGCTGGACGATCCACACAGCATCATCTAGCCCCATTGTAAGCTGCTGTTAAACAGAGCTGTATTATGGGTACTAGACGACTGATATATATTTAATACAATACAATACATAGATAGATTTTTTTTTTATTATGTATAGAAAATACCCAGATAACCCGGAACAAATATTTGTAGATCGTACAAACAATTGTTCCGAGGCGGGAATCGAACCCGCAACCTCTGCGTCGCAGGAAATTTTACCCAAATCTTGAGCGTTATACGTATACGTGAACGTTATGCATTAAAAAGTACCAGAATCCGTTTTTTTAATTGAAAGGTAGTAACTATAAGTTGATCTCATACAAATTTGGTAAAGATACAACAAGAATCTTCAGCGTGATGAGCAGAAAAGTTCCTCAAAACGCATTAAAACGCTTACTTTCAAAAGTATGTACTTGCGAGGTCTTCTGTTCGCAGAATTACTGGTATTATTAAAGAGTTAAAACTATAGTGGTCAGAAATAATATTAAATTATTAATGGCTATTTACCACTTGAACATATGCCGAGCAACCGTCAAACGCGGTCGCTGGCGGCGCTCATGAAGAAGAGCTTCTAAATAGCTTCAAAACGTCAGCATAAATGACAAATTCAAGTGGTAAATAGCCGTTAATAATTTAATAATGGTATTATTGTCTGATCGTCAATATCTGCAGTAGTAATGAAGCGCTAGAAGCATACATTCTAATGCGAGCTCCAATATTTACGCCATTCCTACAGCGCGCACACAGACTTACAGTTGCATTAGCTAAGCTTTGTCGACACCGTCACAGCTTGTACAAGAAAACTACATCATCGACAGCAAACTAATTAACTCAGACTTCTTACAAAGAGGTGCGGGGAGTGAAAGCCAGATTTTGGGGTTCACGTGCCCGTGTATGCTAAAACAAGAAAATGAAATATTGGTAGACATTTTTACACAGCGCAACCACAGCCTTCTGATGTTCCCATTGCTGTTACACTGGCCTACTCTCGAGCGGGTGTGATTGGGTCTTAATCCAACACGCGGACCAAATACGGATTGGTGGATCAGTTATCTAATAAAATACAAGCTTTGCTTATTTTATGGCTCGATGACGCTAGTATAGAAATGTCTGTGAATACTTTACTAAGCATAAGCATATCAGCCCATAATTCACCATTAGAATGTCACATCCTTGAGTAACATCATCATCATGACAGCCTTCTAATGTTCCCATTGCTGGGACACTGGCCTACTCTCGCGGCGAGAGTGATTGGGTCTTAATCCACCACGCGGACCCATTGCGGATTGGTGGATGGCACATGTCTTTCGAATTTTTAGTTCTTGAACATGCCGGTTTACTCACGATGTTTTCTTTCACCGTATGAGAGCACTGGCATTGCGCACATAAATTTTTCGAATAGAAAAATTGATTGGTGCACGACCGGATTCGAACCCACGACCTTAGGATCGGAAGGCGGGGTCACTACCACTAGACCACCAGTGCTCTCTCATCTATGCTTGAGTAACATATAAGCTATATATTTTATACTAGCGACCCGCCCCGGCTTCGCACGTTGCAGCCGTGCAAAGTTGGGGCAGATCGGCTAGTGGTGTTATAATACTAACTCAGCTGTCTCTAAAAGCCTGTAGCTCCGTCAACAACGTCGCGATAATCCTAGGCTAATCCTAGCGTTGCGTTCCCAATACTGCTATCACCATCCAATCAACTTTCATTATTCCCATCGCGTAAGGTTCAAAATTGTGTAATTGAACGGTATAAGTAATATTGTAGATGCCATTTAGATGTCATACCAGCATGGCGGTGATGGATGCTCGAAATAACACTGTTTTTGGTTTGAATGGTTCATTTTAAGACCCAGTGTTCATATCATTCGGCAATATTGAAAGCGTTTATTGACACTGTTGGCTGTTGTATAACAGTGAGAAAACGTAGAGGTTTTTGTGATAGAACTCGTCTGGGATAGTACTATTTATGCCGCCAAGCAGTAATGCTTGTATTACTCTATTCCTGTTCAACGGGTATGGTTACCGGTGAAATCAGATAGAATAGAAATTATTGATTTTGCGCCACACAACGAAAATAAAAATGAAAACTAAATTATCGCCAAAAATGCCTGGCACTTGAGATTTTTCTACGTCTTTGATGGCAAAGCGTGAGCGATATTTCTGGCATCTGGCAAGCGTACATAGGCGTCGGTAACTTACCATCAGATGGGCCGTACACCAGTTTATAAAAACATATATATATATTCGCAAAATTAATTAAAACAGTTTGTGGTTAGACGGCGCTGAGAAAAAATGTCCACCATTATTACATGAACATTTTTCCCTAAAGCCTGAGCGGATTGGTTTGAAAGCTTTTTAACTTACAAAAAAACATGATAATCTTTATAATTTCATCTTATCACCCTCTTCAGGGAGAGAAGAAACAGATTACTCGGAAAATAACCAAGTTTTGTAAGGGAACGATGTAAATAAAAATATTACAAAATTAATGGCATTTCAATAATATTTCTCATTTTGTATTTTCGTTCGTTCGTTCGTATGAGTCAGTGGCCAACTCTGGTGACAGAGTTTCTAGGCCGCCCGAAGGCCTCTGTCAATGGCCTAACAACTTTGAAAAAGCCGGGACCGACTGCTTAACATGCCCTCCGAAGCACGGGAGCGCTCAGTTGAAATTGCCACTGGCGGTCACCCATCCGCGGAACAGTGCTTAACTTCGTTGATCTGTTAAGAATAAATTAGCCAGCTACGTTACGAGCGCTTTTTGTATTTTAAAAACCTTATACTATTATGACAACTCATTCTAATTAAATATCAGGGTTAAATTGGTTTTAAGTCTAGCAAGTACTGTAACTTCTAGATTTGTCTCGGTACGAGAGACTCGAGCTGTAGTGTAAGAAAAAGTATGTACGAGTAGGATCATCCTGTTTTTACTTTTTTTTTTTTTTTTTTATATACAACTGAAGTGGCAACCAAGCGTACGGCCCACAAGATTGTAAGCGGTTACCGCAGCCTATGGACGCTTGCATTACCAGAGGTATCACTCGCGGGTTGCCACCTTGAGGCTAAGATCGAAAGCCTCATGTGCCAGTAATTTCACCGGAAACCATACACTTCGCACCGGAACACAGCAATGCTTGCATTACTGCTTGGCGGCAGAAATAGGTATGGTGGTAGTCCTTCCCCGGACGAGCTCTATCACAGAGAACTCTACTACTCTATTTTTTATATACATAGAATATCCTAGTTTCACTATATCCTGAAATAAGATTTGGGACACACTAGTGCAGCAGGTTAAATTCTTGGTAAGCTAGGACATAGCTTGCTGTTCTTTTGTTGCTCTAATTTGGGCATCTATAAATGAAACTAGTTCTGACGACCAATGTGGCGCGGTGGGCGAAGTTCCACCTGTGACGTGGAGGTTGCGGGTTCGATTCCCGCCTTGGGACAAATGTTTGTAGGATCTGCAAATATTTGTTCCAGGTGTTCTGGGTGTTTTCTATGTATAATAAAAAATATCTATCTATGTATTGTATTGTAATAAATATATATCAGTCATCTAGTACCCATAATACAGCTCTGTTTAACAGCAGCTTTGGATTGCAAACAGCATCATCTAGCCCAAGGTATTCCAGCATTATTTATTTATTACTTTTTATTACATTAAACTAGAGTTAATAGCTTGCTAGCTTGCTAGCTTGAAAAACTCTTCGAAAAAGGAAAAACTAGCCTGGTGTACCCCAGGTATTACAATAGAATAGAATAGAAAATTATGTATTTTGCGCCACACAATAAACATAAAAATAACAATATAAGTAAAAACTAAATGATTGTGTCGAAAAACTTCAGCCACTCAGCATGTGCTACAGAATTGTATATGTAGAGCGGGGTTCCAGTGGAGCTTGCTTTTATTAGATATCGTCAAAGCCAGTTATCAATACTCGACTTTCAACTAATATTCTTTTACAAAAACTAAAAGTAAACCAGACCTAAGAGTTTAAGAGTAGTAGAGTTCTCTGTGATAGAGCTCGTCCGGGGAAGGACTACCACCATACCTATTTCTGCCGCAAAGCAGTAAGTCTCGCATTGCTGTGTTCCGGTGTGAAGGGTATGGTTTTCGGTGAAATTACTGGCACATGAGGCTTTCGATCTTAGCCTCAAGGTGTCAACCCGCGAGTGATACCTCTGGTATTGCAAGCGTCCATAGGCTGCGGTAACCGCTTACCATCTTGTGGGCCGTACGCTTGGTTGCCACTTCAGTTGTATAAAAAAAAAAGACCTATAATAAAAACAGCCTTAACTCGCCACACGATAACGATGAGAGTAAATCTGCCGCCGCGTCCTATCTGCCAGTTAGCGCTATCTGCCCTCATTACGAGCGATAAACGAAAAACACGCCTCGAAGTGCTTTCCTGCCGAATATTAAAATACTAACGAAAACAACGTCGGCACGCTCACGGAGAAAAGCTAAACATCAGTTGACTGATCTCAATATTCTTGCTGGTATAGTTCTTTCGGCGGATCTGGGCTTCCGTGAAGTTAGCCGTTTCGATGCGCAATGGAGCTTTTTCTAAATTGTCTTTGCGCATCACAAACGGCTAACTTCACGGAAGCCTAGATCCGCCGAGAGAACTATACCACTATTATGAATGGAAAAATTTAGATGGAAGTTTTGTTGATCAATCACACCATACGACTGAACAGATCTGGCACAGAGATAGACTCTATAGGAAAAAACACATCGACTATGAATAAATTCCGGAAAAATTTACTATTAGCACAAAATCTGCAAAACTTTGGGAAAAACTGCGAGACTAGTATAAAATTGTACGAAAATGCAGTCCACGACGTGGCAGCGTTTTGTGATTATAGTGCATTGAATATAATAGAATAGAATAGAAAAATGTTTATTTAGCGCCACACAATAAACATAAAAATAACAATACAAATTAAAACTAAACTATTGTGACCAAAAAAAGGCAGCCACTCAGCATGTGCTACAGACTTAATGTGTCTGTAGCGCTGGTTTTCAGTGTAGCCTACGTGTAGTAGTAGCAGCAGTTAGCTGCGACACGAGTCACTCACTACCTAATAATTTATTTATTAATTAATTTTAATTCATTGCCCTTGTGTGACGCCTGAGTGGTGACAGTCTTTTAGGTAGGTAAGGAATTCCTTGATAGACTTACAGTAATACAGTAATAATTGGTTCATCATCATGTCAGCCTTTTAATTTTCACACAGCTGGGACACTAGCCTACTCTTGAGCGAGAGTGATAGATAGATACGGATTGATAGATGGTACATGACTTTCGAATTTTCGTTTTTGGACATGCCGGTTTCCTCACGTTCCTTAACCGTATAAAATCACTGGCATTGCGCACATAAATATTACGAACAGAAAAATCTATGTTTTTTTTTTTTTTTTTTTATACAACTTAAGTGGCAACCAAGCGTACGGCCCACAAGATCGTAAGCGGTTACCGCAGCCTATAGACGCTTGCAATACCAGAGGTACCACTTGCGGGTTGCCACCTTGAGGCTAAGATCGAAAGCCTCATGTGTCAGTAATTTCACCGGAAACCATACCCTTCACACCGGAACACAGCAATGTGAGCATTACTGCTTGGCGGCAGAAATAGGTATGGTGGTAGTCCTTCCCCGGACGAGCTCTATCACAGAGAACTCTACTACTCTATGTGTGCAAGACCGAGTCAAACCCACGACCTTAGGATCGGAAAGCGGGGTCACTACCACTAGGCCACCAGTGCTCTTTCTATAATAATATTATAAGAGAGAAAATTTGTGTTTAGTATTTTTGTTTCTTACGAATAAACTCAAAAACTACTGGTACGATTTAAAAAATTCTTTCGCCATTTGAATGCTATATTATCCCTGAGTAACATAGGCTATATTTATTACTAGATTATTATTTAGACAACCGATGTGGCGCAGCGGGCGCAGGTCAGCCTGCGACGCGGAGGTTGCGGGTTCGATTCCCGCCTTGGGTCAAATGTTTGTACGATCTACAAATATTTGTACCGGGTGTTCTAGGTATTTCTATATATAATAAAAAATATCTATCTATACAGGGTCATTCATTATCAACCTGAGCGACGTATAATGAAATATTCGAGTGTGCGCGCCCCGTAGCGGGTCAAGGACACGCGCAGGTCAAGGACGCTCGGGTTATTGACCCGCAGTTCATTGACGCGCGGGTCACTGACACGAGCCGAGCGCTGCCTTTTCGATTTCTAACAAGGATAACTAAGTATTAAGCAGAATTACGAACATTTTTTTTAAATATAAAAAAAAATCTACCCCTTAAGTTTGACAGGTTGATAATGAATGACCTTATATATTGTATTGTATGTCTATAAATAGTTATAATAATAAATAATGCTGGACAATCCACACAGCATCATCTAGCCCCAAGTTAAGTAGAGCTTGTGTTATGGGTACTAGATGACTGATATATATTTAATACAATAAATAAATAAATAAATAATGTTGGACAATCCACACAGCATCATCTAGCCCCAAGATAAGCTACTGTTTAAACAGAGCTGTGTTATGGTACTACGAGTAGATGACTGATATATACTTAATACAATACAATACATAGATAGATATTTTTTATTATATATAGAAAATACCCAGAACACCCGGAACAAATATTTGTAGATCGTACAAACATTTGACCCGAGGCGGGGATCGAACCCGCAACCTCCGCGTCGCAGGCGGACCTGCGCCCGCTGCGGCACATCGGTCGTCAACAATACAATACATAGATATATATTTTTTATTATAGAAAATATTTATTACAGATCTAACATTATTATGTAGTAGGTATATATAGAGAGAAACACGATTTAGTCGTGACCACTACCTCTCTCCGAGCGGCGCGTCGTCTGTAAAACGAAAAAACCTATCAAATGTTTTACCGCGGGCGGAGTGTGAACCCTGACACTCCGGTAGGCCGCATTGAGACTATAAAGTTTTTTATTTAGTTTTATTAACTAAAATAAATCATACTAAGAGTAGTAGAGTTCTTTGTGATAGAGCTCGTCCGGGGAAGGACTACCACCATACCTATTCTGCCAGCAGTAATGCTCGCATTGCTGTGTTCCGGTTCGAAGGGTATGGTTTCCGGTGAAATTACAGGCACATGAGACTAACCATCTAACGTCTCAGGGTGGTAACACGCAAGTGATATCTATGATGTTGCATGCGTACATAGGCTACGGTAACTGCTGACCATCAAGTGGACCGTACGCTTGGTTACCGTTTTAGTAGTATAAAAAAAAAAAAAATACTAATCACACTAATATTATAAATGTGAAAATTTGGATGTTTCGAAAGATGTTTGTTTAAATAACTCAACAACCACTGAACCAATTTGACTGAAATTTAAACCATGAATAAATAATGACCGGGAATAGGACATAGGTTACTTTGTATCCCAGAAACAAGTACGATTTCCGAGTCCCAGGCGAACGACGTCGCTGGTGACAGCTTAATAAACTAGAAGCCCGTCCCAGCTGCACGCGGGTGCAATGAAACCGCACCCGTGCGAAGCCGGGGCAGGTCGCTAGTAATAAATATAATCTATGTTACTCAGGGTTAACGTAGCATTCCAATGGTTAAAGAATTTTTGATATCGGACCTGTAGTTTTTGAGTTTATTCGTAACAAATCTTTCCTCTCTATAATATTAGTATAAAAAGTATAGATATTGGCGGACATTTCACATACTAAGCAAAGGGGACACAGATAACTGACACGATGCATGCATAATTGACCGAGCAATGCGAGCAAAGCGTCTCAGTTTCGAGATTGGCCAAAAATGCTTTTGAATGTCAGTTTGTCCGGTCTTTTTGTGTTATCGCCTACGGGTCGCATTTTTCAACCAAACTGGTTGAAACTTGGTATACAGGTTCTATGACTTTATAGAATTTGATTGTCGTCGGGGATTTTTGATAAGAGGCGTGCTTTCTCCAAAAAGGGACAAAAAGGGGGCTGCTGAATATCTCCGCCTAATGAAATTTGATTTCGATGATTTTTATTCTATATGAAAGGTAAGTATAACTTTAAGTTTGTCTGATATTTGGTAAAGATCTGATGAGGATCTTCAGCGTGATGAGCAAAATAGTTCCTCAAAATGCAATATGTTGTTCACTTTCAAAGCTCACTTTACAAGTTTGTGCTTGCGAGGTCTACTGCTAGTATAAGGGGAACCTTACATATGGTTTATATCTTCTGAATGCCGCTCTGTCCTCACGGCTCGTAAATCCCGAACAAAAAGTGCGCTGCAGATCTCACGTGCATCTTTTTGGACGCGACGCTTGCAAAGCTGGATTATTAGCGCAAAAAGTATCACTTCTCTCTCCTCTTTCTGGCGAGTAAAAGCATGGCACGATTTATCAGACTGAAGATCAGTTACTAACGTGACGTAGCTGGTTTAGTTGTTCTTAACAGATCAACGAAGTTAAGCACTGTTCCGCGGGGTCATCATTTGGATGGGTGACCGCCAGTGGCAATTTCAACTGAGCGCTCCCGTGCTTTGGAGGGCACGTTAAGCAGTCGGTCCCGGCTTTTTCAAAGTTGTTACGCCATGACAGAGGCCTTCGGGCGGCCTATAAACTCTGGCACCAGAGTTGGCCACTGACTCATACGAACGAACGAACGAACGAGTTACTAAAAAAAGGAGTAGGTATAGAAAAAGGCACTTTTTTATTTTTTTATACAACTGAAGTGGCAACCAAGCGTACGGCCCACAAGATGGTAAGCGGTTACCGCAGCCTATGGACGCTTGCAATACCAGAGGTATCACTCGCGGGTTACCACCTTGAGGCTAAGATCGAAAGCCTCATGTGCCAGTAATTACAACGGAAACCATACCCTTCACACCGGAACCCAGCAATGCGAGCATTACTGCTTGGCGGCAGAAATAGGTATGGTGGTAGTCCTTCCCCGGACGAGCTCTATCACAGAGAACTCTACTACTCTTTCAGCAGTTATCCTATGCTACTTTTGTATCTATACTCATACTTATCTATTTCTAAACTAATGTGACTGTATTATGACTAGATTGTGAGTACATCTAGAATAATATTAGTATATTATGTTATATCAATGTTTATTGTAATGTTTTGACGTGTCTAAGTGCATCATCATGATCATGACAGCTTTCTAATGTTCCCACTGCTGGGACACTGGCCTACTCTCAGGCGAGAGAGATTGGGTCTTAATCCACCACGAGGACCCAATGCGGACTGGTGGATGGCACATGTCTTTCGAATGTTTAGTTCTTGAACATGCCGTTTTCCTCACGATGTTTTCCTTCACCGTATGAGAGCACTGGCATTGTGCACATGCAGCATTGGGATTGGTGCACGACTGGGTTTGAACCCACGACCTTAGGATCGGAAGGCGGGGTCACTACCACTAGACCACCGGTGCTCTCTAAGTGCATATACTGTGCCAAAAGAGAAAATAAATAGAATTGAATTGAATTGAATTAATATTATAAAGAGGAAATATAAATGGAAACGATTGGAAACCATATCAAAAAAGGTGGAGGTTCCACGACTATTATTGTATCCTCACCTCTCCTTTTGTACTCTCTCACGTCTGAAAGCTATATCCAGTAACCAGTAATTTCACATGCTATAGTGCCCTTCAACCCTAAACAGCAAACCTGTTCTATTTGCTCACAAGACATGTTTTATTACAAATGAAGAAGTAAACAGTATAATGTTGTTGTTTTTGTTGTGTAACAAGGGTCATGCCAAAAAAGCGATAGGAACCCAGCCGGTGTTGTTACCAGTTCTTTTACGGCATGGGCGCGTTGGAACTGGTGTAAATTTTCCTAGCTTGTAGGACGTTTCAAAGTGATCCTTGTGATTCTACTGAATAAATAATTTTTGATTTTTTGATTTTGAGTAGATATATTTGAGCTCAAACCAAATAATACCATATAGTCGATATGTTCAGATTCTTCAGCCGGTCTGGCCGCGTGTCCGGCTCACTTGTAGAGTTATCGATGCTCTCATACTCACAATGAACATCCACATCAGAACAGTTAGTCAGTAACACCACATATGATTCAGTAACACTGTACAAGTCGGAGTCAGTATCATTTTGCGAGGCCTGTTCAATGTATTCATTTGGCGTCTCAGCAAACTTGACTAAAGCTAAAGCCTTGTTTTTACTGTAACCTAGCTTTTCGAAGATCTTGTCTAAGGTACCTGTGTGTCGGAGGATGAAGAAAATTATGATTATAATTAATAAAGACACGAGGCAGTCGCATGCTCCTCCACCGCCGAGCTGACAAGAGCTTCCTCCGCAACCACTGCATAAGAGGCATTTCAGCTTGGAACTCAAAATAAACACTAAGCATATGGGTATAAGGGATATTATCTGTAGCACGAACGATAACATGTTGTATAAGGACTGCAAGACCATCCGAATGAGATTCTCGACCATTAGGAGAACGGTGAGAATCACTCTGGTTACCATCTGGAACGCGCATATTATTGTCTGCAGGAGCGATTGAAATGTTGTACACATTTTATAAGGTCCTGGAACAAAAATGAAATATTGCTTTATAAATACTCCTTTTATTCATGTTTAGTGTAAGCAATATTCACCACTGTGGACGTAGAAATTCATCAGAGTTACCTAAAGTTTTACCTGGAGTTTCTTTTCACAAAAACGAGTAAAAGCTATTCAGCTTATTTTATACAAAATTGTCTTGAAAGACAAGACATTCAAAATAATAAGTAATAAATAAAAACTGTAAAATAAATTCATAAAAAATAGCTGCAAAATGAAATTTTGCGCTGACACAAAAAAATATGACAAGAGTTGACAGTATTGTAGAGGTCTTGACTTGACTTCTTTTCTTTTATGGCCTCTGTGGCTAGTTTGCCACAATTTTGCCAGTGTCAAGTGATTAGTTTGATTGTCGCTTAGCAACGTAAACAAACGAAATTTGGAAAGAAACGATGACTTTTCTTTCAAAATTCTCTTGGAAAGTCTTTGACTAAATTACCAACCAACATCACCCCTCCATTTAAATTACTTACACTTGTGCTAAGTAAACAAGTTAAATTGGATAAACTGCCACCAAATTTACGCAATAAAACTTAAAATAACGCGAGAAAAATAATTAAAATGGGAAGACCCATGTCGTTTTGACAAGATAGCCAAAGACAATCCCTGACTTGACTTCTTTGTATGTGGCTTCTGTGGCTTAGTTGTCACAATTCTGCCAGTGTCTTATTGTAGAGGTATTGTACACTGAACCATTATTCTGAGCACAGATTTATTATATCCGTAATGTATTTTGGTTGACACCAAAAACAAGAACAACAAGAGTTAAGAGTAGTAGAGTTCTCTGTGATAGAGCTAGCCCGGGGAAGGACTACCACCATACTTATTTCTGCCGCCAAGCAGTGATGCTCGCATTGCTGTGTTCCGGTGTGAAGGGTATGGTTTCCGGTGAAATTACTGGCACATGAGGCTTTCGATCTTAGCCTCAAGGTGGCAACCCGCGAGTGATACTTCTGGTATTGCAAGCGTCCATAGGCTGCGGTAACTGCTTACCATCTTGTGGGTCGTACGCTTTGTTGCCACTGCAGTTGTATAATAAATAACAATAATTATTAATTTTAAGAAGCCAAATAATTAAATAAATAAATAAAAAAATAAATAAATAAATAAACAATGCTGGACAATCCATAATCTAGCACAAGGTAAGCTGCTGTTAAACAGAGCTGTATTATGGGTACTAGATATTTGATATATATTTAATACAATACATATTTTTTATTATACATAGAAAACAACCCAGAATACCCGGAACAAATATTTGCAGATACTACAAACATTTGTCCCAAGGCGGGAATCGAACTCGCAACCTCTGCGTCGTCGGTGGGCGAAGGTCCGCCCTTCGCCCACCGCGCCACATTGGTCGCAAATAATAATTATTGTTACTGGTTTGGTGTTGGTTCGGTGGTTTCAGGCGCCATGACTCTTTAGCTAAAAATCCTAAGTACTTACAGATGGAACCGAATAGAAAGTTAACATTTGTATAGTTCGCACGGCGGATCTAGGCTTCCGTGAAGTTAGCTGTTTGTGATGCGCAAAGACAATTTGGTTTGAGTAAGCTCCATTGCGCATTAAAACGGCTAGCTTCACGAGGGCCGAGATCCGTTCGCACGGCGGATCTAGGCTTCCGTGAAATTAGCTGTTTGTGATGCGCAAAGACAATTTGGTTTGAATAAGCTCCATTGTGCATTATAACGGCTAGCTTCACGTGGGCCGAGATCCGTTCGCACGGCGGATCTAGGCTTCCGTGAAGTTAGCTGTTTGGGATGTGCAAAGACAATTTGGTTTGAATAAGCTCCATTGCGCATCGAAACTGCTAGCTTCACGAGGGCCGAGATCCGTCGTGAGAACTATACATTAGTAGAATCTCCAGCAGACCTACCTTGAAAATGTGTATTAGTGCACCTTGGGGACCGATTTCAGACTTAATTTATTTATTTATTTAAGTGCCATCAACACAATATACACTCATAATAATTAACTGATACAAGTTATTAGCACCGGTGGTCTAGTGGTAGTGACCCCGCCTTCTGATCCTAAGGTGGGTTCAAACCCGGTCGTGCACCAATGGATTTTTCTGTTCGAAAAATGTATGTGCGCAATGCCAGTGCTCTCATACGGTGAAGGAAAACACCGTGAGGAAACCGGCATGTCCAAGAATTAAAAATTCGAAAGACATGTGCCATCCACCAATCCGTATTGGGTCCGCGTGGTGGATTAAGACCCAATCACTCTCGCCTGAGATTAGGCCAGTGTCCCAGCAGTGGGAACATTAGAAAGCTGTCATGATGATGATGACAAGTTATTAGGGCTAAATCTTAGTGCTACTGTACTTAAAGACGACAGACGGCATGCAATAATAAAAAACTAAATTCAATTAATGTGAATCAGGGTTTTTTTTTTATGGTAATACATTTGGAGGAGAAATATTTAGTTAGAATTTATGGACATGAAAGAGCTCGTGATGTAGTGGGCTAAGACAAAAAAACAGATCAACGATGCACTGTCCCGCGTAGTCAGATTTGGATGGGAGACTGCCCATGGCTTTCAATTGAGCGCTTCCGAGCTTCGGAGGGCACGATAAGCAGTTGATTTCGGCTTTTTTAAAATTGTTAGCCATAGCGGAGGCCTGCAGGCAGCCTATTTACTCCGTCACCGGAGTTGGCCACTGACTCATACGAACTTACTCAGGGAAAGCATAACTTAAAAACCATTTTAATTATTCACTGAATAACCACAAGACCGCCTACTAGTAAATTCACAACTACTAAACTACACGCTATTACATCCTCCTATAAAAGTCATTTTCGATTACCAAAACTATGCGCGACTAGACAGAATTAAATTCGACAAGTAAACAGATTTTACTACTATCGTACTAATTCAATTTAAATTACAATTGCTAAAAATTTTCGCGTTACGCTAATTCAAGCCATAACCCGGCAAGTTTAAGGTTCAATTTAGAAAATGTAACTGGTAGAAAACAAATTATAGTGGCGTTTGAAGTGCTAATTCGCACTGGAGAGCGCTTTGCAAGTAAATGAAGCTGAAAAACAGCGGTTGTTCAGTTGGCAACACCGTAAATGCTCCGTACGGTGTCGCATGAGAGGTAGGTAAATGTACGCATAATCAGAAGTTATGTATGTTATAAGTAAATGTACATTTATATTAATAGAATAGAATAGGAAAATATTTATTTAACGCCACACAATTAACAATTTATTAATGTTACGGTACTGCTTATTTCTTTAAGGGTGGATTAATACGGTCCGTTTTTCTGTGTATTTCTTTTTCCAATCAATGGTGCAAACGTAACTAACCATAGCTGACCATGTATGTGCGCAATGCCAGTGCTCTCATCCAGTGAAGGAAAACATCGTGAGGAAACCGGCATGTCCAAGAACCAAAAATTCGAAAGACATGTGCCATCCACCAATCCGCATTGGGTCCGCGTGGTGGATTAAGACCCAATCACTCTAACCTGGGAGTAGGCCAGTGTCCCAGCAGTGGGAACATTAGAAGGCTGTCATGATGATGATGACTCGGAGAATAGCGTCTATTCGAGTTTGGTCGAATCCAACCTCAGTCAGCAAGTCACAAGTCAGTCATTTGCTTGATGTACGCTAGGTCTGAATATTCATAATTTATATAAGTTATAATCACAGAGCAGATATTAGTATCTTGATCTCGTCTTAGGTCACCAAATTACAAGATTCAAAATGGTACAAGCAAGACATCTGTGTGATTTTCTGGAATCTTTTCTAAAAACTGAATTACCTACGCACAAGAAAGAGTAGTAGAGTTTTTAAGAGTAGTAGAGTTTTTTGTGATAGAGCTCGTCCGGGGAAGGACTACCACCATACCTATTTCTGCCGCCAAGCAGTAATGCTCGCATTGCTGTGTTCCGGTTCGAAGGGTATGGTTTCCGGTGAAATTACAGGCACATGAGACTTACCATCTAACGTCTCAGGGTGGTAACACGCAGGTGATATCACACAGGATAGGAAATGACAAAGGAAGTAGAGGAACTAAGTCATTGCAAGCAGGCTTAGATTGGTATATTGCAACCCACACTTGCATCAACGTCTTTTTTCATGACTCACTTTGCTTATCTACACTAATATTATGAAGTATTTTTGTATTTTTGATTCTTACCAATAAACTCAAAAACTACTGGTCCGACTTCAAAAATTCTTTTACCGAGGCTATATTATGTCCACCTGTGCGAAACCGGGACAAACTGCTAGTTCTTTCACGAGCTCACATTTTAAAGTCTGAGAATGTTTAACTATTGTTAAAACTGCTAACGTTTTTAGTTTATGGCCAGAGCCTGCAGAGTATCTTAATGTTTCGAAACTATAGTAACTGAAGGTGTATTTAAACTCAGTACTTGGAAACTTGGGACAAAGCTCGTAACAATAGTTAGATAGTATGTAATATGTTTGCTTTTCTGTTTATAGAGCAAAATTGTGTTAAGCTGCTGTTAAACAGAGCTGTGTTATGGATATATAAGGTCATTCATTATCAACCTGACAAACTTAAGGGGTAGGTTCCACACATAAAAAAAAGTACTTGTACTTTTTTTTTATTACTAAAAGTTTTTTTTTTATATAAAAAAAAATTACCTAATTCTGCTTAATAATTAGTTATTCTTGTTGGAAATCGAAAAGGCAGCGCTCGGCACGTGTCAGTGATCCGCGCGTCAATGAACTGCGCATGTCCTTGACCCGCTACGGGGCGCGCACACTCGAATATTTTATTATTACGTCGCTTAACTCGATTTCCAACAATGATATATAATAATTGTTGTGGGGGAGTGCTGCAGATATTAACACCATATTCGTGTTGCAGAAGAGGGCTGTTCGCGCAATTTATAACATGGGTCCCAGAGAATCACTTAGAGATAAGTTCAAAGAAATTAATATTATGACAGTGCCCTGTCAATATATTTATGAAAATCTTATGTATGTTCGCAAAAATATTAATCTGTTTAAAAAAAATTGTGATAATCATAATGTTAATACTAGAAATAAAAATAAACTCGCTGTTCCCACAGTTAGGCTCACTAAGGTCAGTAAATCTTTTAAAGGGCAATGTGTACGCTTCTTTAACAAAGTCCCAAGCGACATACAAAATTTATCAATTGTCAAATTTAAAAACTTAATTAAACAAAATCTGTCTCAAAAAGCTTACTATAAAACAACCGATTACCTAGATGATAAAAAAGCTTGGGACGAATGTGCTCCAACTCTACTTGGAATACATAACAATAGCAAGGGTCATGCCAAAAAAGCGATAGGAACCCAGCCGGTGTTGTTGCCAGTTCTTTTACGGCATGGGCGCGTTGGAACTGGTGTAAATTTTCCTAGCTTGTAAGACGTTTCAAAGTGATCCTTGTGATTCTACTGAATAAATAATTTTTGATTTTGATTTCGATTTTGATTGAGCGGAAAAACGTAATCGATTTTTTTTTGTTTACTTGGGATTTTTAAGACAAATTAGACATAAAAAAAAATTATAGGTACATATATTATTTTTTTTATGTGTGGAACCTATCCCTTAAGTTTGTCTGGTTGATAATGAATGACCCTGTATACTTAATACAATAACTACAAAAAACAAACAAATATAGCTACAATTAACAAGACGTGCAGTGAGAATGTCCGTCAGTTGCTAAGCTGCGGAACTGAGTTTTTTTGAAAGAATGTCTATGTGTGCTCCATTTAGACATTTACCTGCTTATTCCTTATGAAACTGTCATTTTAGCGGTTCGCTAAGTACAGTATTAGCAAATAAAATATAAATAGCAGGTATAGTATGATTACAAATAAGGCGTTTAGAACAATAGTCTACTAGTAGAACAATACTAATGAGTTCAAATCAAATAATACCATAATGACGGTAAATTCGGCGCGTTCTTATCAGTCGTGTTATCAATGCTCTCATACTCACAATCAATATCTGTGTCAGAACAGTTTGATAAAACATAAAGCTCAGTAAATGCTCGGAGATTGGTAGAATTGGGGTAAGAACTGTTTGTGCTATAATCAGTAGAGTTTTCTGAAGGCTCTGTGGTGTATGTACTTTGAGTATCATTATCTCTAGAGCTTGTACTCGTATATACAGTTGTGGTTTTATTATAGCCAATCTTTTTAAAGATGGTATCTAGAACGCCCGTTGCTCTGAGGATTAGAATAATAATGATGATGATGACTAAGGTCACGAAACAGTCGCACGCGTCTCCACCGCTGCTGCAAGATCCTTTGGAGCAGCACAGCAAGCATTTCAGACGCGAAGTCGCAATAAATACCAGGCAAATAGGGATTATTGATATCATTTGAAGCAGGAAAGACAGTATGTTGTAAAGCGATTGCAGAAGCATTCGAGCAAGGTTCTCGGCCATGAGGAATACAGTCAAGATAATGCGGGCTACCATCTGGATCCCGCATATTATCGTCTGTAGAAGCGAGTTCACTGCTTTGCACATTGTAGTTGGGTTCCTGAAATAACAAGTTTATGTTAAAACGGATTCCAAATTACGACCTTTTAGTTGCTAAAGCTTAAAATCATTATGTATTTCTGTGTTGACTTTCACTGCCATTGTCACGATTGTACCGACGTCATGAATAACCTTTGACGTAATACTATAATATAAGATTAGTAGAGTTCCCTGTGATAGAGCTCGTCCGGGGAAGGACTACCACCATACCTATTTCTGTGGCCAAGCAGTAATGCTCGCATTGATGTGTTCCGGTATGAAGGGTATAGTTTCCGGTAAAATTACATGAGGCTTTCGATCTTAGCCTCAAGGTGGCAACCCGCGAGTGATACCTCTGATATTGCAAGCGTCCATAGGCTGCGGTAAACGCTTGGTTGCAACTTCAGTGGTATAAAAAAAACTAATTATCATCATCATATCTGCCTATAAACGTCCACTGCTGGACGTAGGCCTCCCCTAAAGAGCGCCATGACCGATTTTGAGCCTTCAACATCCACCGACTTCCTGCGACTGCTTTAATGTCATCGGTCTATCGAGTGGGGGGCCGTCCTGCACTTCGTCTTCCAGTTCGTGGTCGCCATTCGAGAACCTTTATTCTCCAGCGGTTATCGGTTCTGCGAGCTATATGGCCTGCCCCTTGCCACTTCAATTTACTAATTCTAAGAGCTATCGGTGACTTTGGTTCTTCTACGGATTTCCTCATTGCGATACTAATCTTTGGGTAGAAATGACCTAGGTAGCGCGGTGAGTATGCCCGGTTGAAAACTGAGTTCGCTGGTTGGATTCATGCTTTGAGTCAAATATTTGCATGACCTTGCTATTAAATAGCTTTAAGTCTAGATGTTGTGGTGCCATTATAGTACTTGTACCCACGACATGGGAAATTGTAGAGTGGGATATCGACTTGTATGAGACTATTGTGTTACTATTACCTTAATTTTCTTCTTACAAAATCAGATAAAAGCTACTCAGCCCGTTTGACTCAAAATTGTCTGATAGGTTGGCGTAAAGTATTTAAAAATATGTAAATTAAAACAGTATAAAATAAATAAGTAAATTCTTAGGAAAATGCAGCAAGAAAATCGATTAAATCTTCTTCTTATTTTTTTTTGCTGACGTTAATAAAATCTGACAATTGGCAGGACAGCTAAAAGTAAGACTGTAATAGACATGCCGGTTTTGTCCGTTCCGATCCGCGCCCGAATCGCGCACGCGTTCAAAATTGCGTGATAAAATCTAAATTAGATACTTAGATATTAGATACTGATTGCTATTCGACTATGCCACTGCGGACGTGATTTAAAATAGTTTGTTTTGTCAGGTTTCTGTGTAAGTGCTTGAGCAACAGTTTCTGGTAGGATCGATTGCTCGGTGCGTTTAAACATAGAATCGATTATTCAATAAGTCTAATTAAATTATATATAATCATAATCATGGCATAAACTTTTTATTATTTTTATTTTCTGTTAATGTAGTAAAATATGAGCTTTTATTACACATATCACTTTTATTCCATCAGGTACATACTGACTATTTTTTTCTACTACCAATTTTTATAATCGCGTCATGCAGGTATTTTATAAACTAATCATTTAAGTTTATACTTGTAATTAATTTTGTAATTTGAAATTGAAAATGAATATTATATCTATCTATCTTTTACTGGTAAACTAACTGAAAAAAACTTACAACTAAACTTAGTTTTTATTAGTTTAAAACTAATAAAAACTACTTAATCGCGTCATGCAGGTATTTTATAAACTAATCATTTAAGTTTAAACTTGTAATTAATTTTGTAATTTGAAATTGAAAATGAATATTATATCTATCTATCTTTTACTGGTAAACTAACTAAAAAAAACTTACAACTAAACTTAGTTTTTATTAGTTTAAAACTAATAAAAACTACTTACAGTAAGTAGTTTTTATTGTAAATCTGGTGGCGGTCACCATAGATCTTTTCCACTGTTCAATGAGCGAGTTCGTAGGAGCTACATCATATAATCTGTGCTATACTGTAAATAGGTAAAGCGACATAGGATTATTTAAGATTTTAATGTAATTATTAATTATTTTATTATTATCATTATCTTTTATATGACATTTGTATGTTTTGTTAATTTTTTTATTTTGTATGGATTTTTTAATGGTTTTTTTTTAATATTATTTTTGACATTTATTAGTTATTTCTGATGACTACTCTATTGTATTTGGTCTAACCTGTAAAGATAGGTGTAATGTTATAAATAAATACAAATATAAGTTTTACTTACTGGTCAAATGAGTCGAAAACTTCAAACGCATGACCAGTGCTCGGTGAACGAATCAAACTAGTGCTAAGAGTAAATGAGCTTTGTTGGCATCTAAAATGCAAATGCGGCGGCGTCCTTTGTATTCATTTCAAAGTTTACTTTTCATTCTCGCAGTTTGACACAAAATAAACTATTTCTCAGAGCAAGTATTTTTAGTAAAGTCTTTGTGATGAACCCAAGATGAACCCGTCTGGAAATGTACCTAGAGAACCTTAAATTTTGGAACGCCCTGTGAAACTATGTTTAGCTACCACTGTTTTTAACCCCCTATAAAAAGATAGGTACTCTTATGTTATAATACTAGCGACCTGCGCGGTTTCACCCGTGTTTTTTCAGTTTTCTCAGGAACAATCAGTTTGTCTGGGATAATAAGTAGTATAAGTTTTATTCTAGAATTTAATCCATTTTTTTTTTATACAACTGAAGTAGCAACCAAGCGTACAAGATGGTAAGCGGTTACGGCAGCTTATGGACGCTTGCAATACCAGAGGTATCACTCGCGGGTTGCCACCTTGAGGCTAAGATCGAAAGCCTCATGTGCCAGTAATTTCATCACAATCGAGATGCGTGGTAACAAGATTTACACATACAGCCTTTCGCATTTATAATACTAGCAGAACTAGTAGAAAGTACGATATTTATCCGTGGCATCACAGCTTGTCTTAATCAAAAATGTTATAGTGTAAACTATGTTTCATTGCTATGAACATTCTCGATTCGATTCTCGATGAAAATCTGCTCATCGCCGTTTGAAGATTATCACCACCACCATTTATTTATTTATTTATTTAATTATAACTATGTTTATTCGGGTAGAATCTTGTATTAAATTTTGAAGCAGATATCTTTAATTCAACTATTTAAATAGGTAGTAGCAAATTATAAACCAAAAAGCCCTCTAGCAAAAGTTGTAAACTTTTAGTTGAAGCGCGCGCTCAATCAAAGTAGAAAAGCTGCTAAAACCTTTCGCTTGCCGCTTTAATAACTAAAAGCGAACTACCGCAGCCTGAGTAGTCGACACGCGGCGTAGCGCTCATTTCGTAGCTCGTAGCGCCTCTACGGTTCCACTACGCCGGCTCGTAGCACCTATGGCACAGTACAAGTTTGTGTACCAGTAGTGAATAAACTGAAAAGAGAGCACTGGTTATCTAGTGGTAGTGACCCCTCTTTCCGATCCTCAGGTCGTGGGTTCGAACTAAGTCGTGCACCAATGGATTTTTGTATTCAAAAAATTTAGCCAATATTTTATACAATATATCAAGCAAACAATATTTTAAATCTAAAAATCATTATAAAACCTTTATCCAACCACAGATCCGTTCATTCGTTCTGGTATGATTGCATTTATAATTGACCGAGCGAGCAAAGCGTCTCAGTTTCGAGATTGGCCATAATGCTTTTGGACCTGTAGGCGAGAACACAAAATGTCCGGATTAACTGACAGTTAGTCCGGTCATTTTGTGTTCTCGCCTACAGGTCATATTTTTTAACCAATCTGGTTGAAACTTGGTATACAAGTTTTGTGACTATATAGAATTTGATTGTCGTCTGGGATTTTTGATAGGGGGCGCACTTTCTCCAAAAAGGGACAAAAAAGAGGCTGCTGAATATCTCCGCCTAATGTGATTTGATTTCGATGATTTTTATTTTATTTGAAAGGTAAGTATTAACTTTAAGTTTGTCTGATATTTGGTAAAGATCTGATGAGGATCTTTAACGTGATGAGCTAAATAGTTCTTCAAAATGCAGTATGTTGCTCACTTTCCAAGCTCACTTTACATGTTTGTGCTTGCGAGGTCCACTGTTCAGAGAACTGCTAGTAGTAAAATTGTTCTGCATAAGGAGTAATCCTACTGATTCTGTACTATACTGTGCCTGCAAAGTGCATATTCCGTGCAATTTCTATGAAATGTAACAAGTTAAACTTCACTTTGGTGAATATTATCTCGAATGAAACGATGACGTGTTTGCGTCGACACACCGCAGAGTCTCCACTAATTTAAGCGTACGGGATCTACTCATGCGGACAAAAGCTATTTATCGTGTCAGTTTCCGTGGTTCAGCTTAATCTGGTGAATGCTCCGAACTTAGTATTCACCGACGTAAGTTGAGCTAACGATATTTTTCACGATTATCGTGTGTGGAATAGGAGAAGACCCTCAGATGTACTTGTTTAAACATATAGAAACTATTTGGACTAGTCTTACAGCTTAGGTAGTAATGCCGTATGTAAATTTGTGGATTTGAGCCGCCATTGATGTTTCAAATGTTTGTGAGCTATTAAATAATTTAACAGTAGTTTAAGTTTGGTTGAGCATAAAGCTAGATGGCGCTGTGTCAAATTCCCACCACCAATATCTACTAATTTCCACCACCAATGTCTACTAATTTCCACCACCAATGTCTACTAATTTCCACCACTAACGTCTACTAGTTTCCATTACCAATGTCTACTAATATCCACCACCAATGTCTACTAATTTCCACCACCAATGTCTACTAATTTCCACCACCAATGTCTACTAATTTCCACCACCAATGTCTACTAATTTCCACCACCAATGTCTACTAGTTTCCATTACCAATGTCTACTAATATCCACCACCAATGTCTACTAATTTCCACCACCAATGTCTACTAATTTCCACCACCAATATCTACTAATTTCCACCACCAATGTCTACTAGTTTCCATTACCAATGTCTACTAATATCCACCACCAATGTCTACTAATTTCCACCACCAATGTCTACTAATTTCCACCACCAATGTCTACTAATTTCTGTAAATACTACTCGTTCCGTGGCAATCACAATATAATCGTGACACCACAAAACTCAGACTTGGGGCAAATATTTACGTTATCATGGGTATCAAAAACTACGTGTACCTTGATACTACGATACTCACAATACTACGCATGTCTTGCAGCGGGAATCGATTCATTAGAAAGCTATATTATCCCCAAGTGACATAGGCTATATTTATTACTAGCGACCCGCCCCAGCTTTGCACGGGTGCGGTTTCATTGCACCCGCGCGAAGCTGGGACGGACTGTTCATCATCATCATCATATCAGCCGATAGACGTCCACTGCTGGACATAGGCCTCCCCCAAAGAGCGCCATGACGACCGATTTTGGGCCTTCACCATCCACCGACTTCCTGCGACCGCTTTAATGTCATCGGTCCATCGAGTGGGGGGCCGTCCTACACTTCGTTTTCCAGTTCGTGGTCGCCACTCAAGAACCTTTATTCGGACTTTATTGTGACGGACTGTTAGTATAGTGTAAATAAAATGTGATTTAATAGAATTCCTCTGTCCCACATTCGGTCGCATAACATCCGCTCCGTATTGAATAAACATTAAGTCCTCGACTTACCCGCGTTACGTTAAATTATGCTTTGATCGGCGCGTGTTGTCACAGCTCACGATCAAACAATAACAGTTTAGAATCACAAAAGTAATAATTAATTTAAGGCGGTACATATTTATTTTAATTTTTTTTATTTATGTATTATTGATTTAATTTTTAATTGATTTTAGCGATTATTTTGCTATCGGAATTAATGTATTTTTAATCTATAATAATTATTTGAATGTTAATAATCTCTGTCGTATCAGGTTTTTAGCCTGTAAAGATAGAGTTGATAATGATGATGTAAATAAATAATAAAATAAAATAAATAAAAATTGATGGTACAAATCAAGCGATTTTATACCAACGTATTTCTTCCGTACGAATGTTAGTTTTCTAAGTAGGTTGTTTATCATTTACTTACTTATGAGTAGGACTATCGGGAGTTTTGTTGGGAAGAAAATTCCCAGTAGTTCAACTGACTACCGGTAAGACTACTGGGAATAGCCCAAACATTTGACCTGAAATTTTTGCAAGCGTGTATAGGCTACATGACCGCTTACCTTCAAGTGAGCCGTACGCCTGGTGTTATAAAAAAAGTGTGATTTATTAAATAAATAAATAAATAAATAATGCTGGACAATCCACACAGCATCATCTAGCCCAAGGTAAGCTGCTGTTAAACAGAGCTGTATTATGGGTACTAGATGACTGATATAAAATTTAATATAATACAACACATTATTATTAGACTGTTTTGTGGTGATAGTGTGATGCTACTAGCTGTTCTCATCTAGCTACAACTAGGCTGGCGGTGCGGGGGCGGGTGCGAATAAAAGGCAATAAGTTATTGCAAATGGCGCCCGGACCAATAGGGACGGGACCGAAAGGTACGGAACTCGATTAACTGCGCTTTAGATATAAGTTAAGTAGAAATGTCATTAGAGGCGACTAACGATAACCTGGTGAAGGTCAAATAGGGTCAGACAAAAATAATAAATAAAGATAAAGATAAAGATAAGAGAAAGATAAATTTATTGAGCTACGTCACGAGCGCTCAATAAAAATTAAATATTAATTAAATATTAACTTAATATTCAATAAAATCATATTATCACTTTGACTAAACAGTTTAGTAGATTAGTAGAGTTCTCTGTGATAGAGATAGAGCTAGTCCGGGGAAGGACCACCATAAACATAACTATTTCTGCCGCCAAGCAGTAATGCTCGCATTGCTGTGTTCCGGTGCGAAGGGTATGGTTTCCGGTGAAATTACTGGCACATGAGGCTTTCGATCTTAGCCTCAAGGTGGCAACCCGCGAGTGATGCCTCTGGTATTGCAAGCGTCCATAGGCCGCGGTAACCGTTTACCATCTTGTGGGCCGTACGCTTGGTTGCCACTTCAGTTGTATAAAAAAAAAAAAGATTATCTCGACACTTAACAAGGACTAGCTTCAAATTGGCACAAAACGATAGATAACCTGGTGGTAGGACTCTTCAGCAAGAGTCCGTCTCGGTGGGTACCACCGCAGTGTCAGATATTCTACCTCCAAGCAGTAGTGTGCAAGCTGCACTGTGTTTGGGTTTGAAGGGCACTGTAGCAAGTGAAATTACTGGGCGAGAAACTTAACAACAATGTATCGGGGTGATAAGTGCGGTGCAGTGCCACGCAAACACTAAAAAACTTTAAGCTTTGGGTGGCACTGCATCTGTAATAGTCAGGCGTGGTGCTTAACATCAGGTGGGCGCCTTGATTGTCCTGTCACTTGCTGAAAAAACCAAAATAATAAAAAATAAATAAATCAAGATAATCCGAAGGGTCGCTCGAACTTCATTCGAGTAAATGCTTCATTTTTCTTGGCAAAACTGTTTCATATTGAGTTCAAACGTTTCATTTCGAGTGAGAGAAGCCGAATGAAAGCTGAAAATGAACGAAAAATGATCCTTCTATTAATTGCTCAGCGGGTCGATCAATCTTCTTTTTTTTTACCACTAAAGTGGCAACCAAGTTTACGTACTCTGTCTAAAAAGACAAAAGAGCTATGGTTTGAGATGAGATCAATGGAGATTGGGAGCTATCAGAGTTATGTGTTTAACCCGTTGATGCGTGACAGCAATCATAATTATCTCGGTATCGAAATTGAATGTCTTGATTATGTTAACCGACGATATGTACTGAACAAACAAGACAACTGGAGCCTTATGCTTAGACTTGCGCCTCTGTTATGGGATAGAGACACTATAATCCTCACCCCATTGTTATTGAAGAGTGAAGTTGGGTAAAAGTGGATAACATAAGGGTAATAAATTTGCAGTACAACATGGTCCTATAATTTTGATTTTATTTTGTTTCTCTCGTGTTATTTGATGTTATAATCGACTTTAAAAAAAGGTGGCTATCGATTCGGCTGTATGTTTTTTTGTATGTTTGTTGCGTGATTTTTTCCATCTATGTATATAAATCATTGCATATTCAAGACTGTTTCAATACCTGTAGGTAACTGTTTGAATTATTGAAATCAGACATTCCATTCAAAAGTTATGATGAATTATAAAAATGACAATCTAAACAAAATACTATGAAAGTCCGCGCGCGCGCCGTGCCCAGAGAGGGGCGTGCACATGAGCTATGAAATAGGTAGCCGCGCGGCTAAAACGTGCGGTCGGCTCCTACCTTATGAATGACTAGCAACCCGCCCCGGGTGCTTAAGTTTTTATTGCACCCGTGCGAAGCCGGGACGAGCCGCTAGTCATTCATTATCTATTAATTTATAAGATATTTTTTTTGTTTGATTATTCGTCTCATATAAATTGTAGAAATCGAAATTTTTCAATAAAATATCTATTAAAAACCTGTCAATAACTTGAAATGAAATGAAAATGAAATGAAATTAAATGAAATGAAATACATTTATTTGATACACACAAACACAGAACGATTGAAACACAATACTCATACATATAATAAACTTAATCTTAGTTACACACAACTTCTTCTTCTTCTTTTTTTTTATGGACTCTGTGGCTTATTTGCCACAATTGTGCCAGTGTCAAGTGTATTATTTTGATTGTCGCTTAGCAACGTAAACAAACGAAATGTGGAAAGAAATGGTGACTTTTCTTTCAAAATTCCCTTGGAAAGTATTTTCCCTCTATTTCAAATATTACACTTGTGCTACGTAAACAAGTTAAATTGGATAAACTGTCACTAAATTTACGCAATAAAACTTAAAATAACACGAGAAAAATAATTAAAATGGGAGGACCCATGTCGTTTTGACAAAATAGCCAAAGACAATCCTGTACATTACATTACACATGCAATAAACTTAATCGCTTTGTTTATGCACTTAAAAAGTTACGACGTACTTCAGGGTTTAAAACAGCAATGACTGCATATCATGGCTATGTGGCCTCGGTTTTAAGATATGGACTGCTTCTGTGGGGAAATTCTACAGATATAAGCAGAGCTTTTATTGTTCAAAAAAAGTGTATCAGAGCTATATGTGGTGTGGACCCTCTAGCTTCTTGCAAACCTCTTTTTAAGAAATTGAAATTGTTAACCTTAACAGGGCTTTACGTATTTCAAGTAGGTTGTTTTGTCATGGAGCATGAAAAGTTTTTTGATAAATATACCGATATTTCATATTCAAGGCTCAAATATAGGGATCCAACTAGATTAATGTTGCCAATACGAAAGACTGCATTGACTCATAAAAGTAGCTATATAATGACGATAAAGATATTTAATAAAATTCCTAAAGCAATTCGAGAATTGCCACTAAGACAATTTAAAACAAAACTGTATCTGTGGCTTGTAGACAAATGTTTTTATAGCGTAAAAGACATGATCAATTAAATTGAAATGTATTTAAAATTATTATTGTTATTGCTAATGTTATTTTTATTAATTATTTATATTCTTATGTTTCCTTTTTTATAATTTTACTCTTGACATTCTAATCTGAAATTTTAATTTATCGCTATGTTGGTTGTTTAATTATTAATTTATATCATTATTATAGTAAAGTAGCTTCTTAGAATAGTAATTTAAATTTTGCATGTCGTTTCCGACGAAGTGTGTGACACAGAAAACCTACCCTATTATCTTGTACCGCTTTACCACACTTCAAGCAAATAAATATATTTCATTTCATTTCATTTCATTTCATTTCATGTGAATAACTTATCCCCTCGTATCGCCATGTTTCATCGGAACATTTTCTTTTGTTTAGAGTCAACTTTTGTTATTTCTCTAAATTAATTATTATGTTCTAAGATTATGAAGTAAATTAAAGCTCTAATATCAAAAGTTCCGCAAATAACGTCTGAGCTAGTTACTGTGTTAAAGTGCGCAAAGTCTCAATTAGTGAATGTCTAGAGTTTCACGTGATGTCAGTTCCAATTTAGACTCCTATTTTTCTCTTGACTTCTACGTGTAGTCTTTTAGATAAAGCTGGTTAACATTGCAAAATAAAAGAAGATCTTTCTTGACAGGATTCCCAGTGCAATTTCACAGTGAATTTATAGCATTTATTTGAAAAAAAAACCGATGTTTTCACGTTCCGTTATGTCAGTGTGCATGGGCCCCAGGAAACTTCAATTTTTTCTTTTAGACACATATTTTTTTTATTATTTTCTAACCATTTGTGTTGTCAAATAATATTTACACGGCAATTGTATTTTTCATTAAAATAAACAGTTAAATGTAAAATAGACTTAATGAAACGTAATTTCCTAAATTTTGCTCGAATTTGATCCAATTTGTACCGTGAATCAATCATTTTGTTTCTCAACGATACATCAATCACATTCATTCCAAAACATGTCCCAAAGACGGCACGTGATGATAAAATAGATCCGATCAAGTCCAATCTAATTTTTGACGACCGATGTGGCGCAGCGGGAGCAGGTCCGCCTGCGATGCGGGGGTTGCGGGTTCGATTCCCGCCTCGGGTCAAATGTTTGTAGGATCTACAAATATTTGTTCCGGGTGTTCTGGGTGTTTTCTATATAATAAAAAAATATCTATCTGTGTATTTAATATATCAGTCATCTAGTACCATAACACAGCTCTGTTTAACAGTAGCTTACCTTGGGGCTAGATGATGCTGTGTGGATTGTCTAGCATTATTTATTTATTTACTATTTTAATTTTAAGATACCTAGCTAGGAACTTTACTGCTCTTAAAAGTTTCCGTCACCGCGTTTGTAGCACACTAATTATAAATACAGTGACGGAAACATGAAATAAGAGAAGTTTTTTGTTAGTTATTAACCAGCTTTTAAAGTACTAAGTACGCTGTTGAAATAAAACTATAGTCGGTGCAAGAGCCGTGGGGTTGCGGTGAGTTACAGCTCTTTACTTTGCGCTAAAACATTTTTATTAAACTTGAAAACTTTGATTTATTATTGTTGCGAACAATAACATTTTTTTAAGCTGTGACGTGTTTTCATTTTCAACGACTGAAAACACGAACGAACTTTGAGATGACTTTGTAAACTAAATGTTTTTTTTCTGTTTGAATAAAACTGTGAAATACAAGAAATATAAATGGTTTTAATTAAAAAGAAGAGAAGCTTGTAAGATGTTTAAAAATCAACACAATTTTAGAGAAACAACCTATTTTGAAGAAGATTGGTGTGAGACTGCCAAAGACCGGGACGTATGGAAGATTTTGGGGACCTTTGCCCAGCAGTGGGACAAGATAGGTTAAAAAAAAAACAATTTTGAGATAAAAAACAGACAAAAATCTCTTGAGGTCACACAGTTAACCTCAATAGAAAAATATCGCCCCGCATCATCGACTTGTTTAGCATAAGTTTACCAGTGGACGTCTATAGTTATTGGCTGATATGATAATGACATTTGGCATGGATCCCTTTGGTAATCCTCAAAGGATCTTATAACCGATTAACCAAACGCTGGTCTGATTTACCCCACCACGTCGCGCCTTATTGTACAAATAATATTCAGTGACGTAGGTTATACATTGATTCCGTCTCGTCGCATCTTTTTTTTTTTTTTTTTTTTTATACAACTGAAGTGGCAACCAAGCGTACGGCCCACAAGATAGTAAGCGGTTACCGCAGCCTATGGACGCTTGCAATACTAGAGGTATCACTCGCGGGTTGCCACCTTGAGGCTAAGATCGAAAGCCTCATGTGCCAGTAATTTCCCCGGAAACCATACCCTTCACACCGGAACACAGCAATGCGAGCATTACTGCTTGGCGGCAGAAATAGGTATGGTGGTAGTCCTTCCCGTTCCTTCTTCGTCGCATCTCTTCATCAAAATGGAAATTAGCCCAATAATTCGGTTTATTCACATTCATTCAAGTGTCCGTGAAGTTAGCTTTGTGTATTGTGTTATATAAGTCACAACCTCGGCACAACCAAACTAAAAAATAAAAAAAAAAACAGTTCATTTCAGGCATTGTAAATTTAAACATAGAAAATATAGAATAGAATAGAAAAATATTTATATAATACCATTTAATAAAAAATATTGCATAAAAACATTGCCTTACCAGTTAGTGGCAGTCATTTTTTGTTTCGGTTCAAATGGGTCAAAATCCAATGCTTGTAAATTGGATTAAGCAGTTACAAAGATAAATAAATAAATAATACTGGACAATCCACACAGCATCATCTAGCCCAAGGTAAGTTGCTGTTAAACAGAGCTGTATTATGGGTACTAGATGACTGATATATATTTAATATTATACAATACAATACATAGATAGATATTTTTTATTATATATAGAAAATACCCAACCCAGAACAAATATTTGTAGATCGTACAAACATTTGTCCCGAGACGGGAATCGAACCCGCAACCTCTGCGTCGCAGGCGGACCTGCGCCCGCTGCGCCACATCGGTCGTCAAAATAATAATCAAATAAATAATCAAATAATCAAATAATCAAATAATAATTAATAATCAAAAGATAATCAAATAATAATCAAATAATCAAATAATAATTTATTTGGTACACAGTTAATACACGTCAGCTATTATTAAACTAGGCAAGATACCTATTTAAAATTTTAAAACTTGTTTTTTTACAATAGTTATGTAAAAAAATATCTATATGAGCACTGGTGGTCTAGTGGTAGTGACCCCGCCTTCCGATCCTAAGGTCGTGGGTTCAAACCCGGTCGTGCACCTATGGATTTTTCTGTATCGAAAAATTTATGTGCGCAATGCCAGTGCTCTCATACGGTGAAGGAAAACATCGTGAGGAAACCGGCATGTCCAAGAATAAAAAATTCGAAAGACATGTGCCATCCACCAATCCGCATTGGGTCCGCGTGGTGGATTAAGACCTAATCACTCTCGCCTGAGAGTAGGCCAGTGTCCCAACAGTGGGAACATAAGAAGGCTGTCACGATGATGTAAAAAAATACATACATGTCCACAATTAACAATAATAATTAATAAATCATGTCAGTATATAATTTAAAAGTTGTAATAAATTCACAAATAACATAAATTTTAGTCAGTCATATGGTAACAACTTATCTTATCCCTTTTGGCCAAGGAACTCGTCATAACTGTAGAAGGTGTTACAAATGAGTCAGTGTTTCAATTTGTTATTAAAGATATTTAGGCTAGTTGCTTCAGTAACACTACTGGGAAGTCTATTATATACTGTCGGCCCCATTATGTGAGTCAGCTTACTAGACTTGGCTAGCGTGTGAGACACGGTCGCGAGTTTATCAGCTCGTCGTGTGTTGTGCGAGTGTTTATCACTGTTTTTGACGAACATGCCCATATTGACTGCAACCTGAAATATGACAATGGACGGGAGTGTTAGTATTCCCAGCTCTTGGAAGTACGGTCTCGCGGATGCATTTTGTGGTATTTAAACCATTGCTCTCACGGCTCGCTTCTGCATTCGGAAGTCGCGTTGCCAATCAGCCGCACGCCCCCACAGCTCTGCACCGTATTGGAAAAGCGAATGGACCGTGGCAAAGTAGCAAGATCGCACCACGTGACCAGGCAAGATCCTCGACAGTCTGCCGAGCGCGTAGCACGCTCCACCTAGTTTTCCACATACTTTACCAATATGGGATTCCCAGGTGAGTTTCCCGTCGAGCTCAAACCCGAGAAACGTAGTGCTTTCCCCTTGCTCTACTTTTGTCCCACCTGCAAGCACCCTAATGCTTCTGGAGGAGCGTCCTGATAGGTCCTGAGGACCAATCCATTGTCTTTGAACCAGCCGGCAAGTTGTTCAGCGGTCTGCGGTACCCAAGCGACATACAAAATTTATCAATTGGCAAATTTAAAAACTTAATTAAACAAAAACTGTCTCAAAAAACTTATTATAAAACAACCGATTACCTAGATGATAAAAAAGCTTAGGACGAATGTGTTCCAACTATACTTGGCATCCATAACAATAGCAAGGGTCATGCCAAAAAAGCGATAGGAACCCAGCCGGTGTTGTTGCCAGTTCTTTTACGGCATGGGCGCGTTGGAACTGGTGTTAATTTTCCTAGCTTGTAAGACTTTTCAAAGTGATCCTTGTGATTCTACTGAAATAAATAATTTTTGATTTTGATTTTTGATTTCTGGTTCAACTTCAGCTCCAGGTTGTTTAATGTAGCGGCGGACACTACTGCGGCCACGTCATCAGCGTACATGAAAACTTCCGCGGTGTTTACAGCTTCTAATCATAGACAGCTCTTACGACTGTATTGTTTTAGCGACTTAGCAGACTCCAGAATGCCGCTATGCGAGTACGTATTATTGCGAATAAGTCAGGAACTCCCGCCTCAGAGAACATGCCCGACGCGCTGTTATATCTCGGTAGCCTCTTAAGAGCCTTAGGCAGATGTCTCACCGCGGGCAAATGGCGAATGAGCGAGTTGTCGCCAATAAATAAATACACTCGTTTTCGAGATTGGCCAAAAATGCTTTTGGTTGTCAGTTTATCTTCTCGCTTACAGGTCGCATTTCGGTTCTATGACTTTATAGAATTTTATCGTCGTCAAGGATTTTTGATAGGAGGCGTATTTTCACAAAAAAGGGACAAAAAGGGGGCTGCTGTATATCTCCGCCTAATGTAATTTGACTTCGATGATTTTTATTTTATTTGAAATGTAAGTATTAGCTTTAAGTTTGTCTGATATTTTATGAAGATCTGATAAGGATCTTCAGCGTGATGAGCAAAATAGTTCCTCAAAATACAGCATGCTGCTCACTTTCACTCACTTTACAAGTTTGTGCTTGCGAGGTCTACTGTTCGGAGAACTACTAGTATACACTATCCACTAAATATTACTTAGATCATCACTTAGAAATTCCGTGACACTGCAGTAGCATCTTTCCACAAGAAATTCCTTTACTACATTTTTAAAACACAAGAATCTGCTCTCTTAGACAACAAGCTTCACGCAAGTGTCACGCGAGTCTCACGCAAGTGTCACGCGAGTCTCACGCAAGCGTCACGCGATCGGGTAGTGTTACTAAGCTTTTCGTCAACGTTATATTATACAAACTTGTTGTGACAGTGTTGGGTAAGTAAATTTGTATAATTATGTCAGTGGCCAACTCTGGTGATAGAGTTTTTAGGCCGCCTAAAGGCCTCTGTCATGGCCTAACAACTTAATAATAATAAAAATAAAAATCCATTTATTTCCTTACCAACTAATTTACATAGTTAAAAAAAATGATATTTTGCTATTTTTCTTACTTACTACGTACATTTATTTACAGAAACTTTTATTCTGTATGGTTAGGTACCCCTCTTCGGGTCTCATTGCTGTCATGGCCTAACAACTTACAATACAGTAATTTAATAGTTTCTAGCCACTTTAAAGTCCGTGGGTACTATAGTACCACAAAAAAAAATTGCCAGCATACGTCCCTGGTACTAGAAGGCCACAAATCAATCCAGTAAGAAACCTTAGTGGATTCTAATAAGATTCAACTTTAGTCGATTATATTAGAGTGTTGAACTATGATTATTTTGATATGCAACACTAGGCAAACAAGGAAGTGGATATTTTACCGTGATTTAATGTTTTAGGTGACGTCATGGCGCATGGCGGGTCGAATTTCACGTCCGGATTTAATTGCTTTGTTTTATAAAATAGTTAGTTAGACATAAAATAAATAATATTTTATGTCTAACTAACTATTTTATACTTTTATATTATTTTTTTTAATATATATTTAGTTAGACATAAAATATTATTATTTTATACCAAAAGAAATCTAGATAAGTCTGCTTTAATACAAAAATAACAACCGGTAGGTATCGTTTGTGTAATTTAAACTCTAAGATGACCGATGTGGCGCAGCTGGCGCAGGTCTGCCTGCGACGCGGAGGTTACGGGTTCGATTCCCGCCTCGGGTCAAATGTTTGTACGATCTACAAATATTTGTTCTATATATAATAAAAAATATCTATTGTATTGTATTGTATTAAATATATATCAGTCATCTAGTACCCATAATACAGCTCTGTTTAACAGCAGCTTACCTTGATGCTAGATGATGCTGTGTGGATTGTCCAGCATTATTTATTTATTTATTTATTTAAGATAAATAAAATAAAAAAAGTCGTGAAAAAAATTTACGAACGGATGACGTATTTTGGTATTTTATTACCATGTTGTCGCACTTCAGACGGCCTACGCTCTAAAATAGCGTGATTGTTTGGTTATCTAGCTATACTCGTGTAAAATTTCAATATAAACAAGCCAAGGTCAAAGGAACCATTTTTTTAGTGTCAAGTGGCCGCGCGGCGGGTGTGCTTGTATAAACAAACGCGCCATTTTTGGGACGTATGTCGTGCGCAGCGCTCGCGTACATGGGACGTTCTCAGTAAATTGATTGTTAATCTGGTAGATACATATTGTAAAAAAATACTGTGTGAAAGTAAGTAAGTTCGTATGAGTCAGTGGCCAACTCTGGTGAGAGAGTTTCTAGGCCGCCCGAAGGCCTCTACCGTGTCACTAAAAACCACTGTATCTGGAACGACCTAATAACCAGCTACTTAGGTATCTCCTGTAAAACAGATTTTTTTGTCCACCTCCGCGCTTTGCAACTATTTCATAATTTGAACCCAGTGTTTAGAGAAATAAGGCTCAAATTAATTCAACATCATTACAAATGTGCTGTAGAATTCTGGTTGAATTTTATTCAGAAGGCATAAGGTACTAACACCTCGCACCAGTACGTGTATTTTCAACCTTGTTCTAGTGAGACAGGGTTTCTTTTTAATGTACTTTTGTTGAATGGCTTTTATTGTGAGGAATAAAGTTTATTTTTATTGGAACATTCGTGTGATGTGTTTCGTTGGTTTACGAAGGTGTAAAAATTTAAATCACAATATAGTATTGAGAGTCAGTTAATTGTGGGGCTTTGATAAGTGTTGTTTGATACCTATTTCTGCCGCCAAGCAGTAATGCTCGCATTGCTGTGTTCCGGTGTGAAGGATATGATTTCCGGTGAAATTACTGGCACATAAGGCTTTCGATCTTAGCCTCAAGCTGGCAACCCGCGAGTGATACCACTGGTATTGCAAGCGTCCATAGGCTGCGGTAACCGCTTACCATCTTGTGGGCCGTACGCTTGGTTGCCACTTCAGTTGTATAAAAAAAAAAAATGGCAACCAAGCGTACGGCCCACAAGATGGTAAGCGGTTACCGCAGCCTATAGACGCTTGCAATACCAGAGGTATCACTCGCGGGTTGCCACCTTGAGGCTAAGATCGAAAGCCTCATGTGCCAGTAATTTCACCGCGAACTATACCCTTCGCACCGGAACACAGCAATGCGAGCATTACTGCTTGGCGGCAGAAATAGGTATGTTTTGATGGGTTTGCGTTTCAGAATAACATGACCACAGTACTTTTGTTATAGCTGTTATTTTTGGTAGAGTAACTTATTCCTTCATCGGATGAGTTTTAAGTTTATGAGTGCTAACATGGATGTACTTTTTTCAAATATAAAGGTCATTAATTAGACCACTGGGACGTGGTGGGTGAGTGCCTGGCCTGCTTGGATAAGAAGCGGGAAATTGCAGGTTCGATTCCCGATCCAAGGCAAATGTTTGCATGATCTGCGACATGTTCCAGGTCTGGGTGCTTAAAGATAGAGATAAATATATTTATTTTCAAAATTGTAGATACAATTTCTTTGTGTATTCACAAAAAAAAAAAATTATTTGTATTTTCTGCTATAGTCAGGCGTGGCGCTTAACATCAGGCGGGCGTCTTGATTGTTTTGACACTTACTGATATTAAAAAAAAAAAAAAAAAAAAATTTAATATCAGTAAAAAATTTTTTTTTTTTTTTATACAACTGAAGTGGCAACCAAGCGTACGGCCCACAAGATGGTAAGCGGTTACCGCAGCCTATGGACGCTTGCAATACCAGAGGTATCACTCGCGGGTTGCCACCTTGAGGCTAAGATCGAAAGCCTCATGTGCCAGTAATTTCACCGGAAACCATACCCTTCACACCGGAACACAGCAATGCGAGCATTACTGCTTGGCGGTAGAAATAGGTATGGTGGTAGTCCTTCCCCGCACGAGCTCTATCACAGAGAACTCTACTACTCTTAAGTAAGTAAGTAAGTAAGTATACGGGTATTCTTATCTGGTAGTATTAGATTATCCGGTTCCTGGTAGTACAAACTTAGCTAAAGGGGTAAGATTTATAAGCGCATATTCAAATGTTATATAACCAGTTTTGAATGATTTCAAAACGCAATGCATAGAGTTGGCCAAATCTCCCTTTGAAAGCTAAAAGTTATGTAAGTCCCGCGAATTCTCTCAAAAAGCAGGAAACTCGGCGCTAAGCATCAAATAATTTAAGGCAGACGTTTAGTTTGCAATGTAAATCCTCTGTGAGCTTTACATCTAACAGACCTCACGCAGAAATTCTAATTCTGCAATATTTCCTTCGAATAATCATAATGATAGTTATATTATTGACGACGAGGTAGGACGAGGGAGGACGAGGTTGCGGGTTCGATTCCCGCCTCGGGACAAATGTTTGTACGATCTACAAATATTTGTTCCGGGTGTTCTGGGTATTTTCTATATATATAATAAAAAATATCTATCTATGTATTATATTGTATTAGGTATACATCAGTCATCTAGTACCATAACACAGCTCTGTTTAACAGCAGCTTACCTTGCGGCTAGATGATGCTGTGTGGATTGTCCAGCATTATTTATTTATTTATTATGTTTCATCATCATAACAGCTTTCAAATGTTTAACCTTCTCTTCAGCGAGACAACTGTATTGAAACTGATACAACTGAAGTGGCAACCAAGCGTACGGCCCACAAGATGGTAAGCGGTTACCGCAGCCTATGGACGCTTGTGATACCAGAAGTATCACTCGCGGGTTGCCACCTTGAAGCTAAGATCGAACGCCTCATGTGCCAGTAATTTCACCGGAAATCATACCCTTCACACCGGAACACAGCAATGCGAGCATTACTGCTTGGCGGCATGATCTGCACGTATTTGATCCGGATCAGAGTGTTTCTATCTTTTCTTAATACTGAAAAGGAATGATTTGTATGTTTGTAACGAATAAATTAAAAACCTATTAGTCCCATTTTAAAATGCTACATTATCCCATAAAATACTAGCATTTCTGTGTTCCGGGTCGAAGGGTATGGTTTCCGGTGAAATTACAAACACAGACTTTCCATCCAACGTCTCAGGGTTACACGCAAGTGATATCTATGATGTTGCAAGCGTAAATAGGCTACGGTGCCCGCTTACCATCAAGTGGGCCGTACGCCTGGTTGCCACTATAGTGGTATAAAAAAAGGGCAGCGTTACTGGTCCTTGTTTTGATGGTAAAGTACTTCACAATGAGCAAACCTACGTAAGAAAGTGGCATGGTGCGTGTCTAGGGCTGAGACTGCAGGGCTAGCATTAGTTTGAGGTTTTTTTTATGTCAGCAAATGACAAGACAATCAAGGCGCCCGCCTGATGTTAAGCACCACGCCTGACTATTACAGATGCAGTGCCACCCAAAGCTTAAAGTTTTAAGTGTTTGCGTGGCACTGCGTTTATCACCCCGAGACATCGTTGTTAAGTCTCATTCGCCTATATTATTTTTTTTATATTACTAAAGTGGCAACCAAGCGTACTTGATGGTCAGCGGCTACCGTAGCTTATGTACGCTTGCAACATCATAGATATCACTTGCGTGTTACCACCCTTAGACGTTAGATGGTAAGTCTCATGTGCCTGTAATTTCACCGGAAATCATACCTTTCGAACCGGAACACAGCAATGCGAGCATTACTGCTTGGCGGCAGAAATAGGTATGGTTGTAGTCCTTCCCCGGACGAGCTCTATCACAAAGAACTTTACTACTCTACTTACTAATTTCACTTCCTACAGTGTTTTCAAACCTAAACACAGTGCAGCTTGCACACTACTGCTTGGAGGTAGAATATCTGACACTGCGGTGGTACCCACCAAGGCGAACTCTTGCTGAAGAGTCCTACCACCAGGTTATTAAAAAATAGGATCATTATCTCCACTGTAGTCCGTATAGCCGTTTGAATTTTTTTTTGTTGCACTGTTTTCTTAAATATAATGTCGAAACACTTCAAATCATAAAATGTATCAATGGCATCAGTTGTCCCATTCAAAATATTCATTATGTCAACTGATCCCGCGGGATAAGTTCGAGCAGGACGAGTTGGCTAAAGAGCCCCGAATCGACCCGTTACAAAAAGTTCGTGAGTGCGAATAGTTTCAGTCAGAAATAATACTTGGGCAATTCGCACCGCGGTTCAAATCGCACATGGTGCGAAACTACTCATTACAATGACGATTAACAAATAAAATTACGTTTATTTTGTTTTATATACACAACAGCACAACAACACACTAAGGGTGAGTTTATTTATTATTTATTTATTTACATCATCAAATCAAATCAAATCAAATCAAAAATTATTTATTCAGTAGAATCACAAGGATCACTTTGAAACGTCTTACAAGCTAGGAAAATTTACACCAGTTCCAACGCGCCCATGCCGTAAAATAACTGGCAACAACACCGGCTGGGTTCCTATCGCTTTTTTGGCATGACCCTTGCTATTGTTATGGATTCCAAGTAGAGTTGGAGCACATTCGTCCCAAGCTTTTTTATCATCTAGATAATCGGTTGTTTTATAGTAAGCTTTTTGAGACAGATTTTGTTTAATTAAGTTTTTAAATTTGACAATTGATAAAAGAACCAATGCACCTGGCCAATATTCTGGCAAATATATCAAATTTCATTTCAATAAAAAATGTAAACTTGTGCTAGACCTTGAACTAGCGGAGGGGTTGGAATTGCAAGAAATGCGATGTTTGCGGAGCGATGCCTACGCAGGCTCCGACAACACAAACCTTGCCTGAACAAATTTGCGCATGCGCACGGTCGCACTGCCAGCGGGGAGCGGCTCGCGGACTCGTCATTATCATATCATGTTTTTCATTCAAACTTTATTCCCTATCAAACGGTTTCGGCCATTGACGACCGATGTGGCGCGGCGGGCGAAGGTCTGCCGGCGATGCAGGAGGTTGCTGGTTCGATTCCCGTGAGGTTCATCGTATCGGGAGGAAATCAGCATCTCTAAGAACAAAAAAAATTGAAAGACATGTGCCATCCACTGATCCGCATTGGGTCCGCGTGGATTAAGACCCAGTCACTCTCGCTTGAGAGTAGGCCAGTGTCCCAGCAGTGGGAACATTAGAAGGCTGTCATGATAAACAATGATCCCGTAGGATGAGTTGACAGCGGAATGAGTTGATAGCGGGATGAGTTGACTTAAGAGCCTGATATTCAGAGAACGTGCCCTCCAACGTTTAGAAGTCGGTCACGGCTTTCAAAGTTGTTAGGCCATGGCAGAGGCCTTCGGGCGGCCTAGAAACTCTGTCACCACAGTTGGCCACTGACTCATACAAACTTACTTACTCAAAGATCTACTCGTGTGTTGGAAAAAATCGTCTGTACTTAGGTCGTTTAATAACAACAATAATAAGTTTAATCTGAGTACACAGGTTGTGTAAAACACTTGATCAGTGAGTTGTTCATAGGTTGCCTGGCAGAGATCGCTTTCAGTGATAAAGCCGCTAATTGTATTAACTCTTAATTTAAGTTTGTTGCTTTGTTTTTTTTTTGTGTGGTGATCAATAAAGCGTTATCTATCTATCTATCTATCTATCTATCTATCTATCTATCTATCTATCTATCTATCTATCTATCTATCTATCTATCTATCTATCTATCTATCTATCTATCTATCTATCTATATATATATCTATCTATCTATCTATCTATCTATCTATAGCGACAAGACTTGGATACTCGCGTAAGCGTTTAGTATCATGGAGCCCGGAGCTCGCGAATCCGCAATCACGGGATTATATATTGAAGGTCAAATACGCATTATGTCAAACACTCAAAATGACTAGAACACGTAAGTTTACGCAAAATGTGAAATACGCATATTGTTAAACTCGCATATTGTCAAGAACGACAAAAATGTCAAACTCGTAAATGGTCATAATAAAAGTAAGTAAAGTAAAAAATGTATTTTTTCATAAAATGTTTACATATTTGTGCTTATCTCGAACTTATTGTAGATATGTCTGTCTGTTTACATAGGTATCCAGTTACTTACTTACTTAATTGATCTATTTTGTATATACCTATTAGGAGTACAGGTAAGATTGGGTTGACAAGTTCGAGAAATGGTATGAGCGTAAGCCTCTAGCAGTGTGGCCACGCCTCAACGTTACCTGCAGTGGGTTTGCTCGTGCTCGGGTTTAGAACTATCACATTATTTATCTAGAACTTAGCTCTGGGTCGGATCGCAGCTTTACCAAGATTTCATATTACTCAGAGTAAAAGGGGGAGTTTTTAGTAAGAGTTTGTAAACCAATCTTTCAATATACTAACATTATAATGAGGAAAGTCTTGTATTTTGTTTGTTACAAATAAACTAAAAAACTATAATAAAAAAAAAAAAAAAAAATAGCCTTTATTTCTAATGCATCTACTTACAATATAAAGAATAAAATTTACTTAATATTAAATTCACTTGTTCTAAAAAAATTTCCTATAGTTATTCCTACTTTTATTTTAATCAAAATTATCAGCAATAGTCGCCTCCGCGGCGTAGGCCTCCCCTGAATCTCTCCATTCGTCTCTTTCTCTCGCCATCATCATCCAATTTGCTCCGCACCGTTGTGTAAATATGTCCCTCCATCTCCTTTTTGGTCTCCCTTGCTTTCTTTTTCCTTCTAGTGGAAACTAAAAAACTATAGGTTTGATTTAAAAAATCTTTCACCATTAGAATGCTACATTATCCCTGAGTAACATAGGCTAAGAGCACCGGTGGTCTAGTGGTAGTGACCCCGCCTTCCGATCCTAAGGTCGTGGGTTCAAACCCGGTCGTGCACCGATGGATTTTTCTGTTCGAAAAATTTATGTGCGCAATGCCAGTGCTCTCATACGGTGAAGGAAAACATCGTGAGGAAACCGGCATGTCCAAGAACTAAAAATTCGAAAGACATGTGCCATCCACCAATCCGCATTGGGTCCGCGTGGTGGATTAAGACCCAATCACTCTCGCCTGAGAGTAGGCCAGTGTCCCAGCAGTGGGAACATTAGAAGGCTGTCATGATGAACATAGGCTATATTAATTACTAGCGACCTGCCCCGGCTTCGCATGGGTGCGGTTTCATTGCTCCCGCGCGAAAATGGGACGGACTGATAGTCAATCATTTTAGAAAATGTTAGCTCTGTGACCTAGTGGTAGTTACCCCTCCGTTCAATCCTAAGCTCGTGGGTTCGAATCCAATCTGTTGGGTATTCGGTTTGGGTTCTTCAAATAACACGCCCGGGTTCCATGGTATGCTTATTTTTAATAACCGAACCCATACAAACAAGCTGAAAATATATTTAAATATATATAATGAATATATATATATGATAGGTAGGAAAAGTATTTAAATTATTACTAGCAGTTCTCCGAACAGTAGACCTTGCCAGCACAAACTTGTAAAGTGAGCTTTGAAAGTGAGCAACATATTGCATTTTGAGGAACTATTTTGCTCATCACGCTGGAGATGCTCATCAGATCTTCACCAAATATCAGACAAACTTAAAGTTAATACTTACCTTTCATATAAAATAAAAATAATCGAAATAAGATAAGATAAGATAATTTGTTTATTTGCAACCAAAAGATTTGAATACATACAGAATAGTAGTTAGTTTAGTTATGTATCTAATTTAGAAACACACAGTAAGTACTTATTCCTAAATTATCATTAGCAAACAAATCAAGTAGCCGTGATTAGGCTCTTAGTACTAAGCTTAAAATTATAAATAAGGTAAAGGTTAATTTTAAATTGAGAGACACAGTAGATACATTTAATATTCAATGAGTAGGTAGAATGTAGAATCTTTCCTTGGGCTCCACACTAGGATTCCCTGTTCTGTGGAGACCAAATCCAAATACCAAATCAAATACCATTACCAAATCAAATAACATTAGGCGGATATATCCAGCAGCCCCCTTTTTTGTCCCTTTATGGAGAAAGTACGCCTCTTATCAAAAATCTCCGACGTCAATCAAATTCTATAAAGTCATAGAACCTGTATACCAAGTTTCAACCACATTGGTTGAAAAATGCGACCTGTAGGCGAGAACACAAAAAAACCGGACAAACTGACATCCAAAAGCATTTGCTAATTTCGAAACTGAGACGCTTCGCTCGCTTCGCTCGCCCGGTCAAATCGGTCAATAAATCGACGTGTGCGCCATATGTGTGCTGTTACAGTCAGCCAAGACCTTTATCAAGGTGCCCGTACGAGCTCTATCACAGAGAACTCTACTACTCTTGGAATTTAGTACCAGATGAAGATTTATGATAAGATAGTTTGATAACATGCGAAGAGAGAAGACTAGTAGAGTTCTTTGTGATAGAGCTCGTACGGGGAAGGACTACCCCCATACCTATTTCTGCCGCCAAGCAGTAATGCTCGCATTGCTGTGTTCCGGTGTGAAAGGTATGGTTTCTGGTGAAATTACAGGCACATGAGACTTTCGATCTACGTCTCAGGGTGGCCGTGAGTGATATCTCTGGTATTGCAAGCGCCCATAGGCTGTCGTAGCCGCTTACCATCTTGTGGGCACTTGGTTACCACTTTAGTTGCATAAAACCACGTGCAGAAGCTAGTCACAAAGCCTTTACCCGGATGTCAGTGCCAGAGTCTTAAGAGAATACCTCAAAGAATCCATTGTAGCAATAAATGAATTACAGCAAGCCACATGCAGGTTGAATGCAGGTAGGGGGATGAGAGGGGTAAAAGAGGGAGAGTAACAACGGGTGCGCTCTAATTCGCTCTGTTGAACTTGTCAATACTCCGGCTTCTGTATCCTAGGACCCTGCGACCGTGCACAATTCTTGTGAAAAATTCATTTAAGTCTGCAGGGTTGCTTTAGATACCATTTTCAACACACTTGCTTATAAAGTGGCTCTATGGTCATCGCAATTAGGCACAAAATGACACCCATAATCAAACTATGACTTTTTCATTGCTATAACTCACTTGTGAGTTATAGATTTTTTTTGTTATTTTATTATCAGTTTTTTTTATTATTTTATTCACAAGTGTGTTGAAAAACGTCGTATGATACACGTGTGTATTGATGATTACCGTCCTCGGCTATCTTAAGACCTTCGCCTACGGCTCGGGTCTCAATGGCGCCTCAGCGGTAATCACCAATGTTACACACTAGTACCATAATGTACTATTTTACACGTCTCAATAATTGCATGCAATATTGCTTTGCCGTTGATTTCGGAGCAAAATGTCAAACGTCAAGAGTAGTTGAGTTCTTTGTGATAGAACACGTCCTGGGAAGTACTACCACCATAAATATTTCTGCCGCAAAGCAGTAATGCTCGCATTGCTGTGTTCCGGTTTGAAGGGTATGGTTTCCGGTGGAATTGGCTATTGAGGCTTTTGATCTTGCCTCAAGGTGGCAACCCGCGAGTGATACCTCTGGTATTGCAAGTGTCCATAGGCTGCGGTAACCGCTTACCATCTTGCGCTTGGTTGCCACTTCAGTTGTATAAAAAATATGTTCTGAACCGATCTAACAATGCAAAATAATATTTGTCTATATTCGTCCTGCATGCAAAAATTACCGTAAGTAGGTACAGTTAGCATCATAACCAAATCATGCAAATATTTGGCAAATCGAACTGGTCTCAACTAGGCACCGCTCACCGCAGTAAGGTCGTCAACAACATTGACTTTACAGCTCTTAGCCCTTCGCTTGTAATAATACGATGGAGCTTCAAGTAATAGTAAGCTCGTTTAATCATTAATACTGTAAACGAAAGATAAAAACTTGAAGAAGGACCAAAAGAGAGTCACAAATCTGTCACAACACTTATTAATTGTTGTTATTACTCAAAGCTTCGTCATGTTTGCTGAACGCGAAAAGATTCCTTGAACACGCACTGTATATTCAGGGATATAGATAAGGGCACTTAACATTATTTAGCATCGTGCCTCGGTTTGGGTTCCGTTTATCAAAAGAAAACCCTTTCTAAGTTAAAAAACAGACGAAAAATCTCTAGTACTATTCCGCTTAACCTTTGAACTAATGAGGTCACACAGTTCACTTTGGCTCCAGCGCTCGACGGAGCAACACGTCTGGCGGAGAACAAGTCGATGGTCCTGAGGTTGTCCCGTGGAGGGATGAAACACGTGTCGATATTTTTCTTTTGAGGTTAACTGTATTAACTGTGTGACCTCATTAGTTAAAAGGTTAAGAGCCCTATCCTTGACAATCCTTGAATTTTCTTGTAGCCCGTGAAGTTTCGAACACTATTGTGGCTCGTGTGTTGAAGATATTTTAACGAAAATAAAAACAAATAAAAGCTTTATCCCTTAAAATTTAAGCCAACAGAGCAAATATTAATTAACTCAAGACATAACTGATTAAAAAATAATTAGTAACGCACGTTTCGTAAAATGAGCAATTCCAGTCAACTTTCGATCATTTTTTCTATGAAATAACAAAGTCTAACATATTTCCAAAAATGCAATTATAATATTCACAGTTTTAAAATTTAAGTGAATAGAGAAAAATACAACATGTTAGTTCAATATTTTTGAAAAAAGACGGTCTAAAAAACGCGTACTCTTCCTAATTTTACGCTTGTTATTTCTGCTAAAGTAAAGAGTTTACAATAAAAATACACCTACTTTATTAAAGTTTAAGTTTTTATTAAATAAATACAACAAAGAAAATAGTCTAATAGCATTGACTTTTTTAATACGATTTTTTTAAAATCACACACTTATAATCGTATCGATCGAAGCAGCGACTCTCAAACCGCGCTGAGCGCTTATGGAGGTAGGACGTATAGCTCCTCGTCGCGTGCGCTATTACTTATACTATATAAAGATACATTCACGCGAACTTCATGATTTATATCGCTAAATCTTGGAAAGGCCTCTTAAGCGGAGTAGTACTAGACTGTTTTTTATCTTGTAATGGGTTTCCGCAAAGTAACGCCTGAATCTATTAATTACCTATTTATGTTGATAATATGTTTTTTCAACAAGAAAAAAAAAACAAACAATATAAATCACTGCTAGTTGACCGAGCGAACGAAGCGAGCGAAGCGTCTCAGTTTCGAGATGGCCAAAAATGCTTTTGGTTGTCAGTTTGTCCGGTCATTTTGTGTTCTCGTCTACAAGTCAACAAAATAGTTCCTCAAAATGCATTAAGTTCGTCATCATGACAGCCTTCTAATGTTCCCACTGCTGGGACACTGGCCTACTCTCAGGCGAGAGTGATTGGCTCTTAATCCACCACGCGGACCCAATGCGGATTGGTGGATGGCACATGTCTTTCGAATTTTTAGTTCTCGAACATGCCGGTTTCCTCACGATGTTTTCCTTCACCGTATGAGAGCACTGGCATTGCGCACATAAACTTTTCGAACAGAAAAATCCATTGGTGCACGACCGGGTTTGAACCCACGACCTTAGGATCGGAAGGCGGGGTCACTACCACTAGACCACCGGTGCATTAAGTTGCTCAGTGAATTTTTTTTTCTAAAAAAACACCTGCGGAACCGCACCACTGTTCAAGAGCGACATTCTCTTGTCGCTATTTTATCAAGGAGTATCTCCGTTTTATATAATCATACTCTTATGAGCCTCAAACCGGAGCTGAAATGATAAGGAGTATTTATATACGTGTCCGTGGAGGTTGCACGGAATAGGGAATATTTATTTATGAATCGTTTCAAAGCCTTTTATGTTAGAAGTAAATCCCCTATTGGGACGTTCTCTTCGTTCATTCCAAAATGTTATTTAGAAATCGTTTGTTTAGAAATCATTGTACTTGGATTATATGAAGCGTTTGCGTGAAATTTGCTTAATTATGCCGACTTTGGTGTAAAGCGCGGTGGATGCCCGGTTGCAAAGTGAGGCGGGCTTGCGATAAATATTTGCATGATCTGCAAATATTCGTTCTGGCTCTGAATGAGGTGGTGATTTTCTATTTATAGTGTTAATCATCGCTCTAAAGGAATACTAAAGATTATATTATTTCACCTCAAACGGGACTTGAACTCACTACCCTAGATACGCGGTTGCTCTAATTGAGTAATTCTAATTATTTTAATACATTCTAATAAAGAGATTATAAAAGTTAGAAAGAAAACACGCTGGTAAGTAAATTAATAATTATATTTTTAGGCTTCTGTTTGAGAATAAACTGGAGTTTTCTTGGAAGTAATCGTACACAAAAAAGTTATCCTGTTTTTAAATTTGTTACTACGCTATATTAAAATTGTATATTTTTTTAATTATTTTATAATAATTCTCTGTGATAAACTTCGTCCGGGGAAGGACTACCGCCAATTTCTGCCGCCAAGCAGTAGTGCTCGCATTGCTGTGTTACGATCTTAGCCTCAAGGTGGCAACCCGCGAGTGATACCTCTTGTGTTGCAAGCGTCCATAGGCTGCGGTAACCGCTTACCATCTTGTGGGCCGTACGCTTGGTTGCCACTTCAGTTGTACAAAGTAAAAAAAGTACCAACAATTTTTTTTTGATTATGCACTAAAAAGAATATGAGCACTTTATTTTGAGTCGCACGATTTGTGTTTTGTGAAGCAAAGCAATGAAAAAAAGCTAGTTTCCAGTGTTGCAAAGTTTTCATTTTAGAAAATTTTTTCACTGGCTGTGACTTCTCACTTTACACAAGTAATATTCAAAGTTATAACGATGACAGTTCGAGATTTTCTTTTGTTTGATGCGAAGATTGTGAGATTTGCATTTTTAGGTATTATTTGATTTGTTCCACGTTCGCCCTACTTGCTAAACCTGCATTAAAAAAATTCTGCATCTGCCCCATGTGAACGTTTGATACAAAATCGATTAATTTTATGTAATTATCAGGCATATTACTTTTTAGACATCCATGTTAGGCATTTGACTCGCTGAGCGATCCAAAATATCCGGATATAATTTACTACTCTTATACGATGTACTATGTTGTTCCTGTGCAATATTTGTAATAAATTTTAGCTACTTCTATAGCCCGTGATCGAACAGAGAAAATAACACAGTGGTTTTTTTAAAAAAAAGCTCTTGAAGCTCGCTCGTATCCGTATATTTTTTATTTTACATAGAGAACACCCGGAAAAACTATTTGCAGATCGTACAAACATTTGTCCCAAAGCGGGAATCGAACCCGTGGTCAGGAGGTCAAAGGAGGTGGTCTCCTGCGTAGCAGGCGGACCTTCACCCGCCGCACCCCATTGATCGTTCAATGATAACTTACTTCCATGTTATTTTATCAGATAATATTTTTTTGTACCTTAAGAGACGAATAGAAAAATTTATTGGTGCACAACCCAAATAATGTCATATCTACCATTTACTCAATAATAAATATATAACTGTTTGTTATCCCGAATAAATATAATAAAAAATAAATATAAATAAAACCCACGAGCTTAGGATCAGGGCGTGGTCACTGCCTCTAGACTAGAAATAATAAATTCATATGAGTTAGTGGTTAACTTAGGCAAGCTGGCCTTCTCTTGCTCGGAGTTTACTTAGAGCATTTTACTAATTAAATCCCTTTTTACAAAGTTGTACAAACACTGGCTATAATGAGCTTGTATTTCCATCGTCATTAAGTGAAGAACTACAACTAACTCTAGCAGGGGATTGCTCAACTCTGGGGAAGGATGAAAAAGGGGGAGAAGGGAGTGGTTAGAAAAAACCGGTAAAGGAACTTTTACCAGAAAAATAAGTTATAAAAGCCTAAACTAATGTTGAATAAGAATTAAATGCACAATATTTTAAAAAACTTTTAACCAATTTTTTTTATTTAAAATCTTGTCGAGTAGCTTTTACTGGTAACAAAACTTAGTTATGCGATACTTATACCGAAAAGGACTAACAAGATTTTTGTATATTACTAGCATCATTTAACAATAAAGGAAATTTCTAAAATTTATAGAAAAGAAACAGATGACATTTTCGTTTAAAAAAGTATTAAAGATTATAATATCCCAAAAATTATTTTGCCTCAAGCGGGATTTGAACCCGCAACCACCGCTTGATACGATCAATATAATTATAATCTTTAGTATTTCCTTAGTGTGGTGGTTAACACTATAAAAACAAAAATAACTAAAAAAGTATTGTCACTTGTGTTATTTTAGACTTTTAAAAAGTATTGTCACCAAATGCTCGTGCTATTTTAGACTTACTGTTATTTTAGACTTGCTTCACATTATTTATTTAATTATCTGTAGTAATAAGCTACAACAAGCTACGCGTTAGATCACATATATATATAAAAAAAGCAAACAGATTATTATCTGTTGGTAGAACTAAGGTATGCAGTAAAGAGCAAACATGTGGAACTTGAGTTACTGGTTCCCTCCTGCATTGTACCGACCCAGGTAGTTTTCTGCGGTCGCCATCTTTAATTACTGCGCGTGCAATTAGAGTTAAACTCTCTTATGAAATGTTTATTGTTCGGAGTTAAATAAAATGGTTTACGATTGCTGCAATTAAGCTATTGTGGGGGCCTGATGTTTACATAGTTCTTGGCTTTCCCAGCCATATTAATATACTATAGTAAACCAAGGTAAGTTACGACATTACTTTTTTTATATATTGTATACTGGACCCATATACATGTGTTATTTTGGAAATAAAAACTTAACTATCTTAACTGTTTTTTTTTTTATACAACTGAAGTGGCAACCAAGCGTACGGCCATCAAGATGGTAAGCGGTTACCGCAGCCTATGGACGCTTGCAATACCAGAGGTATCACTCGCGGGTTGCCACCTTGAGGCTAAGAAAGCCTCATGTGCCAGTAATTTCACCGGAAACCATACCCTTCACACCGGAACACAGCAATGCGAGCATTACTGCTTGGCGGCAGAAATAGGTATGGCGGTAGTCCTTCCCCGGACGTGCTCTATCACATAGAACTCTACTACTCTTATAACTTCTCTTACTTACAATAATTTAGCTAATTTAGTTAAGAGCAACTGATTGAATAAGGAATAGAGAGCACTGGTGGTCTAGTAGGTAGCTTTCCGATCCTAAGGTCCTGGGTTCGAATCCGGTCGTGCATGGATGGATTTTTCTATTCGTAAAATTAAAGTGCGCAATGCCAGTGCGCTCATACGGTGAAGGTCATCGTGAGGAAACCGGCATGTCCAAAAACTTTAAATTCGAAAGACATGTGCCATCCATCAATCCGCATTGGGTCCGAGTGGTGGATTAAGACCCAATCACTCTCGCACGAGAGTAGGCCAGTGTCTCAGCACAGTGAACATTAGAAGGCTGTCATGATAATTGAATACTGACGGCACATGTTACAATTAGACTCGAAAACATTATGTTCATCATAAAATACCTCGGTAGGTGAGCGAGAAGTTGCAGCTTCAATTTCCACTGCGTGACAAATGCTTGTGTTCTATCAGTTATCTGGTTTAAATAGTACAAGCTTTGCTAAGTTTGCTATGCTTGTAATAAACGTCCACCAATTTTCTCAGAACATATTATAGCTCGCAGGACCGATAAACGCTTGAGAATAAAGCTTATGGAATAGCGCACGAGAATGGAAAAACGAAGTGTAAGACGTCCCCCACTTGATGCACCGGTGACATCAAAGCGTCAGTTAGAAATCGGTGAATGGTGAAGGCCCAAGAACGGTCAAAGTCAAAGTCAAAGTCAAAAATTATTTATTTCAATAAAATCACAAGGATCATTTTGAAACGTCTTAAAGCTAGGTGAATTTACGACGTCTACTGACTGATGGTGAAAAAAAACACAACCAGCTTGTTGACCGAGCGAGCGAAGCGAGCGAAGCGTCTCAGTTTTGAGATTGGCCAAACATCGGCTACAGGTCGCATTTTTCAACCAATCCTGTTGAAACTTGGTATACAGGTTCTATATGACTTTATTGAATTGATTGTCGTCGGGGATTTTTGATAAGAGGCGTACTTTTTCCAAAAAGGGACAAAAAGGGGGCTGCTGGATATCTCCACCTAATGTGATTTGATTTCGATTATTTTTATTTTATTTGAAAGGTAAGTATTAACTTTATGCATGTCTGATATTTGGTAAAGATCTGATGAGGATCTTCAGCGTGATGAGCGAAATAGTTACTCAAAATGCAGTATGTTGCTCACTTTCAAAGCTCACTTTACAAGTTTGTGCTTGCGAGGTCTACTGTTCGGAGAACTGCTAGTTATATTATAATTAATTTGATTCTTGAATCATTATCACTTGACGTATTTTATTATCGTTACTATTTTTATGAACATTGTTTTAAGTGGCTTACGACTAAAAAGACAATTTTGTAAAAGTTCCTAAAGAAGCACTTACTTACGAGTAAATGCAAGTCAATAAGACGTCTGTTGTTGATCCGTTCAATATAATAAATCCGAGAGACTCTCAAAGGGCGCTTCGTACGGATTCATTTTATTTTGTCAAAGGATCGCCTGCAAACATCAGATTAAAATACAAAGTTCACCGGAAACTTGATATTACATTTTGTACTGCAAGCCTTTACTATGTGAAATGGCTTCGAGATTGTGAGTTAGTTATTTGTGATAGAGCTCGTCCGGGGAAGGACTATCACCATACCTATTTCTGCCGCCAAGCAGTAATGCTTGCATTGCTGTGTTCCGGTTCGAAGGGTACGGCTCACAAGATGGTAAGCGGTTACCGCAGGCTAAGATCGAAAGCCTCATGTGCCAGTAATTTCACCGGAAACCATACCTTTCACATCGGAACACAGCAGTGCGAGCATTACTGCTTGGCGGCAGAAATAGGTATGGTGATAGTCCTTCCCCGGACGAGCTCTATCACAAAGAAAGATCAAAGTCAAAGTCAAAAATGATTTATTTCAATATAATCACAAGGATCATTTTGAAACGTCATAAAGCTAAGTGAATTTACGCCATTTCTACGCGCCCTAGCCTAGAAGAATCTGGCAACAAACTTGACAATTCGGTTCCAAAGGCATCATTGCGAACACACTCCATTAAAATGTGTTAAACATCGTCAACTGTATCACACAGAAGACTATTTGCTGACGCAGATTTTCCCATTAATTAAAAAAAAAAAAAAAACTGGTTGGTTGGTTCGTATGAGTCAGTGGCCAACCTTGGTGACGTTTCTAGGCTGCCCGAAGGCCTCTGTCTGTCATAAAATACTATTTATTTCTGTAGAATCACAAGGATCACTTTGAAACGTCTTACAAGCTAGGAAAATTTACACCAGTTCCAATGCGCGCCCATGCCGTAAAAGAACTGGCAACAACACCGGCTGGGTTCCTATCGCTTTTTTGGCATGATCCTTGCTATTGTTATGGATGCCGAGTAGAGTTGGAGCACATTCGTCCTAAGCTTTGAAGGTGCGCCGTGTATAAGGTAGCGGTGTAGAAACTTATTGCAAGGAATGTGTCCAGAGTCTTAGCGGGACGGCGATAATACGTCTTTTTAACATTTGATTATCGATCCACGGTGAGCTCAAAGAATGTGGTTGTACCGTTTTGTATCAAATTCCTTTTTCTTGGGATAAGTTTGCACTTGAGTAGCGCTGTTCGAGTTCCCTAAGTAAGAGTAAGAGCTAGTAGCAAGAATGTGGTCATTCAAAAATCTTTCCAGCTCTAACGAAGCCGGTTTTGTCGGATTTAACCCGAATTCCTGCTCAGAGGGATTTGCAATTTAATTATTTCCGAGAGCGAAGTAGCTCATTTAAGCTTAGTTTGATAATGTGCTTGAGCTTGAGTTTCACGAAAGATGTTAGAAAAAATATAATGTAAAAATCACACCAGAACCAGAGATAGAATATAATCTTTCCAAGGTCCGCAAGCTGCGGGTTCGATTCCCGCTTTGGTACCAATATTTGTACGATCTGCAAATATGTTGTTCTGGGTGTTCTGTGTATTGTCTATAAAATATCTATCTATGTATTGTATTGTACTAAGTTATATCAGTCATCTAGTACCTATAATACAGCTGTGTTTAACAGCAGCTTAACTTGGGGCTAGATGATGCTGTGTGGATTGTCTAGCATTATTTATTATTAAATAAAAAACAGACGAAAAATATCTAGTACTATTCCGCTTAACCTTTTAACTGATGAGGTCACACAGTTACCACAGTTAACATCAAAAGAAAAATATCGACACGTGTTTCATCCCTCCACGGGACATCCTCAGGACCATCGACTTGTTCTCCGGCAGACGTGTTGCTCCGTCGAGCGCTGGAGCCAAAGTCTACTTTGCTCCAGCGCTCGACGGAGCAACACGTCTGCCGGATGTCCCGTGGAGGGATGAAACACGTGTCGATATTTTTCTTTTGAGGTTAACTGTGGTAACTGTGTGACCTCATCAGTTAAAAGGTTAAGCGGAATAGTACTAGATATTTTTCGTCTGTTTATTATTTTGTAATGGATTTCCGCAAAGTAACGCCTGAATCTATCAATTATTATTTATTATTATTTATTTACATTTATCCATTCGTATCAGATCACTGTACTGGACGTTTGGGGATAACTAATTAATAAAACGTTAAATTAATTTCACCTCGGGGCCAGAAACAAAACTATTTCAATTCCGATTTAATCATTTAAGCTACGTATTGAATGTGAATTATTAAAATGTAATATTCACTTATCCGAGATATTAATGTCATGAAACAGACCTGCTTTTAAATAAAAATTTGTAATATTTTTGTCGGTTTTCAACCAAGTTATACAGTGTTCTATGAGGTTACCACTTGTTCTTTCTTACCTGTCTTATGTTTGTTCCCTAATTATTCTTTTTTTTCGGTCTGTTCTATGTACTTGTGAGTCAAATTAAAACATTTCATTTCATTTTATTAACTCTATGTTGAAAGGATGTGTTAAATAGTCTCAAGAGTAGTAGAGTTCTTTGTGATAAAGCTCGTTCGGGGAAGGACTACCACTATACCTATTTCTGCCGCCAAGCAGTAATGCTCGCATTGCTGTGTTCCGGTTCGAAGGGTATGGTTTCCGGTGAAATTACAGGCACATGAGACTTTCCATCTAACGTCTCAGGGTGATAACACGCAAGTGATATCTGTGATGTTGCATGCGTACATAGGCTACGGTAACCGCTGACCATCAAGTGATCTTGGTTGCCACTTTAGTGGTATACAAAAAAAAATATAGTTTCAAATGGGTGCTTCCGTGCTTCGGGCACGTGAAGCAGGTCTCTGTTAGTTAAAAGTGGTGAGGTCATTGCGGAGGCCATCAGGAGGCCTTTCAAATCCGCGTTGGCCTCTAGCTTATTTAATTACTGTACAATTACGAGTAGTTCGATTGCATGGTTAGTTATCTGTACTAATATTATAAAGAGGAGAGATATATGTATTTTGGTATTTTTATTTGTTACGAATAAACTCAAAAACTACTGGACCGATTTCAATAATTCTTTTACCATTAGATGCTACATCTCTGAGTAACATAGGCTATATTTATCACTAGCGAACCGCCCCGGCTTCACACTGGTGCGGTTGTATTGCACCCGCGCGAAGCTGGTAGTACATAAAAGCAGCTGCAATGGTTTTTTACACAAAACTTTTTTTTATGAAATTAAAACATTATGGTACTAGTGTGTAACATTGGTGATTACCGCTGAGGCGCTATGAGTATCACACGTGTATCATACTTTTTTTCAACACACTTGTGAATAAAATAACAAAAAAAAATCTATAACTCACTAGTGAGTTATAGCAATGATAGAGTCATAGTTTGGTTATGGGTGTCATTCTGTGCCTAATTGCGATGACCATAGAGCCACTTTATAAGCAAGTGTGTTGAAAAAACTGCTTAGGTAATAAAGCCAATGATTCCCTATTATTATTATAAGCCTGTAGTGTCCCACTGCAGGGCAAAGGCCTCCTTCTCTCCAATCATTACGCCCAAAATGATTCCTTAGATTAATAATATTATCGCAATGATTCAAATTACACAACTGCTTTTCAAAATTTGAACAAAGCCAACCAACCAACTCGCCCACTTGGATTCAACACAAATCATTGTATCGATAACAATAACGCTCGTAACAAAATGGCGCTTACAACAACATTGTGTCACATAACACAAGCGACATTAGCTATTTGATGTAGGAACGGGTACCTTTCGATAATAGGGATGTGACTATCGAACAACCAAGACGAATCTTCGTCTTTTAGGTTGTAAAAAACTTTTTTTTTTTATACAACTGAAGTGGCAACCGGCAACCAAGCGTACGGCCCACAAGATGGTGAGCGGTTACCGCAGCCTATGGACGCTTGCAATACCAGAGTTATCACTCGCGGGTTGCCACCTTGAGGCTAAGATCGAAAGCCTCATGTGCCAGTAATTTCACCGGAAACCATACCTTTCACACCGGAACACAGCAATGCGAGCATTACTGCTTTGCGGCAGAAACAGGTATGGTGGTAGTCCTTCCCCGGACGAGCTCTATCACAGAGAACTCTAAAATGAAATGAAATGAAATGAAATGAATGAAATGCTTTCATTTGACACACACAAGTACAAAGAACAGACCGAATAAAGAACATTTTATAAGGAACAATGAAAATACAGGTAGGTAGTGGCAGGTAACTAAATACATCATTAGTATATAAAAACTATAAGTAGAACTCTACTACTCTTAAATTGACTATAGTTTGGCTTTATGTGGTTATTGTTGTGTTTAGTTATTTAAGTTGTTTAATATTTAGTTTTTTATTCTGTTTGTTTTCCGAATAAATAAAATAAAAATAAAATAAATAATTAAAAACTTAAACAATATACGGTCTGTTACTTTATTATGTTTTAGATAATAAGACCCAGCTTACATAATTAAAAACACTTAAAGAGTATTAGAGTTCTCTGTGATAGAGCTCGTCTGGGGAAGGACTACCACCATACCTATTTCTGCCGCCAAGCAGTAATGCTCGCATTGCTGTGTTCCGGTCTGAAGGGTATGGTTTCCGGTGAAATTACTGGCACATGAGGCTTTCGATCTTAGCCTCAAGGTGGCAACCCGCGAGTGATACCTCTGGTATTGCAAGCGTCCATAGGCTGCGGTAACCGCTTACCATCTTGTGGGCCGTACGCTTGGTTGCCACTTCAGTTGTATAAAAAAAAAAATAAAAAAAAAAACTTAATTATAACACCTATTTCAAATTTACTGTTTTTACTTTCTAATCATACTTTTTTTACCTTTTACATCCCCACCGCTGCCACCATGTCGTAAATAAAAGCTGAGTTGACCAAGACTGATTTTGATTACCTACCTACATACAAAATATAGAATGAACATAATAACATAAATAAATAAATAAATAATAAATAATGCTGGACAATCCACACAGCATCATCTAGCCGCAAGGTAAGCTACTGTTAAACAGAGCTGTATTATGGGTACTAGGTGATTGATATACACTTAATACTACACAATACATAGATAGATATTTTTTTTATTATATATAGGAAATACCCAGAACACCCGGAACAAATATTTGTAGATCGAACAAAATATTTGACCCGAGGCGGGAATCGAACCCGCAACCTCCGCCCGCTGCGCCACATCGGTCGTCAACATACTTACACCTAACTAGGTAAATATACGACAGTTTTTGACATACGTTTGCAATTTAGAAGTTTAAAACCTTTGCTCATAGCACTAATTGATTCATCGTCGTTCTGCCATTTTTTTTATTTTTTTTTTTATACACTAAAGCCGTTGGTTGCCACTTTAGTGCAACATCATAGATATCACTTGCGTGTTACCACCCTGAGACGTTAGATGGAAAGTCTCATGTGCCTGTAATGTCACCGGAAACCATACCCTTCAAACCGGAACACAGCAATGCGAGCATTACTGCTTGGCGGCAGAAATAGGTATGGTGGTAGTCCTTCCCCGGACGAGCTCGATCACAAAGAACTCCATTTCCTGTAAAATCAATCACGAACATAATTTATATTTATATTTATATTTATTTATTGAGCACCAACACCATATAATAACACCACTATAATTATATAGAAAACATTTCAAGTAAAACTAACCAAGTGCCATAATTAAAGGTAGCTACAGACAACATGCATAAGGTTTTATAGCGAGTAGCAGAAAGAGGATAGTTAATAATTTAAAACAAATGTCAATAAAGATGATAATGCTGTAAATTCTTCAGTATTTTTTTTTTTTTTTTATACAACTGAAGTGGCAACCAAGCGTACGGCCCACAAGATGGTAAGCGGTTACCGCAGCCTATACCAGAAGTATCACTCGCGGGTTGCCACCTTGAGGCTAAGATCGAAAGCCTCATGTGCCAGTAATTTCACCGGAAACCATACCCTTCACACCGGAACACAGCAATGCGAGCATTACTGCTTGGCGGCAGAAATAGGTATGGTGGTAGTCCTTCCCCGGACGAGCTCTATCACAGAGAACTCTACTACTCTTATACTCAGTATAGTAATATATATAGTATATTATATAGTAGCAAAGCAGTTCGATTTAAGAAGAAGATTTATAAGTATAGTTTAACGGGAAGCCAGGCGGGTCGCTAGCTTTTTATATACTTTTATAAAACAAAACGATGCGAATTCTATAAGAATAGAGAATCGGGAGACGGTAAATTCGAACTTAATATAAATTTTCGGCCAATAAGTACCAGTCCCATCTCTAAGGATAGCCAATTATGTTTATGTAAATGTGTTTGCTTCACGCGCAGGCACTTCTGTCTGTTCTGTGGCGTTGTGTCGCGTCGCGTTGCGTTGCATCGCGTCGCGTCACGTCGCGTCATAGCCTACAATGTCCGACAGCGATACAGATATGATTGAAATTGCCAATTTGTCATCTACAGCCCCATTCCACTGAGTGGAATTCATAAAATGAAGTATTGCATTTACAAGCTAAAATAATTAACATGCATCAAATTGTTAATTACTAGCTACTGCCTACGGTTTTGCTCGCGCTGTTTTACACAACTTGCTAAACCCATCAGAATTGGTTCAACTTAGTTAACTTATTGACCAATAACGACCTTACCTGTTTGTGTCGTCATTTGCTTGTTAAGCGTCACATTTGACCATAACAGTTGCAGTATTACTCAAGAAACATTCCACTGCGTTCGTCGCCGCGAGACATTGTTACTTAGTCTCTTTCGAGAGTAACTTAACTTGATACAGTTTTCTAAACACAGTTACGAAGTGTCATACCATCAGGTCAAAACCTATAACAGTTACTTCACTAATATGTACGAAATTCAAGTTTCTATCTGGTAGAGATCGCTACTTAGCGATATGACCGCCCATCGTTATACCTTGAACTGTTTCTGTCAAAACTGATAAATGTAGTTTAAGTTTTAGCGTTTTCAAAATTCTTTCCGGGCGTCTGATCGAAGCGACGCGTGATCCAAAGGCTTGTTCATATCTGGCTCAACGTATCAGCATTGCCATTCAACGTGGCAATGCAGCCAGCATGTTGGGAACGCTTCCTACTGGTAGTGATTTGGATCAGTTGAGCTATCTATAGGTCGTTTGTAACGGTCTTTAGATGGCTCAACTGTTTCATATGTATTTTGTATAATTTGTAATGTAATGTAATTCTGTACATATTTTATTTTGTTTAATAAAGTTTATGTATTAGAAAAAAAAAAAGTTTAAGTATTAAGTTATTAGTAACTTATTAAGTATCTATATAATTACACAATTATCTGACTTTACTTTGTAGTTGTAAAAACAAAACGAAAAACTAAGAAGCTTTGTGTCGGTTAATGTTATTCAATTAAATAATACTTAAGAGTAGTAGAGTTCTCTGTGATAGAGCTCGTCCGGGGAAGGACTACCACCATACCTATTTCTGCCGCCAAGCAGTAATGCTCGCATTGCTGTGTTCCGGTGTGAAGGGTATGGTTTCCGGTGAAATTACTGGCACATGAGGCTTTCGATCTTAGCCTCAAGGTAGCAACCCGCGAGTGATACCTCTGGTATTGCAAGCGTCCATAGGCTGCGGTAACCGCTTACCATCTTGTGGGCCGTACGCTTGGTTACCACTTCAGTAGTATAAAAAAAAAAAAAAAATATACTTGTTTAACTTATCAATTCCCTGGAAGCCACACACACACGTAGAGTCTAGCCACACACAGGGAATCCTTGTGTGGGGGCTAGCTAGCTATGAATTTATGTTTATTGAACTAGTGTAAATAAATAATGCTGGACAAACCACACATCATCATCTAGCCCCAAGGTAAGCTGCTGTTAAACAGATCTGTATTATGGGTACTAGATGACTGAAAATATATTAATACAATACGAATACATAGATAGATAATTTTTATTCAATATAGAATATACCCAGAACACCCGGAACAAATATTTGTAGATCGTACAAACATTTAATCCGAGGCGGGAGTCGAACCCGCAACCTCTGCGTCGCAGGCGGACCTGCGCCCGCTGCGCCACATCGGTCGTCAATATTGTAACAAAGTATTTTTTGGTTCCAATTATATGAAATGAATTGTGAATTGTGAACTTTGAAGTATATTACGGGCGTACTTTCTCTAAAAAAGGGTAAAACGGGGGCAGTCGTTTTACTAATAAAACTATCAGTGCATATCGCGACGCTGAAGAGGAAATGCGCCGTGTCACTCTATTCTGATGAAGACTCTCAAAATCGAGTCGAAACAGTGTCGGTGCTTCTTTACTGATGTACAGGTACGTGAAAATGAGTACGTTTTTAGTATGAGTGAAAACAAAACAAGGTAATGTCGTAGCTATCTTGTCCACAATTTTTATTATACTATTGAAGTGGCAACCAAGCTTATGGCCCACTTGATGGTAAGTTGTTACCGTAGCTTACGTACGCTTGCAACATCAGAGATATCACTTGCTACCATGAAACGTAGATTGAAAATCTTATGTGCCTGTAATTTCACAGGCAATACCTATCCTTCGAGTCGAAACACGCAATGCAAGCATTACTGCATGGTTCTAGTGCTTGCCCGGACGAGCTCTATCACAAAGAACTCTGCTACTTTTAAAACTTAAAACTGAGTTATGATAAATGTCATGACTCATTTGTCATAATTTAGGTTGTTATCGCAAAGGTTGTCAAAACTATGACACTTGCAGAACTCACTAGTTCCGCAAGTAAACTTTATGCAACAAAGTAATGCTTATGTCACGAGTTAACTCCAAGAAATTACTCTAAAACTTCGGGTTTGTTTCAAAACTCATAAAATCTCGCGAAATTTTTAAAGCTAAACATAATGGAACATTTTTAATTAGAAACGAAACTATTTTCAACTTTCTCGCGATATTTTTAAAGCTTATGCTTTGGTTTAAAAATTTTCGAGAAAGAATTCCGTGCATTTATTGCAGACTTAAAATTTGTATAGTAGAATGACCTGCTGGGTTTTTTTTTATACAACTGAAGTGGCAACCAAGCGTACGGCCCACAGGATTGTAAGTGGTTACCGTAGCCTATGGACGCTTGCAATACCAGAGGTATCACTCGCGGGTTGCCACCTTGAGGCTAAGATCGAAAGCCTCATGTGCCAGTAATTTCACCGGAAACCATACCCTTCACACCGGAACACAGCAATGCGAGCATTACTGCTTGGCGGCAGAAATAGGTATGGTGGTAGTCCTTCCCCGGACGAGCTCTATCACAAAGAACTCTACTACTCTTGGGTGGTACAGTGACCTTGTTGGCTTCGAGGTACGATTGAACTCTGGAAATGTAAGATATTTTTCATAAAAGTTAGTAGACAAGATCTCGACCTTCTGTATTGTGCTATCGCAATGCCCTCTGCGTATGAAACTTTCAATGGCATTGCTAAGTGAATTTGATTTGAGACGAAAAATAATGTGGTGCGAGGGTACGAGTATTTTAAATAGATATTAATACAAAAGACGGTGGAGAATTTTAAACTTAACAAGGCATAGCACAAGTCAAATTTCACTTTGTTCCGTTTATAGGAATAAAATTAATTTGAATTATTAATTCTGATAAATTAAAATATGTACATTAATTACAATACCGGTTTAGTGTCAAAATCTGAACAGTAGAACTCGCAAGCACAAACTTGTAAAGTGAGCTTTGAAAGTGGGCAAATTTTTTTTTTTTATACAACTGAAGTGGCAACCAAGCGTACGGCCCACAAGATGGTAAGCGGTTACCGCAGCCTATTGACGCTTGCAATACCAGAGGCATCACTCGCGGGTGGCCACCTTGAGGCTAAGATCGAAAGCCTCATGTGCCTGTAATTTCACCGGAAACCATACCCTTCACACCGGAACACAGCAATGCAAGATTACTGCTTGGCGGCAGAAATAGGTATGGTGGTAGTCCTACCCTGGACTAGCTCTATCACAGAGAGCTCTTTATGTCATGGATGACGAGTAAAGTTCTTGACCCACTACCAAGAGTATCCAGTTATCTATTGCTATTGTTATTGCTATCACACGAGTACATAGTTTCTCATGGCCGGCGCTGCTCTGCGGCCGCTGTTGAGGAAGTTCTGAACAATATCGCACTTGCAATGCAGCCGCTAACGTAATATGTGGTAGGCTGTGGAGCAAACACATCAGTAGGCTAACTGACACCACTGAAGTCATCCAATAATCCAGGTATTTTATTAAGTAGTACTTAGTATGGAAGAGTGGTAGAGTTCTTTGTGATCGAGCTCGTCCGGGGAAGGACTACCACCATACCTATTTCTGCCGCCAAGCAGTAATTGCTGTGTTCCGGTTCGGAGGAATGGTTGAAATTACAGGCACATGAGACTTTCCATCTAACGTCTCAGGGTGGTAACACGCAAGTGATATTATGATGTTGCATGCGTACATAGGCTACGGTAACCGCTGACCATTAAGTGGGCCGTACGCTTGGTTGCCACTATAGTTACACTGGTTACACTAATGGTATAAAAAAAAATCTATTTTATTGAAAGATTTCACAGAATAGTAAATAAGATTTTATTTATTCAGGGACCACAAACAGCTACAATGATAAAGTCTTAATTATATAAACTATTATTATAACTGAGATTAATAATATTATAGGCCACTACATTATCCACATATTAAATACAATAGATTTAAACAAAAATGCGCCACTAAAGGCACTGTAAGATTCTGTGATTTTCTCGTCTCAAAATCCTCTTTAGACTGAGCTTGTGGCTTCATAGGGAATTTTGACCTAGCTTTAAGACGTTTCAAAATGATCCTTGTGATTTTATTGAAATAAATCATTTTTGACTTTGACTTTGACTTTGACACTAAAATTCTTTAAAAGGGACTTTCAAACAGAAGTCTGGCGTATCGAAAAAAATATTTTACACCAACCGTTTTTTTTTTCTGGGATAATTTCAATTGTGATATGTCTATTTTTTTTTTTATATATACAATTGAATTGGCAACCAAGAGTACGGCCCACAAGATGGTAAGCGGTTACCGCAGCCTATGAACGTTTGCAATACCAGAGGTATCACTCGCGGGTTGCCACCTTGAGGCTAAGATCGAAAGCCTCATGTGCCAGTAATTTCACCGGAAACCCTTCACACCGGAACACAGCAATGCGAGCATTACTGCTTGGCGGCAGAAATAGATATGGTGGTAATCCTTCCCCGTACGAGCTCTATCACAGATAACTCTACTACTCACCTATGTCCTATTCCCGGTCATTATGTATCGACATATTTATCAGCCAAATCTAGTGGTTAGCGAGTAAAGGATCTAACATACAAATATCCAGTAGTGCATTTGCAGCATTACTTAAGGCACTTGCTTTACTGTATACATCAGACTGTGTCAGGAACACAGCTGCATCAAACAAAACTCTGTGCAAGTTGGAGCAAACTACCGCTTGTCCGTTTTTTGCGCGTTTTTGTTGCGTCCCCGCCGAGTTGCCGCAGTGGCCCCGCGCAATCACGATCGGCTACTTGCATGAGTTTGTTGAGAGTTTCGATAAATTTACATCGTGGAACCTTCTTAGAGAACTGTTTACGAACTGTACGAAAAGTAATGCGTATTCTGTGTGTGTTTAAGAGTAGTAGAGTTCTTTGTGATAGAGCTCGTCCGGGGAAGGACTACCACCATACCTATTTCTGCCGCCAAGCAGTAATGCTCGCATTGCTGTGTTCCGGTGTGAAGGGTATGGTTTCCGGAGAAATTACTGGCACATGAGGCTTTCGATCTTAGCCTCAAGGTGGCAACCCGCGAGTGATACCTCTGGTATTGCAAGCGTCCATAGGCTGCGGTAACCGTTTACCATCTTGTGGGCCGTACGCTTGGTTGCCACTTCAGTTGTATAAAAAAAAAAAAAAAAGAGTGTTAATTTGTATGTAGTACAGATTAATCAAGCGATTTTAGATCTAAAGCACACTGAGGTTCTATAAGTTCTTACTTTATGCCTTCATGATAAATAAATAATAAATAATAAATAAATAATGCTGGACAATCCACACAGCATCATCTAGCCCTAAGTTAAGCTGCTGCTAAACAGAGCTGTGTTATGGGTACTAGATGACAGATATGTACCTAATACAATACAATACATAGATAGTTATTTTTTATTATCTAAAGAAATACCCAGAACACCCGGAAAAAATATTTGTAGTTCCTACAAACATTTGTCCCGAGGCGGGAATCGAAACTGCAACCTCTGCGCCACATCGCTCATCAAAATGTCTTTGAAGAGCAATCGACACGATTGCTCCAAACTTGCTGGCATTTGACACTTTAAAAAAGGTCCAGGTGATTCAGTCAACCCCGCGTCAGCTAAATGGTTGATCAGTCATGTAAGGTTGGGTTCGTGTGGCCGCCAGTTCCCAAAGGTCACTTTACATTACTTTTTACACTGGAGTTAAGATTAATGTAGCATTGACTTTCTGAAGACAAAGTGGAATGACCTCATTTATGTTTTTCTCTCATCTTGGCCCTAGACAGTTCAGTTACCTCTAATCAGTTTTAATAGACTAATAATAAAAATGTTAAGGTTTTGATGTTTCTATATGATTTATTAGTAACTAGCTAAGCCGCGCGGTTTCACTCGCGTTATTTTTCCATATTTTCTCATAAATCAAACGAAATCCAAAGTGCTTTATTTAGTAAAATTTTAAAATTACTTAATACATAAAAATAATGTTGTCAATAATATTATAAGACGTACTCACAAAGAAATCAAAACATTGCATAAAATCTTTTAACATTCTGTAGCACCTCCGTAGCATCTTCGTAGCAATTTCGTAGCTTTCATTCCACGTAAACCTACATTTCACTAACATGCACAAAACTAAAAGGTAAGGAAGGAACATTTTTACCAGCTTTTAAAATTATGTTACCTTTGTAGAAAGACTTTAGTGTGAATCCAGCAGAATAGCGCTTAGAGGGTTGACCTCGCTGCAGTGAGATTAAAAATAGCTGTAAAGAGCTGAAAGCGCTGTCGGGACGCGCAATTGAATTGTCTCGAGACCGCTGCGGCTGTGGCGCGGTGCGGTCGCGTTGCCAGCGGTAAGCGACTTATCTCTATAAAGAATTAAATAGAAAATTTCACTGCAAATCTACAAAGTAAGCTCGCCTTTTTTTTTTTATTCTAATAAAGTGGTTACCAAGCGTACGGCCCACTTGATGGTCAGCGGTTACCGCAGCTTATGTACGCATGCAAAATCATAGATATCACTTGCGTGTTACCACCCTAAGACGTTAGATGGTAAGTCTCATGTGCCTGTAATTTCACCGGAAACCATACCCCGGAACACAGCAATGCTTGGCGGCAGAAATAGGTATGGTGGTAGTACTTCCCCGGACGAGCTCTATCACAAAGAACTCTACTACCCTCCACCGCGTTTGTCATTTTGAATGTGACAACAATAGCAATATTTTGAGTGGGACGTATAGATTAAGACTGATTTATTTCTACTTTTTTGAGTTGTTCGTCCCGTCACCCTGCTGAAAAATCAAAAGTTCAAAACGTTACCCTTTTTGCAACGGGGTACAGATGAAAACATTTATTTATTGACAAGTTATAACTATCCACTCGTCACTAACAGGGAGACAGATAGAACTTTCACAATTAATAATAGTTTCATCTGTCATTCGTTGAAACATTCCGGCAAACTTTTTTGTCCGAACTGTTTTTATACGCTATAGTTATTTTTTTGAGATTTATGCAATATCAATCAAAGTTTCATCCAAACTCGTTCAGCCGTTATCCAGTTGAGAGTACCAACATACAAACAAACGCATTTTTATAAGCATGTTATTTGTTATTTATTTTTTATATACGTTGCCGTCGTTTAAACTTAATTATATTATAAATAGTAGTTCGCCGAACAGTAGATCTCGCAAGCACAAACTTGTAAAGTGAGCTTTGAAAGTGAGCAACATACTGCATTTTGAGGAACTATTTTGCTCATCACGCTGAAGATCCTCATCAGATCTTCACCAAAAATCAGACAAACATAAATGATAAATGATATTTATTTGCACGAACACATGTCATATGAATGGTCTTAAAATTAAATTATTTCATTTATGTCCTACCAAATTCTTTGGCATGGAAATATTATATTAAATGTAATGTTAAGATTATTACACAAAATTAAAAATGTCAAAAATAATAAACAAAAAAAAAATATATATATTACTATTAGTGTACAATGTCCCTATAATTTAAAAATTCATTTATTGAATAGAAACATTTGTCTATCAGCCATTTCTTCAATGTTATATGAAATAGGATGAATTATGAACTTTAATACTTACCCTTCAAATAAAATAAAATCGAATTCATATCACATTAGGCGAGATATTCAGCAGCCCCCTTTTTTACCCTTTTTTAGAGAAAGTACGCCCCCTATCAAAATCTCCCGACGACAATCAATTTTTATAAAGTCATAAAACCTGTATACCAAGTTTCAACCAGATTGGTTGAAAAATGCGACCTGTAGGCGAGAACGCAAAAAGACCGGACAAACTGACATCCAAAAGCATTTTTGGCCAATCACGAAACTGAGACGCTTCGCTCCCTTCGCTCGCTCGGTCAATTATTGATTAAATAAATGACACAGCAGAAAAAAATATTTCAAAACAGCCCCATGTTCTTCATATAAATGAGTGCGTGTATGTAAATAACTTTCCACGCACAAGCTTGTGAGTTAATTTGTTTTAGGAAAGCCATTTCGACAAAAACGTCGCGTATTTCACTTATAAAGCTCAGCTATACTGTCGCTGGATCCAGTATTTTACAATGATTAATGACTAAAAGCTTTAGCCTAAGCTTTCTTAATAAAGGACGTGAAAAAGCATAATTTATAAATTGTAGTTGGTAACCCCTAAATAAGGTAGGCTTTTGTCACGAAGCAATGACTTGCTAGTAGATAAAAACTAATTAAAATACTACTACTACAAAAGAGGAATAAGAGTAGTAGAGTTCTCTGTGATAGAGCTCGTCCGGGGAAGGACTACCACCATACCTATTCTGCCGCCAAGCAATAATGTTCGCATTGCTGTGTTCCGGTGTGAAGGGTATGGTTTCCGGTGAAATTACTGGCACATGAGGATTTCGATCTTAGCCTCAAGGTGGCAACCCGCGAGTGATACCTTTGGTATTGCAAGCGTCCTTAGGCTGCGGTAATGGCTTACCATCTTGTGGGCCGTACGCTTGGTTACCATTTCAGTTGTTTAAAAAAAAATAAAAAAAAGGTTGTTTTTATTAACCTACTTCAAACAAGGTTATTTCGACTGATGTTTCATTTATTACGCGATTTATCTGAATTGAACTATAATGAGAGAATTATATATTAAATATTTATTATATATTTATTAATTATATTAATTAACAGAGAAAAAATAGAAAATTCAATGGAGGTTTTGGGAATTTTAGTGTCAAAATCCCCTTTGAAGCTCAAAAAATGACACTCAAAAAATCTCAAAATTTTATTTAAAGTACATTATGAGCTAGTAATGATTATACACTTTCCGCATCCCAAACTTTAACGCTTTCTGAAACTGTGGCCGGCCGCCCTCCACTAATCTCTCAACTTGAGGACGCACAACAGTGTATTATTTATAATGTGTTCGTCACAGAGACACGGAACATAGGGGAAGTATCACTACCGATGTTATAGCCAAAGTCAAAGTCAAAGTCAAAAATTATTAATTTCAATAAAATCACAAGGATCAATTTGAAACGTCTTAAAGCTAGGTGAATTTACGACAGTTCCACGCATCCCAGCAAAACTATTGTGACGAAAAAAGGCAGCCACTCAGCATGTGCTACAGACTTAATGTGTCTGTAGCGCTGGTTTTCAGTGTAACCTACGAGTAGCAGTAGCAGCAGTGAACTGCGACACGAGTCTCTCCACCTATTTACTTAGGTACATATATATACATAATATGACAAAGCTTGTTAGTAAATAGTGGTAGATCATAATTTGGAATAGCAATTCAACATGAATTACGTTTGGAAACTCAGTATTTTCTCGATAGAACTTTTCATATTACATTATGAGTATCCAAATTGTTTTGGTCATGCGTGGCGCTTTACATCAGGTCGAAGATTTGACCATCCATCATTTTATTAACGACATAAATAAATATGCTAACATTGGTTTAACAAAATTGTTAAACAGGTATTTAATTTTCGTGTTACCTTGGTCCGGGCTTCTATAATCGACCGCAAGGTATTTTAATATATCACAGGAAAACATGCTCCAAACTGTTTATCAGGTGGCAATAAATTTGAAAAGTAATTTATGAATGTATCCGTACATTTTAATGTTATTTATCCGGACGGTGAACCCGCGACGAGGCGAGCCACGTCCCTAATCCCCGAGCTGGCGACACTTGCACAGCTAGGACACTTTTTCATCATCATCATCATAAACCAATAAATAAATAAATAAATAATGCTGGATAATAATGCCACACAGCATCATCTAGCCTCAAGGTAAGCTGCTGTTAAACAGAGCTGTATTATGGGTACTAGATGACTGATTTATACTTAATACAATACAATACATAGATAGATATTTTTTATTATATATAGAAAATACCCAGAACAGAAGAAATGTTTTACCCGAGGCGGGAATCGAACCCGCAACCTCAGCGTCGCAGGCGGACTTGCGCCCGCTGCGCCACATCGGCATCGACATGCGTCAAAGAAAGATAAGAAAAAAGAATTACGAACAAAATGGGTAACTCCAGAAAACTGTCCTATTTGTTCCATAGAACTAATAATACCTTGTCAATAGAACTGCTATAACTTTTTTATCCTTTGTAGTTCTATAGTAGAACTATAATAACACAAACTATCTTTTTTGTTTAACAGAAATTAATAAAAAACTTACAGTGGAACATATACACAAAAAAATTTTTTTAGAACTCCTGACACTCTTTGGGCCCTATTCATAAAATAAACTATCATAATTGACCGAACGAGCGAAGCGAGCGAAGCGAGCGAAGCGTCTCAGTTTCGAGATTGGACAAAAATGCATTTGCATGTCAGTTTGTCCGGACTTTTTGTGTTCTCGCCTACAGGTCGCATTTTTCAACCAATCTGGTTGAAACTTGGTGTACAGGTTCTATGACTTTCTAAAAGTTGATTGTTGTCGGGGATTTTTGATAAGGGGCTTACTTACTCCAAAAAGGGACAAAAAGGGGGCTGCTGAATATCTCCACCTAATGTCATGCCACTGTTAGTGAACTAGCTGTTTTCAGTAGCTGTGTCACTGTTCGTTTACCAAAGGTACCCGACAAAAAGTTAAATTCGCTAAGGGAATGTAGAATTATGTACCACTTCCTAAACCACTGAAGTGTCAGATTTATCACTCTTATCCACTTGACATAAGGTTCTTTATGGCAAACCATACTGTTGATGAATTTAATCTAGTTACAGTAATGTGCTGTTAGTGAGTAAACTAAAGGAAAGACGGTTGTAGAAGCTAAGTGTTAAAATAATTAAATGTTTTATGTAATTTTTTGACGGCCGATGTGGCGCAGCGGGCGCAGGTCCGCATGCGACGCGGAGGTTGCGGGTTCGATTCCCGCCTTGAGTCAAATGTTTGTACGATCTACAAATATTTGTCCCGGGTATTCTGGGTATTTTCTATTTATAATAAAAAATATCTATCTATGTATTGTATTAAGTATATATCAGTCATTTAGCACCCATAAACACAGCTCTGTTTAACAGCAGCTTACCTTGGGGCTAGATGATGCTGTGTGGATTGTCCAGCGTTATTTATTTAATAATTATTTATTAATAAAAAAAAAATAAGACATGTATTTTCACAATATAAAGTAAAGTAAAGCAAAAAAAAATATTCGAGACAGTTGATACATAGCAGGTGGTAATAATATTAAAAGTGTATATTCAATTCAATTCAATTCAATTTAATTTATTTACTCCTATGGCACAGTATATGCACTTACACGTCAAAACATTACAAAAAACATTGATATACTTAATTAACAAAAAATATTAAGACTCTTCTAGATGTACTTACAATCTAGTTATAATACAGTCACTATTATAAAATAAACATCAAATAGAAAAAATTAAAAATTTTCAATTTTTACTGTACAAATATATTATCTAAGCAGCTAAGCTTACACGAGTACATTTAGATCATAAGTCTTCGAAAATGGCCGCCATTCAGCATTTACTAAAGCAGCATACAAACTACTTTAGCGCTGGTCATCCATGGCAATGAGTGAGATGGATGACTGTTTTGTTTTGAATTGTCTTATTTTCTGATTTATTTGATTTTTTCCTTTTCTGTTTCTGTATTGATTATTATTTTTATTATATTTATTGATTTCTTGACTATTATTAGGTACTTAGATTTTTCTGTGGATTTATTTGAAATTGTATCAAGTATTGTTTAGTGTCATTTTATAATAATTACTAAGTATATTTTATAATTAATGTTATTGGTGTAAACCGTATTAATTATTATAAATAAATAAGTGGCCAAATAAATAGAATTAATTTTATTTTATCTGTGGGTAATGCATACACTATATTACGGTAATTACTAATGAGAGCACCGGTGGTCTTCCACCCCGCCTTCCGATCCTAAGGCGTGGGTTCAACCCGAAGCACCAATGGATTTTTCTGTTATAATTTTTTTTTATTTTTATTGGACAATTCACACAGCATCATCTAGCCCCAAAGTAAGCTGCTGTTAAACAGAGCTGTATTATGGGCAATAGATGACTGATATATATTTAATACAATACAATACATAGATAGATATTTTTTATTATATATAGAAAATACCCAGAACACCCGGAACAAGTATTTGTAGATCGTACAAACATTTGTCCCAAGGCAGGAATCGAACCCGCAACCTCTGCGTCGCAGGCGGACCTGCGCCCGCTGCGACACATCGGTCGTCATATGTGCATAATATGAGCGCAATGCTCTCATACGGTGAAGGAAAACATCGTAAGTAAGTAAGTACAAGTTTTTAATCGGATTAACCGGTCCGGTTGAGGAAACCGGCATGTCTAAGAACTAATATTCGAATGACATGTGCCATCCACCAATCCGCATTAGGGTCCGCGTGGTGAACTGAGACCAAATAACTCTTTTTAATCTTTGGTTCACACCTTCACACTTTTCATACTTCGGTTCCTTTCATAGCTTTGATGTGGCGATTAACACGTATTTAAATCAAAAGTGTCAGTTCGGACACTGTGTCCCGATAAATTTTGTCCGAATCGAAAGAAAGTCTGTTTTTTTACAATCACATGAGCTTTTTCATTACCAAAGAAATAACTCCCATAACAAGATTGTTTTTGTGTTCTTTCTAATTGTATTTTTGCATGCCGAGTTAAACGGTGAAGTGTGTGATAAATAAACCTCACTAAACAATAAGACCTGTATTTATAATTGTACTTCTAGCGAAATTAATAAATAAATAATGCTGGACAATCCACACAGCATCATCTAGCCTCAGGTAAGCTGCTGTTAAACAGAGCTGTATTGGTACTAGATGACTGATATTTAATACAACACAATACATAGATAGATATTTTTAATTATGTATAGAAAATACCCAGAACACCCGGAACAAGTATTTGTAGATCGTACAAACATTTGTCCCGAGGCGGGAATAGAACCCGCAACCTCTGCGTCGCAGGCAGACCTGCGCCCGCTGCGTCACATCGGTCGTAAATCATTTAATTTCAAGAAAAAGGCACGACTGCCTGTTCTAGTCGCACTTTTTTTTTTTATACAACTGAAGTGGCAACCAAGCGTACGGCCACAAGATGGTAAGCGGTTACCGTAGCCTATGGACGCTTGCAATACCAGAGGTATCACTCGCGGGTTGCCACCTTGAGGCTAAGATCGTAAGCCTCATGTGCCAGTAATTTCAGCGGAAACCATACCCTGCACACCGGAACACAGCAATGCGAGCATTAATGCTTGCACTGTTGTGTGGCACTGCATTTCTGTCAGACATAAAAGTGAAAAGTCCCAAAGCCTGTTCCACCGGCATCGAGAGCACGTTACTAAAGCGTTCGCTGTTAAGTTTATAATCGAAAATGAAATTGTGTCGAGTGGCGGAGTGTTTACGATTAGTGCGGGCAGGTCGCGGCATTTGCCGTTTAGTTTTTCAATTTCACGGCTCGATTGGCGCATACGTACTGGCACGATATTGAGTAAACACAAAGTTCCTGCCATTAGAATCACTTGAGTTGGAATTTATTATTTATTTTTCACAAAAGCTACTTTTGGTAACTCTGTCGAAATAGTTGGTTACTGGCTACGGACTTTCTAGCGTTTATTTTGTCGCGACAGCCTTCTAATCCCACTGCTGGGACTCTGGCCTTCTCTCCAGTGAGAATATTCAAGTGTAGCGTGTATTGCTAAGAACTTGGCTCTTAATTTTTAGTTTTCCTTATTTTGCATACCTACTGCATATATTCTTGACATGAGGCTCACCTAGTTCGATTGGCACCACACTGAAGCTTTATGATGAAGAGGGATCATCAAAAAAAGCTCGGAACCCAGCCGAGTTTGTTGCCAGATTCTCCTAGGCTGGGGCGCGTGGAACTGGCGTAAATTCACCTAGCTATAGTCAGTATTCAGTAGGTTTATTCACAAAAGACATGGTACATTTTTACATTAGGTGGAAAATATAAATTTTAGAGCTGCATATCTCGCCCGAGTACAGGCACGTGAATATCATAATTATTAAGTACTTACACATTATATTGAAGTTATTAATTAATTAAAAAAAAAAAATTACACATAAATATTAAGTTACAATAAATGAATTACCAAAATCTGAATTAAATGTCATTTACAATACCTACCTATTTGAAATTTGATGTCACTATAAGACGTTTCAAAATGATACTTGTGATATGATTGAATATATACATTTTTTACTTTAATTTACTTTAATAATTAGGTCTTAAACTACCACGCGTAAATAATGCGTACTGACCACACCACCTTTTAAATTTTTAGTTCCTTGACATGCCGGCTTCATGCCGATGTTTTCCTTCACCGTATGAGAGCACTCAGACATTGCGTACTTTGAATCATATCATAAAAGATCATCTTACTACTTTTTTTTTTTTTTTTTTTATACAACTGAAGTGGCAACCAAGCGTACGGTCCACAAGATGGTAAGCGGTTACCGCAGCCTATGGACGCTTGCAATATCAGAGGTATCCCTCGCGGGTTGCCACCTTGAGGCATAGATCGAAAGCCTCATGTGCCAGTAATTTCACCGGAAACCATACCCTTCACACCGGAACACAGCAATGCGAGCATTACTGTTTGGCGGCAGAAATAGGTATGGTGGTAGTCCTTCCCCGGAAGAGCTCTATCACAGAGAACTCTACTACTTACTTCATTTCATTTCATTTATTTCATGCTCAATGTACAATGTATTCAGCTTTGGTGTAACTTAATGATGATGCTGTAGGTGAGTACATGTACCCTGTAAGGGCGTTGCGAGTAAGTTATACCAGTAGTTTACTTAGTTCTAATAATTAAATAAATAAATAAATAATAAATAAATAATGCTGGACAATCCACACAGCATCATCTAGCCCAAGGTAAGCTGCTGTTAAACAGAGCTGTATTATGGGTACTAGATGACTGATATATATTTATTACAATACAATACATAGATAGATATTTTTTATTATACATATAAAACACCCAGACCACCCGGAACAAATATTTGCAGATCCTACAAACATTTGTCCCAAGGCGGGAATCGAACCCGCAACCTTTGCGTCGCAGGCGGACCTTCGCCCACCGCGCCACATTGGTCGTATTAGATTAACTAGATATCAATGCAAAAAATTAAATCTATACTAATTTTAATTATCGATACACTTAGTTTTTTATAATATTTGCGGGATTTTATCGCGTAATTACATTTTTATTTCCCCGACGTTTCGGTTGTGTTGCAACAACCGTGGTCGCGGGCAGACTCTCAGAACGTCGGGGAAATAAAAAGGTAATTACGCGATAAAATCCCGCAAATATTATAAAAACTATGAGTTCTGATCGCGAAAGTTTTAAAAAGACTGTCAATACACTTATCTAAATAATTACCTACAGTTACATTACTTAGGTATTTCTCTCACTTTCTCCATCCATGGTTGTCTGGAGGAAATCGCTCTTAGTGATAAGGCTTTTGTTCTTTGTTAATGTTTTTATTTAGTTAATAAGTCATTTTTTGTGTACAATAAAGTATTCATTCTTTCATCATCCACATATTTTTTTTTTTTTACTACTAAAGTGGTAACCAAGCGTACGGCCCACTTGATGGTCAGCGGTTACCGTAGCCTATGTACGCATGCAACATCATAGATATCACTTGCGTGTTACCACCCTGAGACGTTAGATGGTAAGTCTCATGTGCCTGTAATTTCACCGGAAACCATACCCTTCGAACCGGAACACAGCAATGCGAGCATTACTGCTTGGCGGCAGAAATAGATATGGTGGTAGTCTTTCCCCGGACGAGCTCTATCACAAAGAACTATCACGCAAAAGATTGCCAAATCAAGTCTCGCCTACGTTGTTTTAGGCTATACGCGTAATAATATTAACGATCAATGTAACGCTGCGGGCGCAGGTCTGCCTGCGACGCAGAAGTTGCGGGTTCAACTACGGTACAAATGTTTGTACGATCTCCAAATATTTGTTCCGGGTGTTCTGGGTATTTTCTTTATATAATAAAAAATATCTATCTATGTATTGTATTGTATTAAATATATATCAGTCATCTAGTACCCATACAGCTCTGTTTAACAGCAGCTTACCTTGGGGCTAGATGGTGCTGTGTGGATTGTCCAGCATTTTATTTTAATTTAATATTTAGAACGTATCTCTACCTTTGGCAGATAACTCAATTAAATATGTTTTCACACAAACAAACAGTAAAAGAAAATAAACGTTGCTCTGTATTTGATCAGATTTCCTTGCGGAAATAGAAAGCTCGATAAGGTCCCCCAAGGAAGCAGTCGTTGTTTCACTTTCTCGTAAAATATTCTGTTTTGAAAGACAATTTTTGTTATCGGACGGAATAGCGCTCGGTTCACGCTTGTTGTTCCTATGCCTTGGAGCTATGTTTTGTGAGACTAAAAAGTTTCCTAAAACTAAGCATAAAATAATGTTACTAGCAGTTCGAACAGACCTCGCAGGCACAAACTTGTAAATGAGCTACATACTGCATTTTGAGGAACTATTTTGCTTATCACGCTGAAGATCCTCATCATGCTGTGTGTATTGTCCAGCATTATTTATTCTTCTCCAAATACGAGACGAACTTAAAGTTAATACTTACCTTTCAAATTAAATAAAAACCATCAAAATCAAATCAAATTAGGCGGAGATATTCAGCAGTCCCCTTTTTGACCTTTTGGAGAAAGTACGCCCCCTATCAAAAATCATTGTATTGTACTAGGTATATATCAGTCATCTAGTACCCATAACACAGCTCTGTTTAACAGCAGCTTACCTGGGGCTAGATGATGCAGTGTGGATTGTCCAGCATTATTATTATTTTTCATTGTGTCGGTGATGTCGTGTCGGTTGATGTCACGTACATCGGCAAGGGGGTCCATTGGAAGTAGTTCCGATGAGCGGCGCCGTCCTCGGCACGAGACAAATTGGTTCTATATCGAAGAAACTACTTTTCGCTCGCAGCTTCGGTCGACATGGTACTTAAAGCCTTTGCCCTAGATACATTTCTATATATTTTATTCAAAGTGTAACTCCAAGTAATTTAAATTCATTCAGATATTTGGGTATGATTGAACCACAAACATATAAATGTCCAAGCTTTCGAATTCATCACAGTCAAAGCTAAGAAAATATTAAAACGTTTTTTTTTTAAATGTAATTGTGTACATTTTAATTAATTAATTAAAAACATAAAACTAAAACACATTTTTTTTTTTTCGTTTGTTTATAAGATTTGGAATTAAAAAAAAAACGGTAAATACTCTACGGTATTTCAAAATTAATATAAATAATAAGTAATAAATAATAATAATAATATACATACCTGGAATTATACCAACTTACAATTAGTTTTATTTTATTAAAAACTAGCCAACCTGCCCTAGCTTAGTGCAAAGGCAGGGCGGGTCGCTAGTAATAAATATAGCCTTCAAATCTTCTCTCTTTGTAATTGACCAAGCGAAGCGTCTCAGTTTCGAGATTGGCCAAAATTGTTTCTGTCTGTCAGTCAGTCTGTCCGACTGTTCTCGACTACAGATCCCAAAAATCAAAAATCAAAATAAAAAAATATTTATTTCAGTAGAATCACGAGGATCACTTTGAAACGTCTTACAAGCTAGGAAAATTAACACCAGTTCCAACGCGCCCATGCCGTAAAAGAACTGGCAACAACACTTTTAATCTGATTTATTTATGGTATATTACTATTTCTATTTTCTGTACACGTACCTACCACTATAATCACCTCTCTCTAGCCTCAATGGTTTGCTGGAAGAAAACTCTTTTTAGGGTTAAGCTCGCCTTTGTATATGTCTTTTCTATAAAAAAATTTAATGTATTATTTGTGTACATACAATAAAGAATAAAGAATAAAGAACAACACCGGCTGGGTTCCTATCGCTTTTTTGGCATGATCCTTGCTATTGTTATGGATGCCGAGTAGAGTTGGACATGTAGCGCATGTAGCAACCAATCTGGTTGAAACTTGGTATACAGATTTTATGACTTTATAGAATTTGATTATCGTTCAATATGTTGCTCACTTTCAAAGCTCGCTTTACAAGTTTGAGCTTGCGAGGTCTACTGTTCGGAGAACTGCTAGTATTAGTATAGACAAGTGAATTGAATGAATGAATGAATGAGTTTTTCTAATCTAAGGTACACTATAATTGTCTCCATCTCGTGTCGCAGGAACATAAAACAGAACAGTTTACCATCATAGGAACATAAAATACGAGGATGCAGTCCAGTATGCGGTACCACGCTACGATATTAATGGCAGTCACAGAACTATATATAGGTAGAATGAAAGAGTTCGTCGATTTGTATGGAAACCGAGCGTATAACATTTTGCGTACATGTACTTTACACACAAATGTATTTTAGTGATGGGAAACATAATCCGTGCAAATGAATTTAAAAGCATCGATAAGCACGCGGCAAATCGATTCTAGGCACTCCCACACCACACCGCTCTCGGTTGGGAGCAGACTGAGTTACGTTAGTTTAAAGAGGTTACTCAGCCCTCACTTATAATCCGTGCAAATGAATTTAAAAGCATCGATAAGCACGCGGCAAACCGATTCTAGGCACTGCCACACCACACCGCTCTCGGTTGAGAGCAGACTGAGTAGTAAAGGGGTTACTCAGCCCTCACTTAGCCCGTCAATTCGGCACGCAAGGTACATACTCACTCATTCTACTTTAATATAGTTCTGTGATGGCAGTGCTGCGGTGTAGTGTCCACTCGCAATAACCTCTCAATACCGAGACGGATGAGAGCTCGCTCGAAGCGGACGCTCATCTGTGATCGATGGGGTTGTTGGCGACCGTGTTACATTATACTATGATTATATAGAGTACTAAGAGCACCGGTGGTCTAGTGGTAGTGACCCCGCCTTCCGATCCTAAGCTCGTGGGTTCAAACCCGGTCGTGCACCAATAGGCTTTTTCGGTTCGAAAAATTTATGTGCGCAATGCCAGTGGTCTCATACGGTGAAGGAAAACATTGTGAGGAAACCGTCATGTCCAAGAACTAAAAATTCGAAAGACATGTGCCATCCACCAATCCGCATTGGGTCCGCGTGGTGGATTAAGACACAATCATTCTCACCCGAGAGTAGGCCAGTGTTCCAGCAGTGGGGACATTAGAAGGCTGTCATGATGATGATGATAGAGTACTAGCAGTCCATCCCAGCTCCGCGCGGGTGCAGTGAAACCGCACCTGTGCGAAGCCGGGGCGGGTCGCTAGTAATAAAAAGCCTATGTTACTCAGGGATAACATAGCATTCTAATGGTGAAAGAATTTTTGTAATTGGAACATACTAATATTGCCTAATAACTGATTTTACCTACCCATTTTACTTTGCAACCTGTAGGTATAATAATATTTTCAACACACTTGCTTATAAAGTGGCTCTATGGTCATCGCAATTAGGCACAGAATGACACTAATAATCAAACTATGACATTTTCATTGCTATAACTCACTAGTGAGTTATAGATTTTTTTTGTTACTTTATTATGAGTTTTTTTTTGTTATTTGATTCACAAGTGTGTTGAAAAACGTCGTATGATACACGTGTGTATTGATGATTACCGTCCTCGGCTATCTTAAGACCCTCGGCTACGGTCTCAATGGCGCCTCAGCGGTAATCACCAATGTTACACACTAGTACCATAATGTACTATTTTACTTAACTTTAACTTTACAAACACTACACCAAAGTCAAAATTTGTGGCTTAGCAGATTATTATATTGAGCTTCAAAATGTCCTTTTGCTAATTATTTATCGTAATCCTGGTTCGGGTTTGAAATTTAGTGCTTAATCACATTTTTTTTTTTTTTTTTTATACAACTGAAGTGGCAACCAAGCGTACGGCCCACAAGATGGTAAGCGGTTACCGCAGCCTATGGACGCTTGCAATACCAGAGGTATCACGCGCGGGTTGCCACCTTGAGGCTAAGATCGAAAGCCTCATGTGCCAGTAATTTCACCGGAAACCATACCCTTCACACCGGAACACAGCAATGCGAGCATTACTGCTTGGCGGCAGAAATAGGTATGGTGGTAGTCCTTCCCCAGACGAGCTCTATCACAGAGAACTCTACTACTCTACTCTCTACATTATCTGTGACGAGCTTGACTTATGGATGTTATTGTTCGCCATTATTAATCTCTACGGTAAACACCAATATACAACTGAGTTTTGTCTTGAGCGAAAAATAATGCTACCTACTTCCCACAATCTTCAAACTTCATCATGACAGCCTTCTAATGTTCCCAATGCTGGGACACTGGCCTACTCTCCAGCGAGAGTGATTGGCTCTTAATCCACCACGCGGACCCAATGCGGATTGGTGGATGGCACATGTCTTTCGAATTTTTAGTTCTTGGACATGCCGGTTTCCTCACGATGTTTTCCTTCACCGTATGAGAGCACTGGCATTGCGCACATAAATTTTTCATAGCGAAAAATCCATTGGTGCACGACTGGATTTGAACCCACGACCTTAGGATCGGAAGGCGGACTCACTACCGCTAGACCACCAGTGCTCTTTCTTCAAACTTTAATCAACCTAATAAATAAAGGCGAAAGTTGGGATACTTGTATGTTTGTCTTTGAATCACGTTGTAAAAGCTGCACCGATTTCTATGAAACTTGGAAAAGTAATAGTTCTGGATCTGGAAGAGCATGTTGGTAGCTTATCATTTAGGTACCACACGAGCAAAGCTACGGGCAGAGGCTAGTATTAAGTAAGGCTAGAAAGGGTTAAACCTTTTCGTTTTTCATTGACTAACTAAAAAAATACTGTGGTACCACAACACCCAGAACTGAACCTGATACATCTCCGTTCTCGTACAGGCATTTGTCTCTTACAGGCATACATCTGTAAAATTGTAGATATTATCCACGCATCAATATTATTTTGGCACTCAAAACAAATCAACAAATTCAATGTTAAGTATGTTTATTCCCACATAACTCAACTTGATCCTTTATTTGCATTTGTATTCAAAGTGTTCAACCCCTGAGCCCCCCGCGCCCCCTGCGCCCCCTACCCCGCGGCGCGTCGCTCAACGATACCGTTAATCCATTTGGGGTGCGATAAATCAGCCCAAGATAGGGTTGGATAACCAACTTTTATCTCGCAATTGGTGAAAAATTCAACTGTAACTTAATCTCTATGACATACTCGTGGCGTGAATAAGAGAAATGATAAAGATAAAGATAATAATAAATTTATTGTTTGTAGAACTAGGTATTACATAAAATGGATCTGGATAACCAACTTTTATCTTGCAAATGGTGAAAAATTCAACTTTAACTTAATCTCTATGACATACTCGTGGCGTGAATAAGAGAAATGATAAAGATAAAGATAAAGATAAATTTATTGTTTGTAGAACTAGGTATTACATAAAATGGATCTGGATAACCAACTTTTATCTTGCAATTGGTGAAAAATTCAACTGTAACTTAATCTCTATGACATACTCGTGGCGTGAATAAGAGAAATGATAAAGATAAAGATAAAGATAAATTTATTGTTTGTAGAATTAGGTATTACATAAAATGGATCTTATTCTAAAATATTTAAGTATCTCTAGTCTAACCTAATAAACTTACAAACATTTAGGTACATAATCACAATTTAAACAAGTCAAAATCAGAGCGCATGCAGTAAGCTAATCATACTATCTCACAAATATAAAATGAATAAACTATAATTGGATATTTACATTTATAAAAAAAGAAATAATATGTGAAATATTATGTTAATATTCTTATTTGGACCATTTTTCATTTAAAAAATCGTTTACAGAATAATACGCTCTTATATGGTATTAAATGACGTTATTATATGGTAATTTCTAGCTCATTTTCTTTTCTTTACTTACACACAAACTTTACTTTACTATAACACTGACTAGCAGTAGACATAAGACCACGCAGGTACTAACTTTTGGGAAATGATCAGTTTATTTTGAGGAGCTATTCTGCTCATCACGCTGAAGATCCTCATCAGATCTTCATTTTTAATAAAAAAATAAACCATCGAAATCGGATCATAAAAGGCTGAGATATTTTAAGAGTAGTAGAGTTATCTGTGATAGAGCTCGTCCGGGGAAGGACTACCACCATACTTATTTCTGCCGCCAAGCAGTATAATGCTCGCATTGCTGTGTTCCGGTGTGAAGGGTATGGTTTCCGGTGAAATTACTGGCACATGAGGCTTTCGATCTTAGCTTCAAGGTGGCAACCCGCGAGTGATACCTCTGGTATTGCAAGCGTCCATAGGCTGCGGTAACCGCTTACCATCTTGTGGGCCGTACGATTGGTTGCCACTTCAGTTGTATAAAAAAAAAAAATCATGGAGTCCCCTTTTTTGAAAAAATTATGCCCCCAATAAAAATCTCCGACATCAAACATTTTCTATAAAGTCATACAACGTGTATAACAAGTTTCACTGAGATTAGTTGAAATAGGCGACAATAACGGGTTACCCCGGACAGACAAAAGGATTTCCGAAACTAAAACGCTTCGCTCGCTTTGCTCGCTCGGTTAATTACTACATTGGACTATGAAAAATGGAATTCTAATTTAGTACCTAATCACTTGTATTCTCAAAGGCTACAAAAAATTCTTGGTTACGACTAAGCCATTTCTTTTTGCAATATATTTTTTCAGCTTTATTGGCTTTATTTTCTGGCCCGTCCCTTAGATAACAACAGCCACATTAGAATCTATAATTACCTGCCATTGTGACATTCATTGGCTGTCAATTAAATATTATATTTTGCTTAATACATAGCTACAAATTTAAATTAATACATTCCTAATTTATAACGAAACTCTAATTACTGGTTAAAAATACTAAGAGGTTTATCATTAGTGTGTCCTTCTAATCTGTCATTGTCTTTGTTCATTAACAAAGGAATAACAACGAAAAACAGTAGATAGATAGATACTTCAAGCACACACATACAAAATTAATACACAGAAATAGTGATAATTGATAGATTCAGGCGTTACTTTGCGGAAATCCATTACAAAATAAAAAACAGACGAAAAATCTCTAGTACTATTCCGCTTAACCTTTTAACTGATGAGGTCACACAGTTACCACAGTTAACCTCAAAAGAAAAATATCGACACGTGTTTCATCCCTCCACGGGACATCCTCAGGACCATCGACTTGTTCTCCGGCAGACGTGTTGCTCCGTCGAGCGCTGGAGCCAAAGTGAGAAATCAAAATGTTTTTTACAGAAATAGTGCTATAACTAAAATAATACAGTGAAATTAAAAAAAAGGTCTATGTGTGTGTTGCAGCAATAAAAAACTTAGAGAGCAAACACTAATTTCAGCTTACCCTTCGAGACAAGTGGAACGAGATGCATAGAACCAGTAATGTGTGTTTAAAGATATTCTATCCTACAAACAAATAATTTTGTATTTTATTGACATACTTGCATGACATACCTGAGGCGCGTGGAACTGGCGTAAATTTACCTAGCTTTAAGACGTTTCAAAATGATACTCGTGATTTTATTGAAATATATCATTTTTGACTTTGACTTTGACTTTGAGCAATATCCGTTTTTTTTTTTTTTTTATACAACTGATGTGATAACCAAGCGTACGGCTTGCTTGTACGGCTTACGGTTGCCACCTTGAGGCTAAGATCGAAAGCCTCATGTTCCAGTAATTTCACCGGAAACCATACCCTTCGCACCGGAACACAGCAATGCGAGCATTACTGCTTGGCGGCAGAAATAGGTATGGTGGTAGTCCTTCCCCGGACAAGCCCGTATAAATAAATACTTAGATAGATAATAATATATATTATAATTAGTTGTACTTAGCAAGCTACTCAAATGACAGTTTCTTTTAAAAATAACGTCAATATTAAACGATGTTATAGCTAGCAACCCTAGCAGTGAATCAAAAAACTGCGAAAGGGCAACGAAAGTGCTTGTAAGACACTTCCTGTCCTACATACGAGTACATTGTCCGTTGTACCTCCGCTCTGGGCTGAAGCTATTTGTCATACGCTCGGTTCCACGTCTTGTAGATAATATAACTTTACTGAAACTGTATGTATTATGTTGTCTGTGGTATATACAGGGTCATTCATTATCAACCTGACAAACTTAAGGGATAGGTTCCACACATCAAAAAAAAATTATGTACCTATAATTTTTTTGTCTTAAAAATCCTAAGTAAACAAAAAAAATAATAAATAAATAATGCTGGACGATCCACACAGCATCATCTAGCTCTAGCCCCAAGGTAAGCTGCTGTTAAACAGAGCTGTATTATGGGTACTAGATGACTGGATATATATTTAATACATAGGTAGATATTTTTTTATTATATATAGAAAATACCCAGAACACCCGGAACAAATATTTGTAGATCGTACAAATATTTGTTCCGAGGCGGGAATCGAACCCGCAACCTCTGTGTCGCAGGCGGACCTGCGCCCGCTGCGCCACATCGGTCGTCAAACAAAAAAAATCGATTACGTTTTTCCCCTCAATTATTATTTATCATTTTTGGGAATCGAGTTAAGCGACGTATTAATGAAATATTCGAGTGTGCGCCTCATGTGCCAGTAATTTCACCGGAAACCATACGCTTCACACCGGAACACAGCAATGCAAGCATCAACTGCTTGGCGGCAGAAATAGGTATGGTGGTAGTCCTTCCCCGGACGAGCTCTATCACTGATAACTCTACTACTCTTCTCTACTTCTCTAATCTAGCTTGTATACGAATAATAATATAATTTGGGGTTTACGCGGGGACGTTTTTGGCACCGGCCCTCCGATCCCTGCTTAGCCCCACGCCATGTACATTTCACCCCCAACCATCTGTAATCAGGGAGATGTCTGTGTTATTTAGTTTTCCAACAGTTGTTAATTTAATGTTGTACCCAAGTAAGATTAGCGACAAATCTTCGGACGTGTTTCTTTTGAAATTGCGTTTGATTTGCCCTTTCAGGTACGACGTGTCAAGAACATTTATATTTTGTTCTGGTTTTTGCAAAGTTCAAAGGCCATGACAGAGGCCTTCAGGCGGCCTATTTACTCCTTCTTCTGTCTAGCCGCTGACTGATACTAACGGTCTCTTGCTAGTCTTTTATAACTCGTTATTTCTCCCCCCGGGAAATGCTATACTAATTAAATGTTAAAGTTTCAAAACGTTAAATTTTCATTTCGTAATAGAATAAAAGAGCAACGGTGGTCTAGTGGTAGTGATCCCGCCTTCCGATCCTAAGGTCGTGGGTTCGAACCCGGTCGTGCACCAATGGATTTTTCTGTTCGAAAAATTTATGTGCGCAATGCCGGTGCTCTCATACGGTGAAGGAAAACATCATGAAGAAACCGGCATATCCAAGAACTAAAAATTCGAAAGACATGTGCCATCCACCAATCCGCATTTGGTTCGTGGTGGATTAAGACCCAATCACTCTAACCTGAGAGTAGGCTAGTGTCCCAGCAGTGGGAACATTAGAAGGCTGTCATGATGATGAATAGAATGAAGCTTTCATAAAATAATTACACAGTGTCCCATAAAATCACATTGAATTCACACCACTCGGCACAAATTTAGCTGAAACTCTCACGTCATAAAACACTAACTATTCTAATTCAAAAGCTTTCACGACACTCCTTCAACCTTCGTCATGCGTTGCTCTGGATTAAAATAACCTTACTCAGACCTTATCATTCAACTTTCAACCCTAACTTTACGCCTAAACAGTGTAAAGTCTTTTGAGTGAAGGTAGCCGGAAGCGATCTCCTATGTTATTTGATTATGGATGGTGTGCTGTGGTGGTAAGGTGCAGAATGCTTTGAGATAAGGTAGTTAGTCGGGCTGTCATCGCGTCTAATTAAGTTAACCCGTCTGGCCCCGTAGCAGCCTCAGATGTCAACGTACCTAACACAGTGTAGTGTCGAACAATAGTACATTATGGTACTAGCGTGTAACATTGGTGATTACCGCTGAAGCGCCCGAACCGTAGTCGAGGGTCTTAAGATAGCCGAGGACGGTAATCATCAATACACACGTGTACCATACGACGTTTTTCAACACACTTCTGAATAAAATAACAAAAAAAAACTCATAATATAATAACAAAAAAATCTATAACTCACTAGTGAATTATAGCAATGAAAAAGTCATAGTTTGATTATGGGTGTCATTCTGTGACTAATTGCGATGACCATAGAGCCACTTTATAAGCAAGTGTGTTGAAAAATATCTTTACACTATTTAATAGAACACCCGCGTATTGAGCAAAGGTTTCCGAATTGAAAACTTGCCTGAGTCAATTTTCATTTCATATCATTTAATTTATTAAGCCTTTTTTCGTTTTAGGCATAACATAGGCAAGTCAAATTGTACATATTTAAGTTCTTATTCTAACATTATAATTATTGTAGGTATGTTTGCAAATCAGAGTATGAACAAATCAAATATTCATTAAATATGATACAATTGATGCTGTTCTAAAAATTTTGTAATTCAATGTTTTTGAATTGGCTTAGATGAAGCTCTGTAATTCCTAATGGGAGTTTGTTGTACATATTGAGCAAACGTCAAAACATTATACACGCGTTAAAAACAACTTTTAATAAGAAATTTATTTTGTGTACTTAAATAACATGGTCAAAAACTATGAACACTGGAAATCACAGTTAGTATGTCGCAGTTTCCAGCGCTAAAGTTGGCCTTAGAACTAGAGATGCCCATGACGTTCATCGTTCCAGGTATACTAGTTAGGTTATTGTTTAAAAAGAATGGTCTTTTTCAGTCAGCAAAGTTTGTTTAGGTAATCTAAAACTAAGTCAACAGCATGGACTCCATGTCCCAGATAGTCGTAAAAAGCTTTTGTAACTAGATCTAGAAATCTCGATCCGACATTGAGGCGAATCCTCAAATATTTACTCGGAATTTGGCTCTTTGAGGCTCTCGGCGACAGAGCAGATTTCATTTCTTTTACCATTTCCTTTGGTTTATTCTAGCGATGATAGATGTAAGACCTCTGACGTCATCCGTTTCACTGGAATGTTCTAGACCTTGGTTTAAGTAAGTAGATGACTGATAGGCGTATTTAGGAGTCTTGGCTTTTGTTTCTTTTATAACTGGCAAGATAATAAATTCTTTCGCGCTTCTCGCATCTTTTTATAAATATGCATTAAGGTAATCCCTTTCGCATTTGTTATCATTACGAACATTGTCTAATGGGTACCACTTAAGCTATGGTTTGTCACCTATCATGCACAACTAAGAGTAGTAGAGTTCTCTGTGGTAGAGCTCGTCCGGGGAAGGACTACCACCATACATATTTCTGCCGCCAAGCAGTAATGCTCGCATTGCTGTGTTACGGTGTAAAGGGTATGGTTTCCGGTGAAATTACTGGCACATGAGGCTTTCGATCTTCGCTTCAAGGTGGCAACCCGCGAGTGATACCTCTGGTATTGCAAGCGTCCATAGGCTGCGGTAACCGTTTACCATCTTGTGGGCCGTACGCTTGGTTGCCGCTTCAGTTGTATAAAAAAAAAACAACTGATGACTGAAAACCAAGTTATAAAGACCCGAGCCGATTGGGAGGTCAATATTAGAAATAAATAAATCTATATAAAAACCATTATAAGTAAAGCTCCCATTCATTCAACACAAACATATATAATACCACCATACCAGAGAAGGACTACCACCACACCTATTTCTGCCGCCAAGCAGTAATGCTCGCATTGCTGTGTTCCGGTTCGAAGGGTTTCCGGTGAAATTACAGGCGCATGAGACTTTCCATCTAACGTCTCAGGGTGGTAACACGCAAGTGATATCTATGATGTTGCATGCGTACATAGGCTACGGTAACCGCTGACCATCAAGTGGGCCGTACGCTTAGTTACCACTTTAGTAGTATAAAAAAAACTCCCATTAATTCAACACATACATATAAAATAATTTCTCCGGTTTTCGGTTCTGCTAGTAAAACACATGCTATTTTTTAAATTGTATTTTTACGTTATTCTTCAGTATTCAGTATTCAGTATCATTTATTGCATCATAATTATAAGGGTAATACATGTCACAGGTCTTATGTAATATTAAATAGTATCAGAGCAGCCAACACATAGCTATGTACCCAGAAGAGGGCTGTTCGCGCAATTTATAACATGGGTCCCAGAGAATCACTTAGAGATAAGTTCAAAGAAATCAATATTATGACAGTACCCTGTCAATATATTTATGAAAATCTTATGTATGTTCGCAAAAATTTTAATCTGTTTAAAAAAAATTGTGATAATCATAATGTTAATACTAGAAATAAAAATAAACTCGCTGTTCCCACAGTTAGGCTCACTAAGGTCAATAAATATTTTATAGGGCAATGTGTACGCTTCTTTAACAAAGTCCCAAGCGACATACAAAATTTATCAATTGGCAAATTTAAAAACTTAATTAAACAAAATCTGTCTCAAAAAGCTTACTATAAAACAACCGATTACCTAGATAATAAAAAAGCTTGAGACGAATGTGCTCCAACTCTACTTGGAATCCATAACAATAGCAAGGGTCATGCCAAAAAAGCGATAGAAACCCAGCCGGTGTTGTTGCCAGTTCTTTTACGGCATGGGCGCGTTGGAATTGGTGTAAATGTTCCTAGCTTGTAAGACGTTTCAAAGTGATCCTTGTGATTCTACTGAATAAATAATTTTTGATTTTGATTTTGATTTTGAGTAAGGGTGTTGCACTATACAATTGAGTAGGAGCGGACCGATTTTAGTATTAATGGATAGGTACCTAGTTTGTGATACGCCAACTTCTCAACGCATATTAAGCCTGCAAAATGTACGTTTTGAGTATAATAAAAATGGTCAAAATGAGCATTATAACAGCTTTTTGGTGCGACAGCTGCCAAGCGCAAAAGCGATCAAAACCCGGATGAGACGTAATACTTTATAGCATTTGACTTGTTAATGCCCTCCACTTCATTATCATTTAACCGCGCGGGTGTGTACGTGGCTTTATTATTATGACAGTGACGCAAATGGAAATCCTAAAGCCATTAAAATTTAATACAAACTTTCGCAAAATAAATACAAGGGAAGTTCAGACGATAAATAAGGCGCAATTACTTTTATTGGTGTTGGCAAATTGGGTGGAACAGTTCGGAATAAATCATGAGAAACAATACGCGGCCGGCTACAGAGAATGCATCATGTACCAGCAAGTACTAGTTTCACTCAGCGATAACGTTTGTTAGTTGAAATTGAAACATCTTTTTTTTTTAAACAACTGAAGTGGCAACCAAGCGTACGGCCCACAAGATGGTAAGCGGTTACCGCAGCCTATGGACGCTGGCAATACCAGAGGTATCACTCGCGGGTTGCGACCTTGAGGCGTAGATCGAAAGCCTCATGTCAGCCCGGAAACCATATCCTTCACACCGGAACATAGCAATGCGAGCATTACTGCTTGGCGGCAGAAATAGATATGGTGCTAGTCCTTCCCTGGACGAGCTCTATCACAGAGAACTCTACAACTCTTAACATCTTTAGTTAACCAACGTTTTGCTCATAATTTCGTTAAGTTAACCTTTTGGCAATTTTAGGCAACAAACAATAGCGGAGCCAAATCAACTAATAGAATGGTTTTATGAATGACTATTTTCCACTTGTTATTGCCATTCGTTCGTTCGTATGAGTCAGTGGCCAACTCTGGTGACAGAGTTTCTAGGCCGCCCGAAGGGCTCTATCATTGCCATTGCTAACGAGTCAAAGCTCTTTGACGTTTCAAAGTGAGCCTTGTGATTCAATTTATATATATATATATATATATATAATATATATATATATATATATAAATATATATTTTATACAACTGAAGTGGCAACCAAGCGTACGGCCCACTTGATGGTCAGCGGTTACCGTTGCCTATGTACGCATGCAACATCATAGATATCACTTGCGTGTTACCACCCTGAGACGTTAGATGGAAAGTCTCATGTGCCTGTAATTTCACCGGAAACTTCGAACCGGAACACAGCAATGCGAGCATTACTGTTTGGCGGCAGTAATAGGTAGGTGGTAGAATAGTTTATATAAACTAACTTAGCTTTTTACTTCTTCATGAGCATCGCCTGTGATTGTTAGCGACTGTTGAATAGAATAGTGTGGAAATTGCGCGAAATTGATGCAATTACCTATGTCGCAGTTTTGACAACCACATGTACCATATGACAGCAACAAATGTATTGAGTATTTTATTGGCTGACGCCGCTGCTTCACTATGCTTTGGTGGATGTATACCTTTAGATACAATCAGTAGAGATAATTAAAAATAAACAACTCCTTGAAAATAATTTGGTAAAACTAAATGCTTTCTTTTTGCTAAATTTATTTTTCTTTTGTAAACACAGGTTTAAAAATACAATTAGGGAGACTGTACCTCGCGGCGCAAAAACAAAGGTTATGTTACATAAGTGAATAATGGTTCTCGCTTGTATTCAGAGTCGTGTAGTGGGTACGTTATCCTATTCACCAGATTTTTAGTAACCTTTTTATTTATGTACCTCGCTAGTAAAGCCACAGGCAAAACTACTTACAAATTTACGTACAAGTCTCTATTGAGAGCGAGGAACTCAATGCATTAATCGGCTCAAAGGTTTTTTTTTACACAGCATTTTTTACAAAATATTTGTTAATTTACAACAACATTGACCTTTTTATTAGATTCTTTTCTAAGAGTAGTAGAGTTCTCTGTGATAGAGCTCGTCCGGGGAAGGACTACCACCATACCTATTTCTGCCGCCAAGCAGTAATGCTCGCATTGCTGTGTTCCGGTCTGAAGGGTATGGTTTCCGATGAAATTACTGGCACATGAGGCTTTCGATCTTAGCCTCAAGGTGGCAACCCGCGAGTGATACCTCTGGTATTGCAAGCGTCCATAGGCTGCGGTAACCGCTTACCATCTTGTGGGCCGTACGCTTGGTTGCCACTTCAGTTGTATAAAAAAAAATAAAAAAAAAATAAAGGTTTTTGACTTTGAATCTAAAACTGTTGTGAGATTGTAAACGTGTGCAAGTGAGACAGGCTCGCAGTCACGCAACGGAAATTGCTAGTTGGGAAAAGTAGTTCAAATGAATAACGTCTTCTTACCCGAAATGTTTTGTTACTTGAATACTCGAATATTGCTTACCCAATATTGTGATTATATTGATTGGAAAACCATTACATAAATTACTAATATTACCAAAACTAGTATTTCCTATTTATTTCTGAATGTTATACATATTTTTTTTATACCACCAAGGTGGCAAACAAGCATACGGCCCACCTGATGTTAAGTAGTTACCGTAGCCTATGGATGCTTGCAATACTAGAGGTATCACTCGCGCGTTGCCGACCCTTTAAATTTTTTTTTTATTTTTATATCTATATCTGCCGCTAAGCAGTAGTGCTTGCATAGCCCCGTTTCGAAGATATGGTATCCGGTGAAATTACAAGCATGAAAATTTTGATCTACGCCTCAGGGTGGCAACACGTGAGTTGTACCTCAGGTATTTGCAAGCGTTCATAAATAATAGTAAAAAAAAAAAAAAAAAAAATTATTTCAGAACAATTATCCATATTTTACACAACTTAACTAGGTAATATTAAAGTAATTGTATTGTATTGTATATATCATAAGAGCACTGGTGGTCTAGTGGTAGTGACCCCGCCTTCCGATCCTAAGGTCGTGGGTTCAAACCCGGTCGTGCACCAATCGATTTTTCTGTTCGAAAATTTATGTGCGCAATGCCAGTGCTCTCATACGGTGAAGGAAAACATCGTGAGGAAACCGGCATGTCCAAGTACTAAAAATTCGAAAGACATGTGCCATCCACCAATCCGCATTGGGTCCGCGTGGTGGATTAAGACCCAATCACTCTCGCCTGAGAGTAGGCCAGTGTCCCAGCAGTGGGAACATTAGAAGGCTGTCATGATGATGATGTATATATCATAGACTGCGGTAACCGCTTACCATTAAGTTGGCTGAACGTTTCGTTATATAAAAAATTACTATCTTTGTAAACGTAAACTCTCTACTTATTTATTGCTAAAGTTTGTGTGGCTGTATTTTAGTTTTCTTTTAAATAGGTACTAACCAGATTTACATGAAACTTAGTATAAACATAGTTTGAGATCTGGAATAGCCATAGTTTACTGTTAATCCCAAAAAAAAGTACTGTTTTTTTTTTTTTTTTTTATACAACTGAATTGGCAACCAAGCGTACGGCCCACAAGATGGTAAGCGGTTACCGCAGCCTATGGACGCTTGCAATACCAGAGGTATCACTCGCGGGTTGCCACTTGAGGCTAAGATCGAAAGCCTCATGTGCCAGTAATTTCACCGGAAACCATACCCTTCACACCGAAACACAGCAATGCGAGCATTACTGCTTGGCGGCAGAAATAGGTATGGTGGTAGTCCTTACCCGGACGAGCTCTATCACAGAGAACTCTACTACTGTTCCAGGAATAGCATAAACAACGATTTCTGTCTCCACAAACACCGACGGCGTAACCCGCAAATAAAACCGAGAAGCGCATTATTCTATAATTAATTTAGATTTAAAATGTAATTGCATAATTGATAGATTCAGGCGTTACTTTGCGGAAATCCATTACAAAAGCTTTGGCTCCAACGCTCGACGGAGCAACACGTCTGCCGGAGAACAAGTCGATGGTCCTGAGGATGTCCCGTGGAGGGATGAAACACGTGTCGATATTTTTCTTCTGAGGTTAACTGTGGTAACTGTGTGACCTCATCAGTTAAAAGGTTAAGCGGAATAGTACTAGAGATTTTTCGTCTGTTTTTTATTATGTAATTGCATGTTATCAATAAGTTATAGAGATTAAGTACCATAAAAATTGATTATTCCCATATGTCACCTAGTTTTGTCACTTCGAGGTGACAGATCGAACTTTTTTTTTTTTTTAAAGTGCATAAAAATGATCAGATTGCTCCTCAAGGGGTGTAAGGCGTTACCTTGCAGTAACACAGTTTTTACTTGGAAGCTATTTTAAGCTATTTATTTAACTAACTAAAACGGTGCACAACCAATTACACTAATTATTAAAATTAATTACAATACTAATACTAATAACATAAAAACATAAATCAAATAAATTAAAAACAAAATTAAAACATTAAACATTAAAAATAATAATTAAATTTTACACTATCTTAAGTCTAACAAAATTAAACACATATCAATCTAAATGTCAAGTGAAATAATGGAAATGTCAACAATGTCAGATATAAAGTAGGTAATTTTAAATGCACAAACAAATTAGGTAAAAAGAGTAGTAGAGTTCTATGTGTTAGAGCTCGTCCGGGGAAGGACTACCACCATACCTATTTCTGCCGCCAAGCAGTAATGTTCGCATTGCTGTGTTCCGGTGTGAAGGGTATGGTTTCCGGTGAAATTACTGGCACATGAGGCTTTCGATCTTAGCCTCAAGGTGGCAACCCGCGAGTGATACCTCCGGTATTGCAAGCGTCCATAGGCGGCGGTAACCGCTTACCATCTTGTGGGCCGTACGCTTGGTTGCCACTTCAGTTGTATAAAACAAAAAAAAAAAAAGGTCAACTCTCACACACTCTTTACACAGAAATTCAAGCACTCCGACATAATCACCTTCCAAGGTATCGATCTACATACTGGTTACCTTTACATTTACGCTATTTTGTAATAGTTTTTATTTTGTATTTACTGGTAGCTTAGACATGTGTATCTTTTGAAATTAAATCTTATCTATCATTTACGATTTGACGACCGTTGTGGCGCAACGGGCGCAGGTCCGCCTGCGACGCAGAGGTTGCGGGTTCGATTTCCGCCTCGGAACAAATGTTTGTACGATCTACAATTTGTTCCGGGTGTTCTGGGTATTTTCTATATATAATAAAAAATATCTATCTATGTATTGTATTGTATTAAGTATATATCAGTAATCTAGTACCCATAATACAGCTCTGTTTAACAGCAGCTTACCTTGGGGTTAGATGATGCTGTGTGAATTGTCCAGAATTATTTATTATTATTTACTTAATTTACTTATTTTTTTAATTATTTTTGTAATTATGGCACTTGACGTAACTAATAGTTCATTTATGTAATCCAAAAGTATGATTAGATATAAGCTTATCTTATTAATCAATTTTGCTAAGTTACGTTATATTAAACAAGCTCTTGAACCTAACATTTCCGTGAGTTAATGTTTTAACAGACACACCCTTTCAATGTTAGGAGGCTTTGGTTCAGCCCTAATCGTCATTGTCTTATTACCTCGGACTGGCTTATTTGAAGATATGAATATAAAGTATGCACGGATTTTATTTTATTGAATAAATTTTATATAGGACTTCAGTTTAAATATTTGTGGGCAAACCAAGCAACCCAGACGCCTTGTTTAGAGTTTATAGGAACGAGGGGCAATAACCTATGGAAAATTATTCTGTTGATGAATTTATTACTGATAAAAATATTTGACATTAATTACTTAGGTTACCTGCTTACTTCTTTAACAAAGTCCTAAGCGACTTACAAAATTTATCAATTGTCAAATTTAAAAACTTAATTAAACAAAAACTGTCTCAAAAAGCTTACTATAAAACAACCGATTACCTAGATGATAAAAAAGCTTGGGACGAATGTGCTCCAACTCTAATTGGCATCCATAAAAATAGCAAGGATCATGCCAAAAAAGCGATAGGAACCCAGCCGGTGTTGTTGCCAGTTCTTTTACGGCATGGGCGCGTTGGAACTGGTGTAAATTTTCCTAGTTTGTAAGACGTTTCAAAGTGATCCTTGTGATAAACTAAATAACAAATTTTTGATTTAGATTTTGATTTTGACTAGACAATATTGACAGCAACTATCTACATTGACAACACATTTTATTAGATAATAATTAGGTACCTATATTTGTATGACTTGACATAATTATTACATAAATTACGCTCAGACATTAATAATTCTATAATATATGGAACAATATGTTTTAATATAAATTATTGACAGTCTATTATTGTTTATGTTGCTTTGTAAATTATAGAATAGTATTATTAGGTGAAGGAAAACATCGTGAGGAAACCGGCATGTCCAAGAACTAAAAACTCGAAAGACATGTGCCATCCGCCAATCCGCATTGGGTCCGCGTGGTGGATAAAGACCCAATCACTCTCGCCAGAGAGTAGGCCAGTGTCCCAGCAGTGGGAACATTAGAAGGCTGTCGTGATGATGATGATGATGATGATGATTATTAGGTATTTTTAGTGATTGAAATTATTACTTACTTACTTATCTATTTTTACTTGCAGAGCCCTTACAGGGTCCATTTACTCACCTGCAGCTATACTATGTTACACCTAAGCTGAATGTACATTGAGCATGAATAAATGAAATATGATATATGAAAAAACTAATATAATTTCAGGGTGTAAAAAGAGAGACCCTAAATCTGATGGCTAGATTACGAAAAAAATATTTTATCCCACACGACGTTAAGTTTTTGACTTGGCCGTTGGCCGCTGACGTTGGCCACTGACTCATACGAACTTACCTGATTTACTAAAATGGCAACCATGTGTACGGCCCATTTGATGGTAAGCGGTTACGTAGCCTATGTACGATACAGATCATTTTATTATCACTTGCGCGTTGCCACATGAGACGTATATTTAAAGTCTCATGTGCCTGTAACTTCACCTGAAACCATATTCTTCGAACCGCAACATAGCATTACTACTTGGCGGCAGAAATAAGTATGGTTGTAGTTCTCTCACCTAATATTTCTAGCAGTTCTCCGAACAGTAGACCTCGCAAGCACAAACTTGTAAAGTGAGCTTTGAAAGTGAGCAACATATTGCATTTTGAGGAACTATTTTGCTCATCACGCTGAAGATTTTCATCAGATCTTCACCAAGTGTCAGACATAATTAAAGTTAATACTTACCTTTAAAATAAAATAAAAATCATCGAAATCAAATCACATAAGGCGGAGATATTAAGCAGTCCCTTTTTAGTCCCTTTTTGAAAAAAGAACGCCCCCTATAAAAAATCTCCGAACGAAAATCAAATTCTATAAAGTCATAGAACCTGTATACCAAGTTTCAACAAGATTGGTTAAAAAATGCGACCTGTAGGCGAGAACACAAAAAGACCGGATAAACTGACATCCATAAGCAGTTTTAGCCAATCTCGAAACTAAGACGCTTCGCTCGCTTCGCTCGCTCGGTCAATTAATAATATTAAAAGTTAAAAAGTCGTTATTATTAATATCACACTTTATAATAATATTGAGTGAACTTCTCTCGTTAATAGGTTATGTACATTGTCGGAGAGCGGTGCTGAATACCGACCGAGCAATCAATTCCCGCAGTAATTCGAAGAAATGCCGTTTATTATTGCCTATTAATAAACTCTGGGCTGATTGGTTGGGGTGACGACGCACTGAGCGCTACAAAGCCTTTTTAAGACGCACAGTTATTCATTTTTTTTATTATGTCAGCAAGTGACAAGACAATCAAGGCGCCCACCTGATGTTACGCACCACGCCTGACTATTACAGATGCAGGTCCAAAACTTAAAGTTTTTAAGTGTTTGCGTGGCACTGCACTGCGCTTATCACCCCGAGACATTGTTGTCTCTTTCACCCAGTAATTTCACTTGCTACAGTGCCCTTCAAACCTAAACACAGTAATGCTTGCACACTCCTGCTTGGAGGTAGAATATCTGACACTGCGGTGGTACCCACCAAGACGGACTCTTGCAAATTTGCAAATTGCAGTTATTATGCCAATTGGTAGCATTGATCGGACGTGTAGCGTCATTTCTGTTGCCAAGCTGTTTATTTTATTGCGTTTGACGGTATGGTTTCGGTAAAATTTATAACAAGAGTAGTAGAGTTCTCTGTGATAGAGCTCGTCCGGGGAAGGTCTACCACCATACCTATTTCTGCCACCAAGCAGTAATGCTCGCATTGCCGTGTTCCGGTTCGAAGGGTATGGTTTCCGGTGAAATTACAGGTACATGAGACTTTCCATGTAACGTCTCAGGGTGGTAACACACAAGTGGTTTCTATGATGTTGCATGCGTACATAGGCTACGGTAACCGCTGACCATCAAGTGGGCCGTACGCTTGGTTCCACTTTAGCGGTACAAAAAAAAACTTTTTGTAAAAGTTGACAAAGAGCTGTAATGCCTTTCAAAATGTTGTTGACTAACCAGTTGAGACGAGATTCGAGATTGTAATCCAGTTTCAGGACACAATATAGCTTTTTCATGGTCTGTTTATTATTTATTACGAATTGGGTATTTTCTGATACTCACAGGGAAATCTAATCAGAACTGTATATTTATATATTATGCCTACTACGTTTTATTTTATTCTTTCATTTTTTGACCCGCTGAGCTATCACACAGGAACAGTTCATTTTTTTCGATATAAATAGTAGCCTATGTGTTATTCCAGATTTTAAGCTGTCTACATTCCAAATTTCATGCTGATCGGTCACGGAGATACGTGGTAACAAACATACACACACACACACACACACACACACACACACACACACACACACACACACACACACAGACTCTCGCATTTAATCGGTATCATCTCACACCGGCAAACTTCTTAAAGTGTATAAATAATCAATTTGTGGGCGCTGCGCTTATCCTTGATTTCGCTTATGCTCGCGTTAAGTACCATGGTGTCCGCGAATGACGTCATAAAGACACATCAATCAAGCGTTAGCGCACGGTCTCACAGCTGGTAGAGATAACTGTCAGCAATAAGGCCGCTCTTTGTACTACCTTTAAGCGTACATTTGTCTTTTTTTATTTTTGCACTTCAAGCAATTTTGCGGCAAAGTGCGGTCCTGCTAGAACTTTACGCAGGCCTGAGCTAAGTGTGTCACTGTGCTTATAACATTGGTATTCCCCTCTCGTGCGACTATCGCTGCGTGTTCGCTCTCCACATCCTGCGTGGCCCGGTGTGCCTCATCTCTTACCGCATTGGTATTCTGGTATTACTTCACATCTGTCCACACGATTCAATTACCGTTGTTTGTCAAGGTAGGCCTGCAGAACTCTGTGTTCGTTATAAATGTGAAATGAACTTTATCTCTGTGGTGTAAAATTCAATTTGGGATATGCGAATATGAGTTTTTAATACAGTTGCTCAAAAAGTGGCGTATTGCAGGGACGTATAGCGTTCGGGATGTGGGCTATTATACTCGTGCTTTTTTTTACCTTTCCCGAACTCGTGCGTTCTCTTTCCCAACTGTCAAAATAATGTCTATTATAAAGAAAAACCAACCAGGAAGTTTTTACTAAAAAAATTCATAGAAGTTTTTATAATTCACGCAAACACGTATATTTCTAAAAAGAAGCTACTAATTTGTTTAATTATCAGATTTAATGATTTGATTGAATGAGTTAAGTTTCATTTCATTTCATCTCATTAAATTTCATTTTCATTTCATATCAATAAAAAAATTCTTCTGAAGACTCGGCTGTATGGGCATAGTTCCCTTTGCCTACCAGAATTAGTGGAAAAAAAAAACTCTGCTTATATTCTACGGTTGGCGCCATTTTTTAGAAATTTTCTTTGCGAGTTTAGTTGTTTGTTGCACAAAAAGAGTAATTTCGACCCTTTAGTTAGTTGAGTTTATTGTGTTTTTATTATTTTATTAAATTGCTTCATTTTTTCGCAACTGTATAAAAAATAGTCGTTCAGTACACGTGCGGAACCGTCATTGCAACTTGTTCCGACTGTCAACCGCCTCGGCTCGGGTAGACATTTGTCCGAACTCTTTGCAATGACAGCCTTTTCGCACTTGTAACGAAATATACTATTAGAAGCACATAGTGCAGTCAAAACGATCAAACTCAATGCTTTGTTAAAAGCTATGTTTAATAATTATTTTGTTGTATTGTTTTTTTTTTATACAACTGAAGTGGCAACCAAGCGTACTGCCCACAAGATGGTACCGCAGCCTATGGACGCTTGCAATACCAGAGGTATCACTCGCGGGCTGCCACCTTGAGGCTAAGATCTAAAGCCTCATGTGCCAGTAATTTCACCGGAAACCATACCCTTCACACCGGAACACAGCAATGCGAGCATTACTGCTTGGCGGCAGAAATAGGTATGGTTGTAGTCCTTCCCCGGACGAGCTCTATCACAGAAAACTCTACTACTCATAAAATTGCAAAATTTATACATTCAGGGTATTATCAGTTAGCCTTTTTAGCAGAGATAAAAAAAGTCTGAAATTGAGCAATTTCTGGGTGACAGATACCTTTTTTATTTTTTAAAAAAGTGCAACCCTGTCAGTAACAAGAAGAAAAACAAAGCTTCTGTCACCCCGATACACTTATTTCACATAAACAGAGCTGTAACTTGAGTATTAAACATTGTATGGAATCAATAACAGAAGAATATAACATAAATAATGTTGTTTCACTGCGGGTACAAAGTCAAAGTCAAAGTCAAAAATGGTTTATTTCAATAACATCACAAGGATCACTTTGAAACGTCTTACAAGCTAGGAAAATTTACGCCAGTTCCTTGCTATTGTTATGAATAGTAGAGTGGAGTAGAGTTGGAGCACATTCGTCCCAAGCTTTATTAACATCTAAGTAATCAGTTATTTTATAGTAAGCTTATTGAGACAGTTTTTGTTTAGTTAAGTTTTTAAATTGATAAATTTTGTTTGTCGCTTGGGACTTTGTTGAAGAAGCGTACACATTGCCCTTAAAAGATTTACTGACCTTAGTGAGCCTAACTGTGGGAACAGCGAGTTTATTTCTATTTCTAGTATTAACATTATAATTTTACTCATAAAACTATCGTGAACTATATTATACATTTGCATAAACTGCAAACTACAAAAGCAGACATGATTGGCAGTACACCCTCATTAGAACAATTCTGTATTGTGGGTACTCTACTATTTTTCGGACACGTGCACAGTTTTTGCGCACGGTTCGTGTCCGAGGCTAATCTAAAGTCCGGCATCGCCATGTTGCTTCAGAGGCTCGCCAGCGCTTCCGGAACTTTCACAAGCTCTTTGTTTCCCATGTCATGTCCGCATTGTTTCATTTGGCTTCTTTTGGGTTTTATCATCATTTGTTATGATTGAACGAGCACTGGTAGCCTAGTGGTAGACTGTAGATTTTGAGGTCGTGGGTTTGAAACCTGTCATTCACCTGTTTACCTGGTGGTAGGATTCTTCATCAAGAGTCCGTCTTGGTGGGTACCACCGCAGTGTCAGATATTCTACCTCCAAGCAGCAGTGTGCAAGCTGCACTGTGTTTAGGTTTGAAGGGCACTGTAACATAATTGATAGATTCAGGCGTTACTTTGCGGAAATCCATTACAACAAGTAACACGTGAAATTACTGGGCGAAAGAGACTTAACAACAATGTTTTGGGGTGATAATCGCAGTGCAGTGCCACGCAAACACTTAAAAACTTTAAGCTTTGGGTGGCACTGCATCTGTAATAGCCAGGCGTGGTGCTTAACATCAGGTGGGCGCCTTGACTGTCTTGTCACTTGCTGACATAAAAAAAAAGCACCAATTCTTTATTCTACCGTGAAGAAACCAGCATAATTGTCTAAGAACTATCGACTGCCTTTACTTGCATTTTAGATAATGAAAAATTCCTACACCCACGACATAAACCAGTTGCATTTTGTTATTTACTAGTATTGTGTGGCAGCGTAGCAAATAAAATTAACATACAAAATGCTAAAAGCTTTACTAACACAAAAACTGGGGGTTATGTTGTAAGTTATTTTTAACTCAAATCAAATCAAATCAAATACATTTATTGCTGTCATATGGTATATTATGTAGTTGTTACAGAATAAGTAGTATCACACATGAACCCTGTTATTAGGGTATTGCAACATGGAGAAAGGCCGAGCTTTATGCATTCGGTATTTGTAAAAAAGTAGATAGATAGGTAAGTATGTAAGATTTGATTAATGTTAATATGTATCTAAATAATAATATTTGTCATGTCATGTCAGAAAATATGAACAATAATAGTCATTGGTCAATACTCTGCTCGGTTCTGCAGGCAAAGCCGCAGGGAACGCCTAGCACATAATAACGTCGTGCTCAACGAAAGGAAAATGTAATCGTAAACCGAACTGTCTCATGAATTTTATTAGCGCTTCTATTTTCACTTTTCCATTTTCTGTAACAGGACCCTGTATTGTATTACAAGAAATGCTGCATTTATGCAGAAAACCGGTTATCGGTTTAACTCACGCTGAAAATTATTAAAACCTACCTTGTAAGTAAGTAAGTCCGTATGAGTCAGTGGCCAACTCTGGTGACAGAGTTTCTAGGCCGCCCAAAGGCCTCTGTCATGGCCTAACTATGAAAAAGCCGGAACCAACTGCTTAACGTGCCCTCCGAATCACGAGAGCGCTCAGTTGAAATTTCCACTGGCGGTCACCCATCCAAATGATGACTATGCGGAACAGTGCCTACTTACCTTGTATGGTAACAATGATGGATGTTCATTGTGAGCAAGACGCATATGTGTGCTCTACTATTAATTGATTGTGTTTAATATATTTATCTCTCTTTCTATGTATCATTTTGTAATGACATTAATTATTATTACTATTATTATTATTATTTTTTATACAACTGAAGTGGCAACCAAGCGTACGGCCCACAAGATGGTAAGCGGTTACCGCAGCCTATGGACGCTTGCAATGCCAGAGGTATCACTCGCGGGTTGCCACCTTGAGGCTAAGATCGAAAGCCTCATGTGCCAGTAATTTCTGTTTCTATTTTAACTTTTTTATGCAATAATTTAATTGTATCTTGACATTATTTATATACCTACTGCTTATTATTATTGTTAATTAGAATATTACCTACATAATATCTTTAATTAATGTAATTGGAACTTCTGTCCGTTTTAATTAAAGTAAATGAAAAAAAATAATTAAAAAAATATGATTTTTTTAGTAACACCTTCAACAAAACTGTTTCGTATTTATAATTTCTCGATACAAGCTTAGCCTAATGATAAATGCAATAGATGTTACAACTTTAATAACTATCTTCAAAACACAATGTCTAATTTTCTTTGTTAATCTGTAGGTACTTATCTATTTCATGAAATAAATCTTTTTTTTTTTCACACTCTCCGAAATGTATCCGGTAAAAAACCGACATCTATAAGTATTTTACCGTCATGGCGCTCTTTTGAGGCCTATGTCCAGCAATTCACGTCAATTGGCTGACCTGATGAACGTGCTGCTTGTAAAGCTGGCAAACCAGCGCTAGTAACCTGCTTCATCTCTAAATGTGGTGCGATGTTTATCATGTCGGGCCGTATGTCAGAGATTTCATTCGCAACGAACATGTTGTAAGTCGTAAATATAATAAATCGAAATAAACATGATGCCTTACAATTTTGTACCAAAGGCTTTTTCCTTTCAAAGATTTTGTTACGTTCCAATCGAAAGTATTACGTCATGGATAACCCTAATCGTACCAACTTAAATAGCTGGTTAAGTATTTTGTATCAAACTTTCTTCAATACCTAGCTATAACCCGCGACTTTTTTGTTAAATCAGGAAATGGCACAGGACCGGGCTAAGTAGAGCAAGGGAGGCCTTTGCCCAGCAGTGGGCCAGTATAGGCTTGATAAAAAAAAACAACTTTCGTCCTAAACAACTTTGTATTGATAAAGGTTTAATGAGGATCATTGCTCACTTTTAAAAATTTGTGCTTGCAAGGTCTTCAAAGAACTACTAGTTTTATTGGTAGCATTATCAGCTTGGAGTAGCATATAAGCTACTTATTAAGGTATCACGCAAACAAAACCGCCAAAAAGCTAATGTTACTTAATTTTTAGGTACAGTGTAATGAACGAATGAATGAGCTGTTTCTCCAATAAGTTTAGTAGCTATGCACTGACGTCATCAGTCTTAGGAAAATAAAAAGCTGCTTGAATAAACCGTGTAAGCTCATTTGAATTAGGGTCGAGGTATTTTTCTCTAGATTCAAGGTTAGGCTGAATCTAAATTATCGTATATTTCGATGCGATAAAGTACCAATTTCATAGTGGCCTAGGTCTTTGTAACACAATAAAAAAATAGGAAAAAATATAAGACTAACAGTAACAAATAATTTTGTTTTACAGTACACAAACAAAGTTCTAAAGGAAAAATGTTTGTTGTGTTGAGTTTCCTAAAACAGGAACACTAGAGGTCCGCCATGACAGCTAATTAGCCAATGATCGTGACGCATCTTGACTTTGACAGGACATAACAACCCGGTTGTACGTTAAACCCGCCATGTTGTTTTGCATTGTGTTGCACTCCTTCACAAATATAAACTTACTTTAGATTATGAAAGAAGCCAAAATAAAATAAATAAACATTGATAAATGGTTTCTTTAATGATTATCTAACTATCTAGACCCCTACAAAAGACCAAGGCCCGGCTCCATACTACGTGAAACAACTCCTTTCATCCAGTTTCTATCTAATCAACGTATTCTGTTTCAGTTTTATGGCAATAAAAAAACATAACTGAGGTGAGATATCATTCAACTTCATTTTGACCAAACTCGAAACTGTGATGCTTCGCACGCTCATCATTATGACAGCCTTCTAATGTTCCCACTGCTGGGATACTGGCCTACTCTCAAGCGAGAGTGATTCGCAAGCTCAATTAATTATTATTAGAAACTTAGAGAGCCGTAAAACTCGTAAGAAACGCATTGAAATTGTTATGGCAATGCAAATAAAAAACCTTTTTCTAGATATCTTACAATTTGATTGCTATTAGCCTTTGTGACACGAGTATAGAAAGTCTCAAATGACTACATTTACACCTTTTTTACCCCTAAAAAATATGAAGTTTGTAAGAAATAGTGTTTGATTTTGAATTAATTTAAGGCGGGCCCTACACCTACAATATCATTGCGCAATATCACAAATTGCTCAATACAATTGATTGTCTAGGGTTAGTATAAGTATTGAAGTTTGCGCAATGATTGAACGAAAGTTTGAGCGAGTTTAATTTTTAGTCATATTTATCATTGCACCGTGTACGATCTGTATTGCGAAATATTTTTTAGTCTGTGCGTCGCCTTGACGAGGATCGGACCATGCTCGTGGGTATATTTTTGCCTTTTCATGTAGCAGTCTTTCGACCAGCGACGTATTTTCTCTATAAGTTTAGCCACAAGTAGCAACACTATAGCAGCAGCAAAATCTTGGTCTGACATCTTGTTCACGGAACAGTTCCATTTGCTCCTGCTCACGCGAAACAATTGACGCTTATGAGTCGTCAATGATTGCGTCAAAATAATAATTGATCGTTTGAGTGAGAAGGCCGATTCAATCTTATTGCGCTATAAAAATATTGTGCAAACTTATTGTAGGTGTAGGGCCCGCCTGTGTGGATATTATTTTTGCGGTAAAATTTACAACTATCTAAATATATCTTCTAGTACGGAACCCTCAAACTATCCCGTTTATATTAAACAGTTGGCTTAGCAGAATTAAAGTCAAGATCTTCATTTACCCTTCACTTAGAGTAGTAGAGTTCTCTGTGATAGAGCTCGTCCGGGGAAGGACTACCACCATACCTATTTCTGCCGCCAAGCAGTAATGCTCGCATAATGTTCCGGTGTGAAGGGTATGGTTTCCGGTGAAATTACTGGCACATGAGGCTTTCGATCTTAGCCTCAAGGTGGCAACCCGCGAGTGATACCTCTGGTATTGCAAGCGTCCATAGGCTGCGGTAACCGCTTACCATCTTGTGGGCCGTACGCTTGGTTGCCACTTCAGTTGCATAAAAAAAAAAAAAAAAAAACTTAATACAGGGTCTAAAAAAAGGGTATCTCGTCCTAGTTATTTAATAACTGCAGGGTATCCGGCGACACGGGCTGACTGGAGCATACACGAGAGTATCGTTGGCACGTCCCACAGTAATGCTACAACTTTTGTAGTTCAATGTCTGTGTACAGGATGATTTAATTACTTAAGAGTAGTAGAGTTTTTTGTTCGTGCGTTCGTTCGTATGAGTCAGCGGCCAACTCTGGTGACAGAGTTTCTAGGCGGCCCGAAAGCCTCTGTCATGGTCTAACAACTTTGAAAAAGCCGGGACCGACTGCTTAACGTGCCCTCCGAAGCACGGGAGCGCTCAGTTGAAATTGCCACTGGCGGTCACCCATCCAAATGATGACCCCTCGCTTAACTTCGTTGATCTGTTAAGAACAATTTAGCCAGCTACGTCACGAGCGCTCCAGAGTTCTTTGTGATAGAGCTCGTCTGGGAAGAACTACCACCATTTCTGCCGCCAAACAGTATGCTCGCATTGCTGTGTTCTGATTCGAAGCTTTCCGGTGAAATTACAGGCATATGAGACTTTAGAACTACGTCTCAGGGTGGCAAAAGCAATATCTCTGATATCGCAAATAGGTTACGATAACCGCTTACCATCAATTAGGCCGTACGATTGGTTGCCACTTTAATGATACACATGAAAACACTACTAAATATTTCAGGTAGGTACCTAAAGTAGACAAAGACATCATTTTTTTAGTGTCCTACTAACAGACATTGAATCTACTCGGTAGGTGCAAAGCAAATGCCATACGTTTTTTTTAAATTTCGACTAAAAACACTGAAAAAAACAGCCAGACAGACAGATAAATAGACAAACAAACAGACAGACCGACAGACAAAATAAGAGTTCCGTTTTTCTGTTTTCAAATTCCGTATTCAATAAAATCACAAAAACACCAAAGTAATTTGAATACATTAAACGAATACATTTTGTAATTATACAGATAAGTTAAACCACAAACGCAAAGTTACCCACTAGTCCTAATTCAACACGATTCCTTGAGTTAATAGGTTGAACTAACCAACTACAAATCCCACTCAATGACGCATTACAGAAGCACCGGTTTGAATAAAACTTAAAATACAATTCGAGGAAAAGAGTAATTGAGTAAAACGATTGTGAACTGGTACTCAACATACATGAAAAGAAATAGAGGTAGGTAATATATTCCATATGATGGGAAGATGTTAACACAACAGCAGGTAGAACAGTACGAGAAGGAGAGGAGTGGAGGAAGTTGGGGGAGGCCTTTGCCGAAAAAGGCAAACAGACATAGTTGTCGATGTCGACAAACCTAAGTTGAGTTGTTAAGATAGTTTAAGTTAAATATGTGTGTGAATAAAAGGCTTTTTCAACACACTTGCTTATAAAGTGGCTCTATGGTCATCGCAATTAGGCACAGAATGACACCCATAATCAAACTATGACTTTTTCATTGCTATAACTCACTAGTGAGTTATAGATTTTTTTTGTTACTTTATTATGAGTTTTTTTTGTTATTTAATTCACAAGTGTGTTGAAAAACGTCGTATGGTACACATGTGTATTGATGATTACCGTCCTCGGCTATCTCAATGGTGCCTCAGCGGTAATCACCAATGTTACATACTAGTATAATAATGTACTATTATTATGATTATTATTATATTACAATATATAAGCCTTTTGAAACCTACAGGCACCAAGCTCTCGCAATACAGGTTCGAGTCACACCATGAATCCAACTGGTGTGAGTTGACGAATCGTAAAATAAATATTATTTTCGTTCTGCAACTCACACCACCCTTTGCTTCCATTGAATTCATGCGTCGAGAACAGTCACCGAAAAAAAGCAACCTTTAGGATCAAATAATGATTATTGCTCTATTACCGCAAATGTTTGCTAACTTCAAATCACCTATTAATTTAGGTTATCAGATAACAAACCTTGTTATAAGACAAAAAAGTAATATTTTTCAAGACAGAAAATAAAAGATATTTTAATTTTTATTTCAATACATAGTTCATCATGTTGATCTTAAAACTGTTAGCGAGCCATCTCTATAGATCTCTATCTCAAACTGTCTAAGAAGACAAACTGTCTAAGAAGACAAACTGTCTAGGAAGACAAACTGCCTAAGAAGACAAACTGTCTAAGAAGACAAATTGTCTAAGAAGACAAACTGTCTAAGAAGACAAACTGTCTAAGAAGACAAACTGTCTAAGAAAACAAACTATCTAAGAAGACAGTTTGATCATAACTCTTCTGTCATAATAGACAGTTTGAGGTGGAAATTAATGAAGATTGGTCGCTAACACCGGTGGTCTAGTGGTAGTGACCCCGCCTTCCGATCCTAAGGTCGTGGGTTCAAACCCGGTCGTGCACCAATGAATTTTTCTGTTCGAAAAATTTATGTGCGCAATGCCAGTGCTCTCATACGGTGAAGGAAAACATCGTGAGGAAACCGGCATGTCCAAGAACTAAAAATTCGAAAGACATGTGCCATCCACCAATCCGCATTGGGTCCGCGTGGTGGATTAAGACCCAATCACTCTCGCCTGAGAGTAGGCCAGTGTCCCAGCAGTGGGAACATTAGAAGGCTGTCACGATGGTCGCTAACAGAGTTAAGTGATCATGGGGCTGGATGCATACCACAAAGCACATGGAACAGCTCAGCTACTAATTAAATTTTATTGTACTATTCGGCTATTTTCTAAAATTGTCTGACTTTTAAGCTTAAGTACTTTTAACTATACTGTACTTTTAAGACGAGAGTACAAGAGTAGTAGAGTTTTTTGTGATAGAGCTCGTCCGAGGAAGGATTACCGCCATACCTATTTCTGCTGCCAAGCAGTAATGCTCGCATTGCTGTGTTCCGGTGTTAAGGATATGGTTTCCGGTGAAATTACTGGCACATGAGGCTTTCGATTTTAGCCTCAAGGTACCCGCGAGGTAATGCTCTGGTAATGCAAGCGTCCATAGGCTGCGGTAACCGCTTACCGTCTTGTGGGTCGTACGCTTGGTTGCCACTTCCGTTGTATAAAAAAAGGCGGTTTTCTGTGTTTTATAAATATTTAAATTGTAATGTAAATATTTTAATTGTTACAGATGATACAGATGATAGATGTTGAGAGCACTGGAGTGGTCTAGTGGTAGTGACCCCGCCTTCCGATCCTAAGGTCGTGGGTTCAAACCCGGTCGTGAACCAATGGATTTTTCTGTTCGAAAATTTATGTGCGCAATGCCAGTGCTCTCATACGGTGAAGGAAAACATCGTGAGGAAACCGGCATGTCCAAGAACTAAAAATTCGAAAGACATATGAAATCCACCAATCCGCATTGGATCCGCATGGTGGATTAAGACCTAATCACTCTCTCCTGAGAGTAGGCCAGTGTGTGTAGTCCCAACAGTGGGAACATTAGAAGGCTGTCGTGATGAATGTTACAGAGTCAAAAAGATACTCGAAATAAACTGATTTTAAAATAAACTCAACACCTTCAGTGATCAGTGGAAGGTATTGGCGTTAGATCGTAAAGTCTGGAAAAGGGAGACCTTTGCCCAGCAGTGGGACAGTGCAGGCTGACAACAACGACAACAACAACAAACAGATTTTATATATTTTTGGATACATTGAACCTGGAATAACGTAAAAGCTTTTTTTCTTGATGACGCGAGACAGACCGCAGATAGAAAATATAAATATTGAAGAGTGTTTTTACCCTTTCAGTTTGGTCACAGCCTGTATTAGTGCGGGCTGGAGGACGAGTGGACACATGGGCCGCCAGGGCTAACGATACTCGATAAAAAGTTCTTGTCCAAGTACTGGCCATTGTATATTATAACCAGTGATGAAACTACGCCTCTTCATAGTATAAAACAAGCTTTCCAACGTCTGTGCGAGTTACGCTTACTTTAAAAACTACGCAAGGGATTTAAATGTCAGTATCATATGTGTATAAACCTCTGTGGTTTTTTTTGTGCTATTTGTTACCTTTCTGTACTTATTATTCTTTATTTGGTAAATAAATAAAAAAAAAATGCAGTTTTCTTAAATAGAATATATACATAAAAAATAAATAAAAACATAAATCAGTGGCAATTTCGACTGAGCGCTCCCGTGCTTTGGTGGACAAGTTAAGCAGTCGGTCCCGGCTTTTTCAAAGTTGTTAGGCCATGACAGAGGCCTTCGGGCGGCCTAGAGACTCTGCTACCAGAGTTGGCCACTGACTCATACGAACTTACTTACTTAATAGAATCTAATGCGGAGGTTCATAGGCCGCCTAAACTTGCATCATAGCAAAACAGTGCTCCCGAAGCACGGAAGCGCTCAGTTGAAATTGCCGCTACCAGTCACTCATCCAAATGGTGACTACGCGGAACACCTTCGTTGATCTGTTATAATCAACTTAGCTATGCCATGAGCGCTTCATTTCTCTAAATCGCTCAAATAAAAAGTAACTTTTAAATAATTCGTCGAACATCTGTTAGCTTTGCTACGATGCCGCGGATTAGGATAAGTTATGGACGGATTCTGTTTAAATTGAATATTGAATCTCCGTATTCATAGCACGAAGGGCATGTGTCTCGTGATTTACACGGCGCAGGACAGACGAGACGCCCCGCCGCGCGACGAGATAGCCCTTTTGTGGAGCTGACTGTACTGAAGGGCATTTACGTGGTTATGTAAGTTCTCACAACAATAGCAAGGGTCATGCCAAAAAAGCGATAGGAACCCAGCCGGTGTTGTTGCCAGTTCTTTTACGGCATGGGCGCGTTGGAACTGGTGTAAATTTTCCTAGCTTGTAAGACGTTTTAAAGTGATCCTTGTGATTCTACTGAATAAATAATTTTTGATTTTGATTTTGATGATTTTGATTCTCGCTCTAAACGCGTTCCTCTCACTTGTTACTCTTACAATTTTTTTATAGATCTGTTTATCGTTGTAGTGACATGACACAATATATTGTTTTAGTGTCTACTCGCGGACATACACCTGTAACCACAAGCAACAAAATGCGTTGATTTCGTGCCTCATATTCATATTTTTCACTATCTAAGTTTAATGACGACCAATGTGGCGCGGTGGGCGAAGGTCCGCCTGCGACGCAGAGGTTGCGGGTTCGATTCCCGCCTTGGGACAAATGTTTGTAGGATCTGCAAATATTTGTTCCGGGTGTTCTGGGTGTTTTCTATGTATAATAAAAAATATCTATCTATGTATTGTATTGTATTAAATATATTATATCAGTCATCTAGTACCCATAATACAGCTCTGTTTAACAGCAGCTTACCTGGGGCTAGATGATGCGGTGAGGATTGTCCAGCATTATAAAAAAAAAAAAAATGTCCCACCACTAACAATAGTAAGCTTAACATTATCATATCTCTGTTAATAGACGTTCGCTGCCAAATATAGTCCTTTCCTAGAGAGTGCTGGCTTTCTGCGAACGCTGTGATATCATCAGTTTATTTAAAACATACATTGAAGATCCATGGATTAAAACAAATAATATAAACAAAATAAAACGAAAATGTTGAATACGCTGCCATTTTGTAAACTCATAAAGCGTTTATTTTAAGAGCAAAAACTTTTTTTTATGTCAGCAAGTGACAAGACAATCAAAGCGCCCGCCTGATGTTAAGCACCACGCCTGACTATTACAGATGCAGTGCCACCCAAAGCTTAAAGTTTTTTTTGCGTGCACTGCATTTCGCTTATCACCCCGAGACATTGTTGTTGAGTCTCTTTCGCCCAGTAATTTCACTTGCTACAGTGCTTTTTAAACCTAAACACAGTAATGCTTGCACCTATTGCTTGGAGGTAGAATACCTGACACTGCGGTGCTACCCACCAAGTCGGACTCTTGCTGAAGAGTCCTACCACCAGGTAAACTCAACGCAATACCGTAATATACCGTTTCACGAAAAGTATTTCTGCCGCAAAGCAGTAATGCTCGCATTGCTGTGTTTCGGTGTGAAGGGTATGGTTTCCGGTGAAATTACTGGCACATGAGGCTTTCGATCTTAGCCTCAAGGTGGCAACCCGCAAGTGATACCTCTGGTATTGCAAGCGTCCATAGGCTGCGGTAACCGCTTACCATCTTGTGGGCCGTACGCTTGGTTGCCACTTCAGTTGTATATAAAAAAAAAAGTAATATACCGTTTCACGAAAAGTATAATATCTTACAAAACAATTATTTTTTGTATTAAATAATCAGCAATTGTAAATTATTATAATCTGATAGAACATAGTTCTGGAAATGTTAGTGATGAGAGCTATAACATAACGCTAGAGTTATTTGTGATTATGCTTCAAGGTACAGGTAAGTGCTAAGTGGGAAGCTAAGTGGTATTTCCAATTATATTAACGCCTACTTCACAAGCAATATGACTTTAATGGTTGCGGTTGCTCGCTACATGAGTTTTAGTATAAGTATATTACTTGAGGTAATATACTTATACTAAAACTACGGTGAAGGAAAACATCGTGAGGAAACCGGCATGTCCAAGAACTAAAAATTCGAAAGACATGTGCCATCCACCAATCCGCATTGGGTCCGCGTGGTGGATTAAGACCCAATCACTCTCGCCTGAGAGTAGGCCAGTGTCCCAGCAGTGGGAACATTAGAAGGCTGTCATGATGATGATGATATTACTTGAGTAACAAAGAAATTGTCATATTACATTGAAAATAAACATCTCCATTCTTCATCTTCTTTCTTGTTGGAATTTTGTACTGGATATTTGGAGAACTGGACATTATAACGACTACTGGTTCTAAATAAATGTTACATTACTACGAACACTATGGAAGGGAATTTATTGGATACAAGCAAATAAGAAAGGAAATGTTGCAATAAACGGAAATATGATGCTAGCATTGTATATGCTTCCATAAAAAACCCAGGCTGTTGACCATATTGAAACCAATTCTACAAGTTTTTATTATATGAAAAAATGAATTTCTGTGCGTTAGTCTCGCTAAAACTCGAGAACGGCAGAATCGATTTGGTTAATCTTGGGCTTGAAATGTTTTTAAAAGTTCAGGGGAGGTTTTTTTTTAAGACAAGATAAATGTTTCTTTCAAAATGGTCATCATCGGAGGATACGATCGTAAATAAGTTTAATAGTTTTGTAAGTTAATAATTAAGTAATATCTCATGTAAGTGAATTTGATTCGCATGACAAATAAACCATTAACTTTATTCAATAAAATTACAATATGTACATAATTATATTACATTACAAAATATACAAAATACATATGAAACAGTTGAGCCATCTAAAGACCGTTACAAACGACCTATAGATAGCTCAACTGATCCAAATCACTACCAGTAGGAAGCGTTCCCAACATGCTGGCTGCATTGCCACGTTGAATGGCAATGCTGATACGTTGAGCCAGATATGAACCAGCCTTTGGATCACGCGTCGCTTCGACCAGACGCCCGGAAAGAATTGTGAAAACGCGGTGAGCCCCGGTGCCCCACGGACCCAGGGTCTCCACTCCAAAAGGCTCAAATATGTATATACAAATAAATATTTTTAAATCTTTGTTCTCTGAATAGAAGACCTTGCAACCAGAAACTTTTAAGAATGAACAGTTTAATGCATTTTGAGGTTATTCTGCTCATCACGCTGACGATCCTCATCAGGTCCTCATCAAATTTTGATAAGACTCACCAAAAGATCTGGTTCTGTGCATCTCGTTCAACTTGTTGTCTCGAAGGGTAAGCTGAAAATCAGTGTTTGCTCTTTGAGCATATTATCGCTGAGCTGTATCCTTTTTGTCATACTGCAACACACACATAGATCTTTTTTTTTCCCTTTACTGTATTATTGTAGTTATAGCACTCTTTCAATGTATTAATTTTGTATGTGTGTGCTTGAAGTTGCAAATAAATGACTTATCTATCTATCTATCTATCAAAAGTTACTATCTTTCAAATAACTCAAAAACCATCGAAATCTAATCTAATAAGGCGGAGAGCAGCGCCCTTTTTGCCCTTTTTTTGAGAAAGTACTCCCCCAATAAAAAAATCCCGACGACAACCAAATTCTGTATAGTCATAGAAACTGTATAACAAGTTTCAACCAGATCGGTTGATAAATGCGACCTGTATACGAGAACAACCGGACAGACTGACTGACGAACGGACAAAAGCATTATTGGCCAATGTCGAAACTGAGTCGCTTCGCTCGCTCGCTCGGGTAGTAATATAAATATTTTTTTTATACAACTGAAGTGGCAACCAAGCGTACCGACCAAAAGATGGTAAGCGGTTACCGTAGCCTATGGAAACTTGCAGTACCAGAGGTATCACTCGCGGGTTGCCACCTTGAGGCTAAGATCGAAAGCCTCATGTGCCAGTAATTTCACCGGAAACATACCCTTCACACCGGAACACAACAATGCGAGCATTACTGCTTGGCGGCAGAAATAGGTATGGCGATAGTCCTTCCCCGGACGAGCTCTATCACAAAGAACTCTACTACTCTTAAACACACAGGACTAAATGTATTTTGTGACCTTAATGGCAAGCTAAGTTACTGACACGTTAAATGGTTGTTTGAACGGTTTAATCAGCTAAACGAGTGAAATTCAAATTCAAATACGAATTTAAAATAGTTTTACGTGATCAAATCTATAGAATCACTTTGAAACGTCAAATACATTACAATACAATACAATACATAAATAAATTTATGTGCGCAATGACAGTGCTCTCATACATATGTCTCATAGATGAAGGAAAACATCGTGAGAAAACCGGCATGTCCAAGAACTAATAATTCGAAAAACATGTGCCACCACCAATCCGCATTGGGTCCGCGTGGTGAATTAAGACCCAGTTACTCTCGCTGGAGAGTAGGCCAGTGTCCCATCAGTGGGAACATTAGAAGGTTGTCATGATGATGATGACGATGACATGATACAAAGATATATTATATATATATTATATATATTACTAACCCGTTCCATGCGCCCCAGTCTAGGATCTGACTAGCACTAGGATTTGGTATTTGTTGTTTTGGAAAACATCGTGAGAAAAAATTCGAAAGACGTATCAATACACTTTAGGTTCGCGTCATTGAGTCCTAATCACTCTCGCTCGAGAGTAGACAGAGTCCCTGCAGTGAGAACATTATAAATCTGTCATGATGATGATAATGAACCTGTATTTTCTATATCATTTTAAAATGAAACAAAACTACACTGGACACTAGACTCGAGTAATGCGGTATATTGCATTTCCACGAGAAAAGCCGTGATAGAGTTAGTTAAACTAATATAGTTTACTATAACACAAACTATAACTATACTATAAAACAACCGATTACCTAGATGATAAAAAAGCTTGGGACGAATGTGCTCCAACTCTACTTGGAATCCATAACAATAGCAAGGGTCATGCCAAAAAAGCGATAGGAACCCAGCCGGTGTTGTTGCCAGTTCTTTTACGGCATGGGCGCGTTGGAACTGGTGTAAATTTTCCTAGCTTGTAAGACGTTTCAAAGTGATCCTTGTGATTCTACTGAATAAATAATTTTTGATTTTGATTTTGATTTTTTGATTTTAATCAAAATAAACTTTCACACTCTCCTTACAAACTTATCCTTGTAATTGGTTATTTTTGTTTTTATAGTGTTAACCATCACACTAAGACATCCCAATGATTATTTCGTCCAAGCGAGATATGTCTCGATAGCTCAATTGGTAGAGCGCCCGCGTATCAAGCGGTGGTTGCGGGTTCAAATCCCGCTTGAGGCAAAATAATTTTTGGGATATTATAATCTTTATCCTTGTAATTTGAAAAATGTCCTATAAATTTCACAGCTAAATTTATTGCGTTCTTTAACTTTTTTTTTTTTTATACAACTGAAGTGGCAACCAAGCGTACGGCCCACAAGATGGTAAGCGGTTACCGCAGCCTATGGACGCTTGCAAAACCAGAGGTATCACTCGCGGGTTGCCACCTTGAGGCTAAGATCGAAAGCCTCATGTGCCAGTAATTTCACCGGAAACCATACCCTTCGCACCGGAACACAGCAATGCGAGCATTACTGCTTGGCGGCAGAAATAGGTATGGTGTTAGTCCTTCCCCGGACGAGCTCTATCACAGAGAACTCTACTACTCTTAACTTTAGTTATCTACGATTTATTTTGTAAATAGTATTTTACGTTGTCGAATTCAGCCTTTCAAAGTAAATAACGCACTTCATTGAACACATACAAAAGATTGCGCTCAAATCCATTAGAAGGTTAACGTGCAATGAATAGCCCACACCGATCCGCACTAACGCATTGGCCGCAAATCCGCAATTAGTGGAATGTCTAATTCCAAAATCAATTGATATTTTAATTAGATACGCAATGTGTTTGTTGCGTGTCTGTTATTGACGTGCCTTTATACCCACGGCTGACTTAATTATTTCTATATCTTATATATTCTTATATCTGACGACCAATGTGGCGCGGTGGGCGAAGGTCCGCCTGCGACGCGGAGGTTGCGGGTTCGATTCCCGCCTTGGGACAAATGTTTGTAGGATCTGCAAATATTTGTTCCGGGTGTTCTGGGTGTTTTCTATGTATAATAAAAAATATCTATCCATGTATTGTATTGTAATAAATATATATCAGTCATCTAGTACCCATAATACAGCTCTGTTTAACAGCAGCTTACCTTGGGCTAGATGATGCTGTGTGGATTGTCCAGCATTATTTATTTATTATTATTATTTATTTATTTATATTTATTTATTTATTTCAATTCCACTGCTTACTGCACATACAGTGATAACCATCGCGTGAAGCAAGCCATTACAAGTTTGTACTTATTTAAGGTATGTAGGTATACACACACACTAGCTAAAAAAAATTAATACAGAAGTCTAACATATTCTAATCATATATAATCATATTTTCTAAATTCAATGAATTTAGAAAATATGAGCCGATTAAGGGCCTGTGTCGTAGGATGATGGAGGTACTTGTAGTGTATTTTCATATTTTCATTTTCATTTTCAAACAGTTATTATGTCATAGAATCTGTAGAATATTATACAGAGTATCATGCATCCTAGCTTGTAAGACGTTTCAAAGTGATCCTTATGATTTTATTGAAATAAACCATTTTGAGATTCCAAATAAAATGGTCGCGTACAAATGTTCATCACAAAATGTTTAGAACAACGTGCAGTACAAAAATTCGCACACAATTTATACGCAAACATTTGTACTGGACATTTTTTAGGCGCAGAGTGCTTAGCACGAATAACTCGTTTGACAATCGTAAATTTTTTTTTTTTTTTTATTCAACTGAAGTGGCAACCAAATGTAAACGTATCGTCCAGCTTCATTCGTCGTTCCATACAATTTTTTTTATTTTTTTTATTAGAAATATTTCTGTTTGTTTTTTCATTTTATTTTTTATTTTTAATGACGTTTTATTAAAACTGTAAATATTTATATAGCTAGATTAACGATTTGGAAATCTGTAATGTTAATTCTAAGTTTACATGAATAACTAAATAACTAACTAAATAACTAACTTAATAACAAATTGACAGCTGGACGATTTTTTTTTTTATTTTTTTTATACCACTGAAGTGGCAACCAAGCATACGGCCCACTTGATGGTCAGCGGTTACCGTAGCCTATGTACGCATGCAACATCATAGATATCACTTGCGTGTTACCACCCTGAGACGTTAGATGGGAAGTCTCATGTGCCTGTAATTTCACCGGAAACCATACCCTTCGAACCGGAACACAGCAATGCGAGCATTGCTGCTTGGCAGCAGAAATAGGTATGGTGGTAGTCCTTCCCCGGACGAGCTCTATCACAAAGAACTCTACTACTCTTAACGATACGTTTACGATTGTCAAACGCGTTTTTCGTGCTAGGCACTATGTGCTGCACTCTGGTGGAATCGCACCATCAGATTTTATATTTTTTGCTGTTATTATGCATGGCTTTAATTATTGGAACACTAAAATGAGAGCACCGGTGGTCTAGTGGTAGTGACCCCGCCTTCCGATCCGAAGGTCGTGGGTTCAAACCCGGTCGTGCACCAATGGATTTTTCTGTTCGAAAAATTTATGTGCGCAATGCCAGTGCTCTCATACGGTGAAGGAAAACATCGTGAGGAAACCGGCATGTCCAAGAACTAAAAATTCGAAAGACATGTGCCATCCGCCAATCCGCATTGGGTCCGCGTGGTGGATTAAGACCCAATCACTCTCGCCTGAGAGTAGGCCAGTGTCCCAGCAGTGGGAACATTAGAAGGCTGTCATGATGATAGAAAATGTAAAGTGTAAAAAAGCCTTTGTAATTGCTTTTGTGTGTCCTGTTCTGTGTTAGGTGTCCTTAATAAATAAATAAATAAATAAATAAATAATGCTGGACAATCCACACAGCATCATCTAGCCCCAGGTAAGCTGCTGTTAAACAGAGCTGTGTTATGGGTACTAGATGACTGATATATATTTAATACAATTACAATACATAGATAGATATTTTTTTTTATTATATATAGAAATACCCAGAACACCCGGAACAAATATTTGTAGATCGTACAAACATTTGTCCCGAGCCGGGAATCGAACCCGCAACCTCTGCGTCGCAGGCGGACCTGCGCCCGCTGCGCCACATCGATCATCGGTTAATAAATAAAATAAAATTTGTATATGTATTTATTTATTTCACCAGATTATGACAAAGACCGTTAAACAAGGCAAGTCACTTAATACAGTATTTATTTATTTATTTATTTTATTAATTTACTTTAATTAACACGGATAAGACAATAACATTAATTAAAGATAAGTACACACCATTAAGAAAAATAAAAAAATACAGATTTTAAGAACACTCCAGTAAAAAAAAATAAAAAAAATAGTTAATTATCTTCATGTACAAGTCACATCAATTTATATTATAATCAATCAGAAATAAAAATAAAAACGAATAGAGGTATAATTAATTATAAATATGTCAAAATACAGTATCCATTCTTACTCAAATAAGGTCTACAAACAATGTTATACTGCTGCTGAGGAATCAACGTTCTCGAATGGCGACTGCGAAATGAAAAATGAAGCATTGAACGGCCCCCCACTCGATAAACCGATGACAGTTTAAACAGTCGCAGGAAGTCGGTGGATAGTGAAAGCTTATACGACAATAAAGCATCGATCATCATGGCGCTTTTTGGGGGAGACCTATTGTTCAACAGGACATCTATTGGCTAATTTGATAATAACATGTTTTATTTGTGTCCGACTGTTAAGCCATTTGTTTGTAAGCGACTAAGATTTAAGATTTATAGAATAGAAGAAAAGAAAAATATTTATTTAACGCCACACAATTAACATAAAAATAAAAATAACAATACAAATTAAAACTAAATAATTGTGACGAAAAAAAGGCAGCCACTCAGCATGTGCTGCAGACATAATGTGTCTGTAGCGCTGGTTTTAAGTGTAGTAGTAGCAGCAGTTAGCTGCGACACGAGTCTCTCACTATCTAACAATACATTTTATAAAGATTTGCTAAGAAAGCCAAAGCAACAACTAAAAACCTATAAGAAACCCTTCCTAATACCTGTTAAAAGTTTTGCGTGGCACTGCACTGCGCTCATTACCTCGAGACATAGTATATCAAGTCTTATTAGCCTAGAAATATTACTTACTGCAGTCCTTAAATCTTTTAAACTTAGATACAGTATAAGTACACAGAACTACTTATTAGAAGAACATCTAGCACAAAAATGGTGTATACCAAGACGAACTTTTGATAAAGTATTCTAGATGAGTATGTAGCTCAGACAAACATAGATTAAAGTTGCATACCGAACGCAAAGTTTCTCGAAATCTCAGTTTCCTAAGTCACGTTTAAACCTTTAAGAACGTTTTAAAATTCTGTATCCGACTTCCAATAAGTCATTCTCTAAGTCGCGAGCGATAAGCTCTGTTACTTCGCAGCTAGTTTCCACTTTAAAATCTCTCAGTTCTATTCTAGAGCCAAATCTTGAGAGCTTTACGTTAGAGCTGTATGATGCGGACTGTGTGAGCCGTGTCCGTAACTGGCTGAGATGCCTTTTATTTCTTTAGTTTTTAATGATAGTCTTCGTGACCGATGTGGCGCAACGGGCGCAGGTCCGCCTGCAACGGAGGTTGCGGACTCGATTCCCGCCTCGGGTCAAAGGTTTGTTAATTTATTTATTTATTTAACACTCACATAAATTTTAATGCTAGGAGGACTTAATGCTAATAGCATTCTCTACCAGTCATCCTGGACGTGCAGAGATGATGGTGAGGCGTAAATAAATTTAAATATACAAATGTGCTAATAAATATACCTACTTATAACTACAATTACATACTTTATATTATTCCATCCAGCATCTGTTTACCATGATGCTGTTAATGATTCACTAAATAACATAGATTGGTTTTCTTGTTTAAATGTCAATGATATGGAAACTGCTACGCAATCTTTTTACGAAATTGTAAATAACATTATTGATCAACACGTCCCAAAAAAAAATCTTAAAAATAATAGTAGATATCCTGTTTGGTATACTAAACCCTTAATAAAAATAATTAACGAAAAACTTAAATATCATACTAAGTGGAAAATTTATAAGAATAAAAACGATTATGACACTTTTAAGATGCTCAGATACAGGCAAAAGAAAATCGAAACTGAGTGCTATGATTATTTTATTAAAAACTCGGAATTGAAAATCAACTCTGATTGCAAACATTTCTGGTCGTTTATAAAATCTAAAAAGAAATCTGATGACCTACCTGATACAATGACTTACCAAAATGATAAAAGCTCAAATGCAAATGTTATAGCTGAAATGTTTAATTCTTATTTCCAGTCTGTATTTGAGCCTCCAACGAATAATTTTGTAATAAATAATCATAACGCTGATATGGGTAAACAGGACTTGGCGGCAACTATAGGTAATGTTGAAATTTCGATTTCAATTGTCAAAAAGTACCTAGAATGCTTAAATATAAATAAAGGTTGCGGCCCGGATGGTATACCACCCTTCTTCTTGAAACAATATAATGAAGCTCTTTGTTTTCCCATTTCCTTGTTATTTAATCTCTCTTTACGCACAGGCTGTATACCAAACCTATGGAAACAATCCTTTGTTGTGCCTGTTTTTAAATCTGGTAATAAACATGAAATTCAAAACTACAGGCCTATTTCTAAGTTGTGTACTGTTGCTAAAATGTTTGAGAAGATAGTATATGACTCAATATTTCCCGTCATTAGATCATTATTAATCAAAGAACAACATGGATTTATTAGCAGGCGCTCTACTGAAACTAATCTGTGTGAATTTACCCATATGGTGTCTGATGCAATGGATCATGGGTTTCAGATGGATGTTGTTTATACAGATTATTCCAAAGCATTTGATAAAGTTCCACACTCACTTCTAATACGTAAGCTGTCTGAGTGTGGAATCCATGGGGATCTCTTGAGATGGCTTAAATCTTATCTTAGATGTCGGAGCCAAGCTGTCACTATTAAAGGTTACTGTTCTACTTTTATTCCTATTTCTTCTGGCGTTCCTCAAGGTTCCCATTTGGGCCCTTTACTATTTTTAATTTTTATTAATGATGTTACTAAAACCTTTATACATTCAAACTGTTTAGTATATGCAGACGACACCAAAATTTTAATGAAAATATGTTCTAAATCCGACTGTATACTGCTGCAGGATGACCTAACCAGACTTGTTGATTACTGTCAAGGCAACTCTTTATACCTTAATGCTAAGAAGTGTAACGTAATCTCATTTACTCGTAAACCTAACCCGATTGTTTTTGATTATGAATTTAATAATATTATTATCACTAGGGTATCTGAAGTCAGGGATTTAGGTGTGTTCCTGGATAGTAAATTAACTTTTAATGTTCACTTTAATGCTATAACAAATAAAGCATACAGAATGCTTGGTTTTATTTTGCGAGTTAGTAGAGAGTTTGAAAATCCTAAAACATTGTTATTATTGTACAATAGTTTTGTTAGGTCGATTTTAGAATACGCGTCTTCAGTTTGGAACCCTCAATACAAAGTCCATATTAATGAAATTGAGAGGATACAGAATAAATTTATTAAACATTGTAGGTATAGATTTTCTTCAATATCAACTGACAGCATGACCAGTCTTCAAGATCGTCGTATTGTAAGAGATCAAATCTTTTTATTCAAAATCTTGTCGAATCGAATTGAGTCCCCTGTTTTGCTCGAAAATATATATTTAAATTGTCCCCGCTTATCTGCTCGCAAAAAGAAAACATTTTGGACGCCTACTTCTAATACAAATTATAGAAAAAATATGTTCCTTAATAGAGTATGTGAAGTTTATAATGATAACTTTACTGACATTGATATATTCAACATATCTTTACCTAAATTTCGGAGAGATGTTATGCTAAGCATTGCCAATAAATTCAAGTTACTAAAATTATAATTTCTATATTTCCTTGTTTTTTATTGTTTTAAAATCAAAATTTTCTTTATTTCTTAGTTTTATACTGTTAGTTTTGTATTTTGGTGAATTTTTTTTAAGATGTATTTTTTAATACTAGTTTTATCTTACAGTACATACCTAATCGTTAACGCTAAGACTCCACATTCATTTCTGTTCACTTGCTTATTATTGTTTATGTAATTGAGGAAACTTCACTGGTTTATGTAATATGCTAAGATGTTAAAATAACTGTGTAATAGTACTGTTTGTTTTCCAAATAAAATAAAATAAAAAATAAAATAAAATTATTATACCTACTATACTTTACTATATATACCTACTTATCAACATAATATACTTAATCATGACAGCCTTCTAATGTTCCCACTGCTGGGACACTGGCCTACTCTCCAGCGAGAGTGATTGGGTCTTAATCCACCACGCGGACCCAATGCGGATTGATGGATGGCACATGTCTTTCGAATTTTTAGTTCTTGGACATGTCGGTTTCCTCACGATGTTTTCCTTCACCGTATGAGAGCACTGGTATTGCGCACATAAATTTTTCGAACAGAAAAATCCATTGGTGCACGACCGGGTTTGAACCCACGACCTTAGGATCGGAAGGCGGGGTCACTACCACTAGACTATCACTGCTCAATTCAATATACTTAATACAATATTATAAAAAATATAATTACTGTTCTTTATTCATATTATAAAATCAAGCTGAAGGTTTTCCAGGAAAAAGTTTCTACATTATGTAGTTTGTCATTTTCTTTGCATTATCTTCATTCAATTGAAATCATTGTATTGCCAAGTTAAGTTCACGAGTTCTCTGAAACCCGCTCGAGTATTGAAAGAGAACCCAGCATTATCGAAACGGAGCGCCCGATATCTTTGTAATCTACTTTCCAAACACAATTTGCAAGTTTTAGGTGGTATGTCCATTTCAATACATCTTTGTTGCTAAACGGATTCTTGTGTAAGCGAGTTTCTTTGGTATAAACAAGAATGACGGTTTCAAAATCTTTCGTAACTCGAATTTATTCGATTTTGCTGTTATAAACTTTGCTTTTACTTTGTAAGTAACCGTTAGTAGCGTAACTTGTTAAGTCTCTCATAACAGATCAATTATGATAAGCGGAATTCAACATGGCCGCCATAAATTATGTTCTAAGCTAGGTGACTGTTTGAGCGTGACAGGTTTATTATAGACAGAGAAACGTTACTTTAAATCTAAGCAATGTTCTGCGTGTTCAATACTTGGATGGGTGACAGTTTTAATAGTGAGCTTTCGGGCTTCGGAGGGCACGTTTCATTCGCATTTCATGCATCTTCTTATATAAAGAGTAGTAGAGTTCTCTGTGATAGAGCTCGGCCGGGGAAGGACTACCACCATACCTATTTCTGCCGCCAAGCAGTAATGCTCGCATTGCTGTGTTCCGGTGTGAAGGGTATGGTTTCCGGTGAAATTACTGGCACATGAGGCTTTCGATCTTAGCCTCAAGGTGGCAACCCGCGAGTGATACCTCTGGTATTGCAAGCGTCCATAGGCTGCGGTAACCGCTTACCATCTTGTGGGCCGTACGCTTGGTTGCCACTTCAGTTGTATAAAAAAAAATTATTATAAGCAAAGCTATAAAATAACCAGATAAGTGATACTCATAATAATTGTAATACTTAATAACATATTCTAAACACAACATATATATGAAATACCCAGTTTCAAAAATATTGCAGATTAGATGACGCGGTTTCACTCGCAATATTTTTTTACAATTTTTCTATAGTTTAAAACTTTCCCTGGACTCCTACGAATATTTCAAGACCAAAATTAGGTAAATCGGTCCAGCTGTTGTCGAGTTTTAGCGAGCCTAACGCGCCGCAATTCATTTTAAATAAGTACTTATAAGATTACGCAAATATTTGTCCCACCGCGACACCAAATTCTATTATCTTAACGAGTTTAATCAATTTTTTATTTATTTTCTCTATTCTGGGGCCCAACCATGAAGTCTTATAGCTATTCAAATGAAGACCTAAACTATATTGTCAAAAATTTTTATACCATGACATGATTGTTAATTGATTTTACGGTACAAAATTTTTTGACAATTTAGTTTAGGTCTTCATTTGAATCGCTATAAGAGTTCATGGTTGGGCCCCAGGCTTTATAAATAAACTACTGTCGTTTTTCCGAGATTTCGTGTCGCCCACGGACACGCGATAAATTTTAAAGCGTTCTAAAAAGAGATGGGAACCGATGGCGCCGGCACAGTCATGCAGGCACGTGGCCTACTCCGACACCCGCCCTACTTTCATAACATTTTGCAATAATATATTTTCAAGTTCAATATTTTTATTGCACTTAATTTTACAGTAATAGATGTAAAGTTGTTAGGTACAGAGGCCTTCAGGCGGACTATAACTCTGTCACCAGAGTTGGCCACTGAATTATAGGAACTTAATTACTTAGTTATAGATCTTATGTAGTAGGTATAGATTAGGCCATGACACAGGCCTTCGGGCGGCCTAGAAACTCTGTCACCAAAGTTGGCCACTGACTCATACGAACGAACGAACGAGTAGGTATAGATTCAAACATGAACCCTACGAGGTTATCTAGCTGCTTTTTACAAGACGGTCAAGTCAAAACATGTCAAGACTTGCTTGTTTGCCATGAAAGTTGTGATGACAAGTTTGTAGGAGTCCAGAGAGGGCTTAAACGCTGAGATATGGTGGAAAAATTGCGAAAAAATAAAGCGAGTGAAACCGCGCTGGATCTACTAGTAGAAATACAGGGTCATTCATTATCAATTTTACAAACTTAAGGATTAGGTTCCACACATAAAAAAAAATATATGTACTTGTAGTTTTTTTTATGTATATTTTGTCTTAAAAATCCAAATTAAACTAAAAAAATCGATTACGTTTTTCCGCTCAATTATTATTTATCATTGTTGGTAATCGAGTTATGCCTTTTCGATTTCTAACAAGGATAACTATAAATTAAGCAGAATTACGCAATTTTTTTTTTATTATTAAAAATAAATGTTTAGAAAAAAAATGTACAAGTATTTTTTTTTATGTGTGGAACCTATCCCTTAAGTTTGTCAGGTTGATAATGAATGACCTTATATATAAATAAAATACATTAAAATGTAAATATTCATAGACATTTCACACAGCGAATGAATAAAATTAAGTAAACTTATACTCATTTACTTGGTTTATTACTGTCATAAATGAGTAAGCTTTCCTTAGATTATGTTTGTAAAGGTAATTTTATCCAAAACCAGCTGAAACAGCGATCACCTCGTTTCTACATACAAGTTTATACTTCGTTAGAACGAGGAGCTCAACGTATCCTCCGGTAGCGGGTCATTTCTTACACACAGTAATACATTACTTGCATTGTATAATAATAACTTAACTGCACCTTACCTACCATTGTTAATATGTTTTATTCGTGTACTATGATGATCATTTTGAAATAAACATTTCTTATCTATCTATCTATCTATCTTATCTAATATAAAAAAGAAAAAAGATATTTATTTTCAAAGATGAAGGTACAATTTCTTTGTAACATAATATATTGCGCGCGAAGTAGGTACATAATAATAGTAATATTATTATAGTATATAATTATTGTACTTAGCTTAAGGTCATTTATTTCATCAGCACGTTTATTAAACGCGGTAATTATCAACCTATATTCGTATAAGATAGATAGATAGATAGATAAATCATTTATTTGTATCTTCAAAACACACGTACATTTTAAAGTGCAAAAAGGCAAACCATACAGTTTCTTAACACTAACATAAATCAGGTAGGAATGTATTTGCCCTAAACATTGACCTCGTAAAAACAAGCTAGGCACCTACCTATGTATGTACCTAGGTATTTAAAACTAAAAAGCACGTGTGTGTTGCAGTTGACAAATAGGTTATAGCTCAGCGATAATATTGCTCAAGGAGCAAACACTGATTTTCAGCTATCACCATCGAGATGACGAGACGAGAGAGTAAAAGTACCTACAATTTGTGGAGTCTGTAATGTGTAATGTGTAGGTGTGTGGGTGGGTGTGTATGTGTGTGTTAGTGAGTGGTGTGCATGTGGATTTCCATGTTCCTCCCATGTATAACAAATCACGGAAGTTATATTTATGACAAAAGCATTTTGTGCAGTTTCTCAGTAGCACCCTAACTAGCGGGTCGCCCGTCCAGCGACGTAAATGAATTATTAGTTGCACTCCACGGTAATAGAATGCAGGCAAATGGCTATAGTAGGCCGTCGCTGCGAGATCAATACATATGTCTGTTTGCCGTGACACTGGTTCTTTGGTAGTCACCCACGAGGATAGTAAATTAGTAACACACCCTGTGGAATCAATGAAAAATATATACCCATTAAAAAGTAAATAATTTCGTATGAGTCAGTGGCCAACTCTGGTGACAGAGTTTCTAGCCCGTAGGCCTATGTCATAGCCTAACAACTTTGAAAAAGCCGGGACCGACTGCTTAACGTGCCCTCCGAAGCACGGGAGCGCTCAGTTGAAATTGCCACTGGCGGTCACCCATCCAAATGATGACTACGCGGAACAGTGCTTAACTTCGTTGATCTGATAATAATAACTGTTTGTTTTTATTTTTAGTTTTATCTATTTTTTTGGTGTAAAAATAGAGAGTTAGTTACCTATCTATCTATCTATCTATCTATCTATCTATCTATCTATCTATCTGTTAAAGACAACTTAGCCAGCTACGTCACAAGCGCTCCATTACCATAATTATACCCATTGAAATCATATTTAATTGAAAATCAATCGCACCTTATTTAAGCTCGCAGCAATTAGGGTTATTCTATAATTACAAATGCATCTCTTTAGTAAGTTAGTCACTTATTACAGTAACCTCACAAACCGTCTAAGATAATAACTTCTCTTAAACCGACTCTCATTGTCCTTACTTGTCTATTTTCTTAAGCACTCCTTTGTAAGCGTTTTTCAATTTATAATCCGCCTCCGCCGCCGCCCTACTTCCAAACTGCATTGCGTTCGTAGCACTGGTATTTTACAAATGCAAATATAAACTCAAAAGATTTAAATCATAAGAACAGACAAAAAATCTCTAGTATTTCTCCACTTAACCTTGCAACCAATGAGGTTACACAGTTAATACAGTTAACCTCAAAAGAAAAATATCAACACGTGTTTCATCCCTCCATGGGACATCATCAAAAAGAAGTATCACTCGCGGGTTGCCACCTTGAGGCATACATCAAAAGCCTCATGTGCCAGTAATTTCACCGGAAACCATACCCTTCACAACGGAACACAACAACGTGAGCACTATACTTTGCGGCAGAAATAGGTATGGTACACTAACGGGCTCAGCAAAGACTCGATAACGCCATCAATGGTGCTCAGGGCGTGCACTGAAAGCGCGCGACCTCTTTTGACATCTTCGTGTGATTCACTGCTAACCACAGCCGGGGAAAGTAGAGCTGAATCGTTATAAATATCACTGTGCTACAGTTTAGTATTACTTTTTGGATTCCTAGTTTATGTATAGCTCAAGCAAGTTCACAGAGAATCACTAAAGCGCAACACACACAGCACGCGGGCGCGGGCCCGCGGCAGATCCGCCGCGGGTGTCTTTTGTTGTATTTGTACTGACGACAAGGATGACATCACACGGAACGCGGGAGCGGCTGCCGCGCTTCACCCGACCCGCGGCCGCGTTCAGTGTATTGTCATCCTTGACGTCATGCGTCAGTACAAATACAACAAAAAACACCCGCGGCGGATCTGCCGCGGGCCCGCCCCACGTGCTGTGTGTGTTGCGCTTAAGAGATAAGTTCAAAGAAATCAATATTATGACAGTACCCTTTCAATATGTTTATGAAAATCTTATGCATGTTCGCTAAAATTTTAATCTGTATAAGAAAAATTGTGATACTCATAATGTTTATTCTAGAAATAGAAATAAACTCGCTGTTCCCACAGTTAGGCTCACTAAGGTCAGTAAATCTTTTAAAGGGCAATGTTAACGCTACTTTAACAAAGTCCCAAGCGACATACAAAATTTATCAATTGGAAAATTTAAAAACTTAATTAAACAATAACTGTCTCAAAAAGCTTACTATAAAATAACTGATTACCTAGATGATAAAAAAACTTGGGACGAATGTGCTCCAACTCTACTCGACATTCATAACTATAGCAAGAGTCATCCCAAAAAAGCGATAGGAACCCAACCGGTGTTGTTGCCAATTCTTTTACGGCATGGGCGCGTTGGAACTGGCGTAAATCTTCCTAGCTTGTAAAACGTTTCAAAGTGATCCTTGTGATAATATTGAAATAAATCATTTTTGACTTTTGACTTCTGACACTTCTATATAAATTTTGACCTTTTTTAGTAACAGATGGGAACGAACTTGCTCTTATGCACTAACAAGATGGATAAATCCACACTTTTATACCAATTAAGAGTTGGCTGGAAGAAATTGCTGTTTGCGATAAGACCGATATTCGAAGGACTACTATTTTATAGCACCGGTGGTCTAGTGGTAGTGACCCCGCCTTCCGATCCTAAGGTCGTGGGTTCAAACCCGGTCGTGCACCGATGGATTTTAAATTTATGTGCGCAATGCCAGTGCTCTCATACGGTGAAGGAAACATCGTGAGGAAACCGGCATGTCCAAGAACTAAAAATTCGAAAGACATGTGCCATCCACCAATCCGCATTGGGTCCGCGTGGTGGATTAAGACCCAATCACTCTCGCCTGAGAGTAGGCCAGTGTCCCAACAGTGGGAACATTAGAAGGCTGTCATGATGACTATTTTATAAATGTATGTTAAGTATGAAAAATAACCATGCAAATTGTGTCCTCAATAAAGTTATTATTTATTTAGTTTAAGAGTAGTAGAGTTCTTTGTGATAGAGCTCGTCCGGGGAAGGACTACCACCATACCTATTTCTGCCGCCAAGCAGTAATGCTCGCATTGCTATGTTCCGGTTCGAAGGGTATGGTTTCCGGTGAAATTACAGGCACATGAGACTAACCATCTAACGTCTCAGGGTGGTAACACGCAAGTGATATTTATGATGTTGCAAGCGTACATAGGCTACGGTAACTGCTGACCATCAAGTGGGCCGTACGCTTGGTTACCACTTTAGTAGTATAAAAAAAAAAAAAAATAGTTTTGACCCTTTTTAAATTTCAGATGAGATTTTCTAGCTCTTATGTAACTGAAAACTATTTCGTGCAGAACAAAGAGTAAATACAAAGTAATAAATAAAGATTAAGTACGAAGGTGTATAAAAGTGTTAAATATATTACTTTGTTACCATTACAGTCCGAAAACCTTAGCACATCGATTACTATCATGGAAGCCTCTAGAGAACGGGCTGTGTTAGTGAGCCTGAGAGCAATGGTTGTCTAGTGGTAGTGCTTCCCCCCCATATCTAGTTTAAAAGGAGATTTTCGAAAGTGATTTTGACACTAACCCTCCTATCCATAACAATAACAAGGGTCATGCAAAAAAAGAAAAAAAAAAACCTAAATCACTCTCGCTTGAGCGTAGGCTATGATCTAGGTGTCGGAACATTAGAAGGCTTTCATGAAGATGTTGCCTTCCATCTGTTGAGATCTATTTAGAGAATAAATAAAAATGCTGCAGTGATAACCCTTATCTGTGTCGCAGACTCATTTCAAATTTAAAAAAATATATATTATTTTACAAGGCTTGCTGGACTAAACTATTTGTAATAGTTAGTTGATAGGTAAATTCAAATGACATAAGTTAGTTACAGTAAGTTCTGTAGAAAACATTAGAGTTATTTCCAATTTTGAGCGCTGCGCACGCGCGTGTGTTAGACGCGCGTTTTAGCTTACACAGAAACAGACCCCCCGCGATTCAGGCGACACGCATGAGGGGATAAGAATACTCACAGTTTAAGGATTAAATGGTAAAGAAAAACATCTTGAAGCTGGAAAGTTGTTGAAAATTAGCTGTTTTGCGTAAATAAACTTTAAATATTACAGCATCTGTTTTTATTTGCTATTCTTGAAGTTTAATTCATTAAAATAATGCTGTTATCATAAAGTTCAAGATACAACTAATTTATGGATACATTTTTTACAAACGGGTGTTTTCACGTACCGGTATATCGGTGAAGAGGTACCGACACTGTTTCGACTCAATTTCGAGAGTCTTCATTCATCAGGGTTGAGTGACACGGCGAGCGTCTTCCTCCGCGTCGCGATATGCACTGCACACCCGTTTGTAAAAAATGTATGATATAGTTCACGATAGTTTTATGAGTATAATTTATGGATGTTTTAAGCTTTGAAGTTTTTTTTTTATGAAAATCAACTTTTTTAGTAGGATAGAGCGAAATGGAAATAGAGTTGTAGGAAGCCTGAACTCACCACCATTCAAATAATTGATAGATTCAGGCGTTACTTTGCGGAAATCCATTACAAAATAAAAAACAGACGAAAAATCTCTAGTACTATTCCGCTTAACCTTTTAACTGATGAGGTCACACAGTTACCACAGTTAACCTCAAAAGAAAAATATCGACACGTGTTTCATCCCTCCACGGGACATCCTCAGGACCATCGACTTGTTCTCCGGCAGACGTGTTGCTCCATCGAGCGCTGGAGCCAAAGTCTGAGGATGTCCCGTGGAGGGATGAAACACGTGTCGATATTTTTCTTTTGAGGTTAACTGTGGTAACTGTGTGACCTCATCAGTTAAAAGGTTAAGCGGAATAGTACTAGAGATTTTTCGTCTGTTTTTTATTTTACCATTGAAATAAATAGTCAGAAAGAGTAAGACTAAAATCACCCTGTTTCGGGTAAACACAAAATGTTTTGGGACATCTGTTCAAAGTAGCCAACTGGTTAAATTGGTCCTGGCTGTACCAGTGGCTAATCCTTGTACAGTAAAGTTAGCAACTAGTTAAACCCAGCAGCAGTTGCTAATCCATAACCGACCTTCAGGCGCCCTACGGGTATAAACTCTGTTATGGAAGTTGGCCAGTGATTTCCACGAACTTAAGTTCATATAACGGCTCTCAGCTTAGTCGCTGGTAGCTCTACCTTCTCTATGTGCTTCCTTGCAGTTCTAACTATTATATGTGAGATCAATTCTTACCTATATTGCAGTTCTAACTATTATATGTGAGATCAATTCTTACCTATATTGCAGTTCTAACTATTATATGTGAGATCAATTCTTACCTATACTCTGGTTGTTATTTCAAGTCCAAAAAGGTAAATAATGGTGATACCATAGAAAATAAATATTTTATTTTTGATAGGAAACTATGCTACGCTAAATTACTGAGTAATTTTTGATTCTCGCCATGACATGTAAAACTAATTAAAATAGATGATCTAAGCATAGTTTTGTTCAGATATTAATGTTTGTGATGTAAATATTTATAAAAACAATATTTTTTTTGGGTAAATATTTTATGGTACTTGTCACACAGGGTACTGTAAGGTTTTGCAGTGTTTTTACACATTTGGTTCATTTTCATTCGTTTATCTAATGTGCTTGTCGGAAGGTTTCTCGTTGTGTTTTCTTGTCCTGTTCACGTTTTGTTCAGTTTGTTCTATGGGGTTGGTATAGGTAGAGATAGATTTAGACTAAAAATAAGCTATTCATTGAGATGCAGATGAAAATATTTACAGAGAAAAATCATAAAATAAAATATATTTTTTTACATCAAGTTTTTAGTTCAGAGCCAAGTGACAGTTCTTGTCATTTTCTTTCTTCCGGTATCCATGGTGATGAGTAAGCGTTTAAGAAGTTTCGTTAGGTTGATGAAATGAGTCGCCACCAAGGAAGTCGATAGATAAAAGAGCCCTGTATTGTTTCTGTTGATCTTTGTTGGTAGACAGGTAGTAGGTAGTAGGTATATCGATCCAAAGGTTTTGCTTTTCTGAGATACACAAAATTGACATTTGACAATGACATTTGTTTGTTCACCTTTTTGGACTTGAATTAAAAACCAGATTATAGCATAAACATTTTGAATTGTCTTTGGCTATCTTGTCAAAACGACATGGGTCTTCCCATTTTAATTATTTTTCTCGTGTTATTTTAAGTTTTATCGCGTAAATTTGGTGGCAGCTTATACAATTTAACTTGTTTACTTAGCACAAGTGTAAGTAATTGAAATGGAGGGGTAATGTTGGTTGGTAATTTAGTAAAAGACTTTCCAGGAGAATTTTGAAAGAAAAGTCATCGTTTCTTTCCAAATTTCGTTTGTTTACGTTGCTAAGCGACAATCAAACTAATACACTTGACACTGGCAAAATTGTGGCAAACTAGCCACAGAGGCCATAAAACAAAAGAAGAAGAATAAACATTTTGTGTGCTCAGCAAAGAAGTTTGTTCTGTGTCACGTCGTTTTATGTGTAAGTGTAAATTTACAAAATTAGTACTCTTATACTAGTAATATGTTTCATATAGCACAAGCTTGCTTAGTTTAAGTCAATAAAGGGCTGTGTGTTTTTTTAATACTACTTAAGTGGCAACCAAGCGTACGGCTCACTTGGTCAGCGATTACCGTAACCTATGTACGCATGCAACATGATAGATATCATTTGCATGTTACCACCCTGAGACGTTAGACAGAAAGTCTCATGTGTCTGTAATTTCACCGGAAACCATACCCTTCGAACCGGAACACAGCAATGCGAGCATTACTGCTTGGCGGCAGAAATAGTTATAAGATAAGGATAAAGATAAATTTATTGTTTGTAGAACTAGGTATTACATAAAATGGATCTTATTCTAATGTTCTAATATTCTGATCTAATATGTTATCTAATATTCGTATAGTAGTAGTCCTTCCCCGGACGAGCTCTATCACAAAGAACTACTCATATATTCACTCTTATATATCCGCTGATACTAAAAATATAATAATCAAACACAACATACGAATTGAATAGTCTTTTTAAACTTTCGGCTTCAGGAAACATTATATATATGATATTTTGTGAGAATAAAAATAAGTGAAATTGCTATCAAATTTCGCAAAAAAAACCTTAAAAATATACGTATTTAAGTAAACCAGGCATCTTCATATCTGTGTATTCAGTAACACAAAGCGGTTACCGAAATGCCGCGACCTGGAAACTTCTCTGGACTCAAAGACGCTTGAAGAAACCGAGCTAGAAACGGCGGTCGCTCTGCGCACTCCGCTATAAAACGTTGCAATTTCAACTTTAAGTCAATGCAATAGATATAACAAAACAGAAATATCTCCATCCTAGTTTTACAAAGCGAGGCGTGTACATTTTTAAATAAAAAACCGGGCTATTCCCAGAAGTCTTACCGAGTGGTCTTACCAGTCGGACTGCTGGGAATTTTCTGCCCAACAGACTTACGAGTAAGACTACTAGAGTAGTAGAGTTCTTTGTGATAGAGCTCGTCCGGGGAAGGATTACCACCATATCTATTTCTGCCGCCAAGCAGTAATGCTCGCATTGCTGTGTTCCGGTTCGAAGGGTATGGCTTCCGGTGAAATCACAGGCACTTGAGACTTACCATCTAACGTCTCAGGGTTGTAGCACGCAAGTGATATCTATGATGTTGCATGCGTACATAGGCTACGGTAACCGCTGATCATCAAGTGGGGCGTACGCTTGGTTACCACTTTAGTAGTATAAAAAAAAACTACTGGGAAATTTGTACCCAGTAGATTTACCAGTAAAACAAAATTCTTAATATTCTCACTCTTGTGTAGTAGACCTAGTTAATTGATAGATAATACACATATTTTTTTTGACAATCTAAAAAAAGGTACAGCCTAAATGCAAACCTATTTCTGCCACCTAGCAGTAATGCTCGCATTGCTGTGTTCCGGCGTGGAGGGTATGGTTTCCGGTGAAATTACTGGCACATGAGGCTTTCAATCTTAGCCCCAAGGTGATACCTCTGGTATTGCAAGCGTCTATAGGCTGCGGTAACCGCTTACCATCTTGTGGGCCGTACGCTTGGTTGCCACTTTAGTTGTATAAAAAAAAAAGCAGCATACGGCCCACCTCATCGTAATCACGATCATTTGCAGATCACCCCAGAAGTAATCGTGGCCATCTATCTATCTATGTATTGTATTGTATTAAGTATATATCAGTCATCTAGTACTCATAATACAGCTCTGTTTAACAGCAGCTTACCTTGGGGCTAGAACAGGAGGAAAGTTATGGATAAGGACCGCAAAAGACAGAGTCAAATGGAAGGGATTGGAGGAGGCCTATGCTGAAAAGCACACAGACCCAAATCAAGAAGAAGAAGAAAACGATTAACAATATATTGTAAATCTTAATAGCTTTTAAGAAAATCAAATTAGTTTATACATAGATAATAATATTTACTGAGTACCTAACTTAAGTGAAAAAAAAAAAAAACTTATTAGTTGCATGTTAGATTCGTTTTAAGTTTTAATAGTACTTTTATACTTTATAATACTGGTCTGAAATAAATGGCTATTACTTACCTTGGGGCTAGATGATGCTGTGTGGATTGTCCAGCATTATTTATTATTTACCTGTGCCGCAAGTATCAGGAACGCGCTACGGTACTAAAAACAAAATGCAGTGCTTTAGTAAGCCGCTGTCGTTTTACCTGCGTTTGAGGCGATTCAATTATTTTCCCATTATGTTTTGCTGTGGCCGCGAAACGGGCTCTGGGCGGTTATAATCATTTCCGCAATATATAAAGTGTCAGGTAGACCTGCCGCCTGGGATTACTCCCATTTGCCCCATTTTATCTTGTCACTAAGAACTGATTTCACTGCTGCTGGTATATCGTAAGGGGATTTTGAGACTTTGTGTTCACAAATTCCCTGGCATTAAGGGGATTTCCGAACAAAAAGTGGAGAAATCCTTTCCAGTTATTATAAAAAAATATCTATCTATGTATTTTATATTTGTATAAAGTATATCAGTCATCTAGTACCCATAACACAAGCTCTGCGTAGCTCGGGGCTAGATGATGCTGTGTGGATTGTCCAGTATTATTTAATTTATTAAGTCCCAATCACTCTCGCCTGAGAGTAGGCCAGTGTCCCAGCAGTAGGAACATTAGAAGGCTGTCATGATGATAATAATAATAAATAAATAATAAATAATAAATAAATAAATAAATAATGCTGGACAATCCACACAGCATCATCTAGCCCAAGGTAAGCTGCTGTTAAACAGAGCTGTATTATGGGTACTAGATGACTGATATATATTTAATACAATACAATACATAAATAGATATTTTTTATTATACATAGAAAACACCCAGAACACCCGGAACAAATATTTGCAGATCCTACAAACACTTGTCCCAAGGCGGGAATCGAACCCGCAACCTCTGCGTCGCAGGCGGACCTTCGCCCACCGCGCCACATTGGTCGTCATGATGATAATGATGATTTAATTTATTTGTTTAAAAGTATTTTAGTATATATTTTGGAATGATACAAGAAAAGCACCGTATTATTTACTTTTAAAACTACGACGGATTTAACACAATACAGGATTGCGGTAAACAGTGTAATTTTCCTGCATATTCTTCGTAACTTTTCTGAACATGGTTTTCCATGTCACGTCATTATACGTTTTGTTGAAAGTTTTGCCGTGTTCGTTTATATAACATGCACAAAATATTTTCGAAATATGCTTATGTAAGGAATGAGCTACTTTAGAAATTTCTAATCTATGAGTATAGGAATCACTTGAAAAAGGTTCTCGACTGGCGACCGCGAACTGAAGAACAAAGTGTAGAACGGCCCCCCACTCAATGGACCGATGAGACAGGAAGTCAATATATGCTGAAAGCTAAACATCAGTTGTCATTGCACTCTTTGGGAGCCTATTTCCAGCAGTGGACGTCTGAACACTGATGATGATGGTGATATTCATTAAGCAGTTATTTGTCTGTTTGTCTGTCTGTTCCGTTGATAACTTTTACATACTTTTACATTTTGTATAGTGGTAGGTAAAGCTACGTTGCAACAGTCTCGTATCTCATGGCCGTATCTCTCGGGCGACGTTCTTCGCGACCGCTAATTACCATTTTAATTGGAAGATGCCGCCCTGTTTACTTGATTATTTGAGTTACTCAGCCCCCTGATACCTCGCCACACGATTCGGCTGAGTAAGTCATTGCACAATGCGCGTTTAAGTTTTGTTTATATTTTCGTGTTAGTTTTTATAATTATTATTAATTCTTTATTTCAGATCATAAATCCATAAAACATCAAAAAAATCACACAGAATGTCATAAAATTATCAGAAAATAAAAATAGAAAACAATAAAAATAACAATTATACTAAACCTATCATTATTTGCATCCATTTTGTTTGGATTGGGCAATCCGCTCTTGACACAATCATCTGTAAGATGCTATTACTGCTGCCTCGAACACGCATACGTAGGGAAGCGACTTTCTTGCGAATAATCGCATGAAAGCCGTCCGTGCGTGCCTCCGCGAACATGCAAGATGCGCTGCAAAATCGAGGCAGCCGCATCAGCATCCTAAAGATGTTGTTATATTGGACTCTCAGAGAGTTGGCAGCCCGAAGAGTATGATTAATCCAGAGGCTGCTCGAGTAGAAAGACTGGCAATAAGCCTTGAAAAGAGTGATTTTAACTTCTCTCGAGCAGCTAGCGAACCTACGAGCGAGCATATTTCCCCGGACTGCCAGCGCTCTGCGCTCCCTTTCTATGTCCGCATCATCTTTGAGCTCCTCAGTTACAATATGCCCCAGGTACTTAAAACTACTTACCACCTTCAGAGCCGCTCCATTAAGCATAACAGGCGGAACATAGTCTGGTCCAACTTTTCCACTTTTGAACACCAGTACTTCGCTCTTTGTAGAGTTATACCTTAGTCCATGCTCCGCTGCATATGCCTCACAGATCCTCACCAGTTTGCGAACTGAGCCAACCGACGGCCCCAGCAGCACCATGTCGTCTGCGTAACTAATATTGTTGACGCAAACTCTATCTACAAAACACCCCGTATGAGTGCTGCTGAGCTCACCGACAAGCTCATTAACATAAAGGTTAAACAACAAAGGAGATGTTATTCCACCTTGCCGCACGCCACACTCCATGCCATAAGCATCGGACAACACCCCTGCCCACCTCACTTGGTTTTGCTGAAATTGATACCAGTGTCTCATGATAGAGACGACTTCAACAGGAACACCTGCATCCCCCAGCTTTCTCCAAAGTCTTCTATACAACACGGTATCAAAGGCCCTGGACAAGTCCAGGAAGCAGGCATACACTGGCGTCTTCCGACTGGTATAGTACTTGACAGCTTGCTTAAGGCACAAGACCGCACTCTCCGTCGAAAGCCCAGCCCTGAAACCAAACTGGGCATCATGCAATTCGACGTGTTGCAAGAGAACGTTATTAAGCAAGCTGTCAAGAACCTTCGCTATTATTATCGCCAGTGAAATGGGCCGGTAGTTGTTCTTGTCCGATGCATCTCCATTTTTGCATTTTGTAATTGGTATCACTATGGTCTTAGTTAATGCGTCAGGTAGGTAACCGTGACACAGACATAGATTAAAGAACATGGAGAGTACTCGGCGCAGGTGGACGCCAGCACACTTAAGATGCTCAATGCTGAGACTGTCATGTCCAGGAGATTTACCACTTTGCATTGCCTGAATAACTTTATGTATCTCTTTGGCTTTAAACATTACAGCTCTCCTTTGCACGACAGTCCCATCACCGATTGACTCACATGAGGTAGAGTCTACATCTGGTTTTACTCTAAAGTGATCCTTAAAAAGGTTAGCGATCATGAAAGGATCACTTACATCATTCACACTTACAGGGAGGCCAGACTTAACGTTCATCTTATTAGTTTGTTTCCAAAAATGTTTGAAGTCCTTGGCGGTGTGATCAGAGGCCAGAATATCTAGCTTAATCTGGTTTTGTCGGTCTTGACACCACTTTAGCTGCCTTTTGAAACATCTCCTGCTCTCACACATATCAATATAAAGTTGACCACTGTTAGGCTTATCAGCTTCAACCCACGCCAAAAACTTCAGCCTGGCCTCCCTGTGGTAAGCTGCCACATATTTATTCCACCCAGTAACATTACCACCCCTCCTTTTTTGTTTCCCTCTCGTATTAAATGACACGGCTGCGGCCTCTGATAGGATAGTAACAATATTCAAATACATCTCATCCAACAAAATGTTATGGTCTGTTTCTGAGCAAATTCCGTCACAACATTGAGATAACTGTACTGGAAAATCAATATCTTTTAATCGCGAGTGGCAGAGCTGACGATAATGTTTATTAAAAAAAATTTAGGTTAAAAATTTAGGGCGGCATCACCAACTTGATAGATAATGCTAATTAATAATAATGATTTAGATATTTTTTTTGTTGATACTTATTTATAACAAAAGTAATGCAAATATGTTAAAATAATTACCGTTATTCGGAATATTAACTTAAGATACAGAATGCGAAATAAAAACGATGATATCCGAAGGAGTGAAACAGCATCCTTAAGCTAAACAGGATTCCAAAATAATACAAATCTAGTTTAAAAAAATATTTATAAATAGATGAGTGAGTAATTTTTTTATTTAAAGAAAAGTGAGTCCTTTTCTGTACCTACGAGTAGATAAACGTGCCACAGCCAAAACATTTTTTTTTTTTTTTTTTATACTACTAAAGTGGTAACCAAGCGTACGGCCCACTTGATGGTCAGCGGTTACCGTAGCCTATGTAAGCATGCAACATCATAGATATCACTTGCGTGTTACCACCCTGAGACGTTAGATGGTAAGTCTCATGTGCCTGTAATTTCACCGGAAACCATACCCTTCGAACCGGAACACAGCAATGCGAGCAATACTGCTTGGCGGCAGAAATAGGTATGGTGGTAGTCCTTCCCCGGACGAGCTCTTTCACAGAGAACTCTACTACTCTTATGATTTATGCTAAGTGATATGAATATGTGTAGCTTTAATTACTAGCCGAATCAATTGTTTATGAGTCAGGATGCTGCCTCGAGAGAGACGGGATGTTTTCAATTTGTCGCCACTTTATTAGGTTTTCTCGAAAATGAGTTTCTTAGTATAAGCTCTGTCATACGGAATGTTTGTATGTCACTATTCACGTGTACGCAGCAGTTCATTAAGCTTTATTACCTTACTTTCAGGCTAAGAGATAATAATATCCCGAATTTCATCTGATTCCATATTAATCTACAGCTCAGAGAGTGTTAATAATACAATTTAAAAATTTACTTTACGTCATGGCTAATAGGTACTACGTAAATTTCTTGATTTACGCAAACTAAGCACAACTTTCTAACCAGCCCACTTTTAGGCTGCGTTTCCGCTAAGGATGTGCAGGGATGCGTTTGTTAGGAACCAATAGAATCACTTCATTTACCTAACCTCGCTTTGACAGTATAATGAAGTGATTAGACAAGTGTTATTTTGTCACAATCTGCCAGGCAAGTCTTACTCAATTTATTTATTTACTGTACTAGTAATATTATTATTATTTATTATTAAATTTTAAAAAATAAAACTGAAACCAATCAAATTGGTATTCAAAATCGTTAGGTTACTCTGCTAACAGAGTTTTCTTCCCAACTCTTCAACGCAATCTCAATCCCAATCAGGCTGTCAAATTTTTGTACTCTTGGAAACGAGATTGAATTTGTTTGTCATAATCCAATACTTTTTCAATACTGATGTTCAAAAGTAAGGCCCCTGGTGAGAAAAACTTAACTAATATCACCTCACGACTATATAGGGTCTTTGATTATTAGTGCGCGATTTTCAAGGAATATGTTCCACAAAAAAAAATACATGTTCATGAAATCAAAAGCGGAGCACGTGGTGCATGTCAATGACCCGCGCGTCAATGAACCGCGTGTCAATAACCCGCGCGTCAACGACCTGCGCGTGTCAATAATCCCCCTATAACCGCTACAGTGCTCGCGTGCTCGAATATTTTATTATAACGTGATTTCCAATAATAATAAATAATGATTGCCCAGATCTTCGTTATCGGTTTACTCGAGATTTTTAAGAGAAAATATACAGAAATAAAAACATAGGTACATTTTTTTTATTGATGTGTGTAACATGTTCCTTGAATATCGCGCACTAATATTCAGAGACCCTGTAGATAAATAAATAAAATAAATTAATAAATAATGCTGGACAATCCACACAGCATCATCTAGCCAAGGTGAGCAGAGCTGTGTTATGTACTAGATGACTGATATATACATAATACATTACAATACATTTTTTATTATACATAGAAAATACTCAGAACACCCGGAACAAATATTTGTAGATCGTACAAGATTCAAGATTCAAGATATTTATTTGCATAAATAAGTGTTACAGAAGGTCTTAAAAGTAATATGGCACTTAGAACTTAGAACAAACATTTGAACCGAGGCGGGAATCGAACCCGCAACCTCCGCGTCACAGGCGGACCTGCGCCGTCGTCTGTAGATACAGGTACCTATATAAGGTGACGTAACATTAATGAGCTTTCTTCCAAAGTAGTCTAGAAGGCTATCGCCGGAAGCGACGGAGTCCAATAAATAACGCGCACTCGTCGGAATAATTCGGTGATGTATAGCTTATCTGTGGCAGCTGGTTACCTAAATAGCTGGTTTACTTCTATCGTGTGTTATGTGTTGCATCTTGTACATGTTTTTTTTTTTTTATGTCAGCAAGTGACAAGACAATCAAGGTGCCCACCTGATGTTAAGCACCACGCCTGACTATCACAGATGCAGTGCCACCCAATGCTTAAAGTTTAAGTGTTTGCGTGGCACTGCACTGCGCTTATCACCCCGATTGTTGTTAAGTCTCTTTCGCCCAGTAATTTCACTTGCTACAGTCCCCTTCAAACCTAAACACAGTGCAGCTTGCACACTACTGCTTGGAGGTACAATATCTGACACTGCGGTGGTACCCACCAAGACGGACTCTTGCTGAAGAGTCCTACCACTAGGTAAAAATTTAAATGTTATTGCACTATTGATGAATTTATAAATGATAAAAATATTTCTAATTTTTTTTTTTTTTTATACAACTGAAGTGGCAACCAAGCGTACGGCCCACAAGATGGTAAGCGGTTACCGCAGCCTATGAACGCTTGCAATAACAGAGGTATCACTTGCGGGTGGCAACCTTGAGGCTTAGATCGAAAGCCTCATGTGCCAGTAATTTCACCGGAAACCATACCCTTCACACCGGAACACAGCAATGCGAGCATTACTGCTTTGCGACAGAAATAAGTATGGTGGTAGTCCTTCCCCGGACGAGCTCTATCACAGAGAACTCTACTACTCTTAAAATTATTTATTTATTTTTATTTATTTCTTAAACGGACATTATAACTGCATTCTATTATTATTATTAAGCATTGTTAATTTATATTATTAATTATTGATTGCTTGTATTTTATTATAATTTTTATATTCTCTAATTTTTTGACATTGTAAATCATAATTCATTAATAATAATCTTGGTTCAAAGACGTGCATTGAGAATTGTCGACAATCTCAAACTCTCAAGCGGTATTGAGCCCTTAAGCCTGAGGAGAGACTTTGCCTCTCTTTGTGTGTTCTACCGCTTGTATAATGGGGTGTGTTCGGAAGAATTGTTTGACTTGATGCCAACAGCTACTTTTTACCATCGCACCGCTCGCCATCGGCAGGGGATCCATCCACACACTCTAGAGCCAGGTTGGTCGCGCACCGTAAGGTTTCAGAGGAACTTCCTCCCGCGAACACTTAGGCTGTGGAATGATCTCCCTGCTGAGGTTTTCCCTGGAGACTACAGTATGGGGTCCTTCAAAAAGGGTGTTATAAAATTTTTAAAGGGTCAGCAACGCGCGAGTGATACCTCTAGTATTGCAAGCGTCCATAGGCTACGGTAACTACTTAACATCAGGTGGGCCGTATGCTTGTTTGACACCTTGGTAGTATAAAAAAAAAAAAAATTGCATGCCTCTTAGGGTAGAATACATTGATACACGATCTAAATAATTAACATCTAAGTTCAACATGACATGTATTTCAAGCAATAAAAGTACTTTGACTTTGACTTTGACTTAGCACCGGTGGTCTAGTGGTAGTGAAATAGAAATAGAAATAAAAAAAAAAAAAAAAAATCGAAAGATATGTGTCATCCACCAATCGGCATTGGGTCCGCGTGGTGGATTAAGACCCAAACACTCTAGCCCGAGAGTCGAACATTAGAAGGTTGTCATGATGATATTTTATTTGGACTCTCTTTTCCGTATTATAAGTCGCTTTTGGTTCACCTATGTATGTATGATGTAATGTATCATACATTACATGATGTAAAATAATATATAACCCGAACATAAACTCTCTCTCTGATCAGTCGGGTAAAAAAGTTAGGCTCGATAGACTAATGGTGTAACTTAAAACGCGTAAGCACGTAGCACTATCACCGTAGAGCTCGTAACACAGCTACGCCGTAGCACAGCTACGCCATAGCTCCACCCGACGCCAAGTAAATTCTGATTTAAGCAAGAACAGGCACTTATAAAATTGACTCCGTTACTAGCTACGTTACTCTGTTAGCTCACGCTCTTAGCATACGAATTACTAATTTGTACCTTATATAGGAACATAATAGTTAAGCGAGCTTAACGTAAACGTATCGTAAACGTAATGTAAATAATTAACTGTAAGAGATTTAATAATTTGTCATCATCAGTAATGACATACTTCTAATGTTCCCACTGGGACACTAACCTACTCTCAACCGAGAGTGATTGGGTTTGACTCTTCATACGAACCCAAAGACGTCTTGCTTCTTTTTAACTTTTGAATTTTTAGATCTTGGACATACCGGTTTCCTCACGATGTTTTCCTTCAACGTTTAAGAGCATGGCATCATTTTTTCTAATAAAAAAGTCTTATTTTAAGCGAGGACGTCATCAGACAGTGTTATAAACAGTCGAAAAAAATTTTCCAGTTTACATTTTGATACATTTATTATATACAAAAGTGTGGAACTGAACTAAGCTTGGTCCGGAAATCCCCTTAATAAATCCCTTGCGAAGGGGATTTCTGAACGTTTTGTCCGCAAATCCCCTTACAATCGAATTTAGATGCGGCAGTGGATTTCCGAACAAAACGTAAGTTAAGTATTTAGAAATCATCGTGTGTTTCCCCTATCATTAAACACTAATCAAATGAAATGATTTATTTTGCTAGAAGTACGTTAATAACATAAGATATTGTTAACATTGAATAATATAAACACATTATTAATTTATAAACATAATACATCACAGAAAATAAGAAGAGTAAAATAATCGACAACTAAAAAACAGATAAGAATAAATAAAATTAAAAATTAATAACATGGGGTCATATAACTCACAAAATAGTGAGAAAATGAACTTTAGAAATATGGAACATAATGAGGTACAGCTTCGAAGCACTGGTGGTCTAGTGGTAGTGACCCCGCCTTCCGATCCTAAGGTCGTGGGTTCGAATCCGGTCGTGCACCAATAGATTTTTCGCTACGAAAAATTTATGTGCGCAATGCCAGTGCTCATACGGTGAAGGAAAACATCGTGTGGAAACCGGCAGTCCAAGAACTAAAAAAAATTCGAAAGACATGTGCCATCCACCAATCCGCATTGGGTCCGCGTGGTGGATTTAAGACCCAATCACTCTCGCCTGAGAGTAGGCCAGTGTCCCAGCAGTGGGAACATTAGAAGGCTGTCATGATGATGACAGCTTCGAATGCCACACACAATTAATTCACAAAACAAATCGTCTCTTATCCTTTATAACCATCAGATTACCAGAAAACAATAGACGGCTGGTAAATGAAGAGAAAAAATAATCTCAGATTAATAATTCCTCGAAAATACTGAGGGAAAATAATATTTTCACGGAAAGAAAGGATTTCGAGAATAGCTGAGATCCCATCGCGTTACAAACGACTTCATCACGGGCCACCTGTTCCCGCGTTAACCGACTGCGCATCACAAGGGGGTTAGGTACTTCATTTGTCCGACTCCTGTAATTGATTGCGCCCGGAAATGTTTTGACAGCTCTGAACTGGACATAAATGGCTATATTTTCGGTTTCGGGTGCAAAGATGTTTTGTGATAAAACGCTAAATTATTCTGTGTGTTTTTACAAGTTTTGTTCGCTTGCAGCGGCTAGTCCAAGTAACTCTGGTCCTTTGCCAGACTTTTAACTATCTCCCTGTAATTTTTTTTCCCAAATCTTTTAGAAACTGACAGAGTTACTTATGAATTAATTTAGTACAATTTTTGCAACTACATTATGGTATATTTCAATAATGTTAAAATAAAATTGCAATTTTGTAGATTAAAATGGTTGATATAATGTGGAATGCAGTATAATCCCTTGTCCACCAATACCAAGCAATTCACAATATATTGTTGATTAAATGCGAATTGTAGGAACTACCTTCTGATCCGACAAGCAATGTGAGACGAGCTCGCACCGCTCTCGTATCGACAGTAATTGGATTACGGAGAGCTACAGTGCGGTTTCACGGAATGCTAAGTCATTGAGCAGAGGCTCAACTTGAGCTCAAGTTTGAAGGTAGTTTGACAATAGGATGTACTGTGCGCGGTGCATACCACAGTTACATTAGAAACTTGATAGACTACACTGCCGTGCTAAGGGGGTCAGCCGTAAGCAACATTTTTGCCAAAATTGAGTTAGTATCATTTCGGCATCGCTGTGTCAAGATCTATCACTTTCTCTTTCACAGTTTTTTTAAAATAAAGGCTTTTTTCAGTAGTGCCAAGTGCCGTAACTACAATTAGGTTTTTTTGGGTTTCTTAGCATTAAAGCACGGTATGTGTGTTGCTTACGATGCTCATTCAAAACACACTAGGAAGCAATGAAAATAGGCACGGAGGCCTTCGGGCGGCCTAGAAACTCTTTGGCCACTGACTCATATGCACGAACAAACGAACGAACGAAGCTCCTTCAGCATAACGAGTTTTTTTGATGTATTAATCTAGTAATAATTTTATTTGAAGTTTCATTTCTCGACATTTAAAAACTACGTCATTTTCTCTATATTATTATTTTTCAAATGAAAAAAAAAAATATTTCTGTAGACGTAATCAACAAATATTTAAAACGTTAAGCGCCGTTTTCTCGAAACTAGTAGACATGCTCTTACGGCTGACTCCCTTAGCCCGTGTTAAGGAAGTCAGCCGTAAGTGCATGTCTAGTTGTTGCCATCAACACAGATGAAGCAACAATAGTACTACTGTTCTCCGAACAGAACACAACGCAAGCACGGACTTTTCAAATAGACATAGACATAGACTTACGTTTATTTACTACTATTAACACACATAATAAACATTTTAAAACAAAAGATACAACAAAGAGAAAATAAAAAAGAATACATATTATGTGAAATAAAAATAAAAATCAAAAAATAAATAACACAGTAAAATGGTGTATGTGTGCACCAAAATGGCCTCGACTTAGCATTAATGTCTACTGTTTTAGCAGCAGACGCTAGTTTTCAAATAAGCAATTTACTTAATTTTGAGGAGCTCATCACGCTGAAAATTCTCATCAGTACTACATAAAAATTTTATAAGACTAACTCAAGTTTTTACTTTTTAAATAAATATCTATGTAAATCGGATCTCTTATGGCGAAAATAGTCAGTAGCCACCCTTTTGCCTCTTTCTAAAGGCAGTCCTCCTAAATCAAAAATCACCTACGGTTAAAAGTAGTTAAAAATGTCTGGCAATATTACTTTTTTAATTCATTTATACGTTTGGTTTGCTTGTCGCAGTCGCGTCAGTCGATATAATAATAAAGGAAGCTGTACACAAAATTGCGGCCCTCTCATTACAAGCAATGTGTTGGAAAATCGCGAATGTTCGCGCCCGATCGCGTCCGCGGTGTTTTTGCACGGTGACATGACCTGAAGAGTATAGGGCGACCATACTTTATGAATACTACACTTAAAGATACATAGAATACAGACTTTCTTTATTGTAGTTTATTTTATTGATAAAAATTATCTAAAAAAAACAGTGCTAGGTAATATTCTGCCATCAAGCAGTGTACAAGCATTGCATTCTAAATATATATATAAATAATGCTAGAAAATCCACACAGAATCATCTAGCCATAGGCTAAGTAGAGCTTGTGTTATGCGTACTAGATGACTGATATACTTAATATAATACATAGATAGATATTTTTTATACATAGAAAATACACAGAACACCCGGAACAAATATTTGCAAACCATACAAACATTTGTTCCAAGGCTGACCTTCGCCCGCCGCGCCACATCGGTCGTCAAAATCGGTCGGCTAAGGCGTAAAGCAAGTTAAATTACTAATGAGATTAACAAAACTAAGTCCTACCTTCCTGGTAGTAGTGCTCTTCAGCAAGCAGCCGTCTTGGTTGGTACCACCGCAGTGTCAAATATTCTACCTCCAAGCAGTAGTGCGCCAGCATTACTGTGTTTAGGTTTGAAGGGCACTGTAGCAAGTGAAATTACTGGGCGAAAGAGACTTAACAACAATGTCTCGGGGTGATAAGCGCAGTGCAGTGCCACGCAAACACTTAAAAACTTTAAGCTTTGGGTGGCACTGCATCTGTTATAGTCAGGCGTGGTGCTTAACATCAGGCGGGCGCCTTGATTGTCTTGTCACTTGCTGACATAAAAAAAAATGTATTTATTTTACAATTTCAAGATCTGGGTGTTGTAACTGTTTAAGTGACACCATCAGGCAACGAAAAAAAAAGCACGTATTTAGTCTCATTTAGTGACATAAAAACAGGATATTATTCACGACGCAAATAAGGATGTTAGTTTCGATAGTTTATTGCGTGTGTGATGCAGCATGGTCACCCTGGTACATCGCTAGCGAACCGAGCGAGCCATTACCGCGTAATGGATGCGGAAATATGATTACCTACTCGCCAAGCGTGACGTCACTCGCACCAATTTGCACCGGATCGGTGCTCGCTTCGATTCGTACTTCAGGCACTAGGTAGTGCAAATTTCAAATGCTCTCATTGGAAATTAGGTAATACCCTGTGCTCTTAGCAGAGGCATGATCACAAAATGAATGAATGAATGAGTGAATGAATGAGTGGTAATGTAAAGTACATCACAATCACACTAGTAACACCAATATAAATTCGAAATGTTGGAAGGTTTTTTTTTTTTTTTTATGTCAGCAAGTGACAAGACAATCAAGGCGCCCGCCTGATGTTAAATAGTTAAGTTAAAAGCACCACGCCTGGCTATTACAGATGCAGTGCGACCCAAAGCTTAAAGTTTTCAAGTGTTTTCGTGGCACTGCGCTGCGCTTATCACCCCGAGACATTGTTGTTAAGTCTCTTTCGCCCAGTAATTTGACTTGCTACAGTCCCCTTCAAACCTAAACACAGTGCAGCTTGCACACTACTGCTTGGAGGTAGAATATCTGACACTGCGGTGGTACTCACCAAGACGGACTCTTGCTGAAGAGTCCTACCACTAGGTAAATGATGTAATGTTTGAATCGATTTTTGTTCCTTTACGAACAGATTTGGCTAACATTTAAAAAACAGATAGATAATGACCGGGAATAGGACAATGTAAGTAATATATCCCGGAAAAAAGTACGATACCCGAGTTGCACAGTACGAAGTCGCGGACAACAACTAGTCCTATAAATAAAAATGAATTGCTGTGCGTTAGGCTAAAACCAAAAAAAAAAAAAACAAAATTAATTTATTTGTTTGAATGTGGTATAGTTCGCACAGCGGATCTAGGCTTCCGTGAAAATAGCCGTTTGTGATGCGCGAAGACAATTTAGTTTGAAAAAGCTCCATTGCGCATCGAAACGGCTAATTTCACGACGGCCAAGATCCGTTGTGAGAACTATACATACATATATTATTATAGATCTTATATTAAAATAAATTGGCTCACACTCCCAATAATCTGGGATTTAAATATTATATTTACATGTTTATTTTTCTAATTTCCTACCCATTAACAAATTTAAATAAAATAATAATAATAAATAAATAATGCTGGACAATCCACACAGCATCGTCTAGCCCAAGGTAAGCTGCTGTTACACAGAGCTGTATTATGGGTACTAGATGACTGATATATATTTAATACAATACATAGATAAATATTTTTTATTATACATAGATAACACCCAGAACACCCGGAACAAATATTAGCAGATCCTATAAACATTTGTCCCAAGGCGGGAATCGAACCCGCAACCTCTGCGTTTCAGGCGGATCTTCGCCCACCGCGCCACATTGATCGTCAAATTTATTATACAATGATAAGAAATATAAATAAAAACCAATAATAATTGATAGATTCAGGCGTTACTTTGCGGAAATCCATTACAAAATAAAAAACAGACGAAAAATCTCTAGTACTATTCCGCTTAACCTTTTAACTGATGAGGTCACACAGTTACCACAGTTAACCTCAAAAGAAAAATATCAACACGTGTTTCAAAACCAATAATTTAAAAATGTCCAATTTGTTTATAAAGCTATTAATCAGGTAGGTACCTACCTAGAGGTAGAGTACATACAAACACCCCATTTTACCGTAGAAGTTCTTTTACATCGTAAAATCTTTTACCCAATAACCATCGTCTCAGTTCTCTAATTTTTTTTTTTTTTTTTAACCTGTTTCGTCCCACTGCTGGGCAAAGGTCTCCCCCAAATCTCTCCAATCATCTCTCTCCTTCGTAATGTCCCACCATCCTCTTTTGAATGAGTCGAGATCGTCCCGCCAACGTCTTCTTGGCCGACCTTCTTCAGTTCTCTAATAAATAATAAATAAATAATGCTGGACAATCCACACAGCATCATCTAGCCCCAAAGTAAGCTGCTGTTAAACAGAGCTGTATTATGGGTACTAGATGACTGATATATATTTAATACAATACAATACATAGATAGATATTTTTTATTATATATAGAAATACCCAGAACACCCGGAACAAATACTTGTAGATCGTACAAACATTTGTCCCAAGGCGGGAATCGAACCCGCAACCTCTGCGTCGCAGGCGTACCTGCGCCCGCTGCGCCACATCGGTCGTCATACATAAATTTATTTAAAGGCAGGTTTTCAATGTTATGTAGCAATGCGTTATAAATTTTTCCACACATAGCGTAGCAGTTATTTTCCTAAAGTGCTGTCCGCGGAAACTCGACAACGGCTGGACATATTTACCTAATTCTGGTATTGAAACGTTCGTAGGAGTCCAGGAATGGTTTAAAAAGTGAGAGAACATACAGGGTATCAAAATTTGCAAAAAAATAACGCGAGTGAAACCGCGCCGGGTCTACTAGTTATATATATAACTTAATTTGAGCTCGCAAGTGACTGATTACAACTTTTTCCCTGAGGCTCCAAAAATAGCATCTCGATGTCCAACTCCAACTAATTTGAGCGGGAACACCCGTCAGCTACGGCGAGTTCACTGGCTCGCCTCAGCGCTAGACAAACGATCAACTAACTGCATTTCTAATGAGATGTTTTCGATTCGAGAAAAGTAGTTCCGATTGCTTTGACAGACGGCGCTATCTGCCCTACTGCCATACTGGGAAAGGTTATTAAAACAAGAAAAAAGTTGTTAACTCCGTTTTTGTTTCGTCTCGTGTCAAGCGGAAAGTTTGGGTTCATGTCCTGCTTGAGGCAAAATAATTTAAGTCCAGTACGACCAAACTTAATATACTACATAGTACGATCTATGACTTTGACACCAGCCAGAGATATGACAGACAGTGACAGCAGGAGCAACCAATGTTAAATTCCCTACACATTCACCATAGCTCGCCAAACGTAGTGCTAACATTCTCTTCTGCTCGCCAGTTGAGCTAATGCCATCTTAATATACAGCTTTTTTTTTTTAATAACTTGAGACGAAACCCCCAAGTCACAAGAATTTGAAACGCAAAAACTAAGGCTATTTTCGCCAGTTCTACGCGCCGTAGACTAGAAAAATCTGACAACAAACTCGGCTGGGTTCCTAGCTTGTTTTTCGATGATCCGTCTTCATCACGCGTTAGCTATACGGGCTTTTGTCTAGTCCCACCACCGCCGGACCGACACTCGATTTATCACAATGCTACGGGGAATGTAAAAATAGTTTTATTCGCTGGCCGGTAAAGTTCTTTTTAGCTTTTTTGTCATAGATGCGGGTAGTCACCGGCAGCAGTTGAGGAGTTTTAGATTTTACGGTGGAATTAAACTTAATTGATAATTGAGACCTGTGAAACGACTGGACTGGTGGATGGCACATATCTTTCGAGTTTTTGTTTTTCAGACTTGCCGGTTTCCTCACTAAGTTTTCCTTCACTATTTACGAGCAAACTGTTAAACTGTTTAAGAGTAGTAGAGTTCTCTGTGATAGAGCTCGTCCGGGGAAGGACTACCACCATACCTATTTCGGCCGCCAAACAGTAATGCTCGCATTGCTGTGTTCCGGTGTGAAGGGTATGGTTACCGGTGAAATTACTGGCACATGAGGCTTTCGATCTTAGCCTCAAGGTGGCAACCCGCGAGTGATACCTCTGGTATTGCAAGCTTCCATAGGCTGCGGTAACCGCTTACCATCTTGTGGGCCGTACGCTTGGTTGCCACTTCAGTTGTATAAAAAAAAAAAAGTTACAAACAAAGACTTGCTGTCGATTTGGACAAAACTAATGACACAGTGTCCTAGCTGACACTTTAGATAGTAAACTACGTACGTAAAAAAAGCTTTATAATTGCTTCGAAAAAACACCGCTAAATCTATAGCTTGTTTTAAAAAGAAAATTATACTCAAACAAGCGAGTAACTTTGATTCGGCGAAAAACTCGCATAAATGAAACGAGAGAAATGAAGCCATTAATTAGGAGCTTATGAAACTAATCCGAAAATTTGCGGAAGAAAAAGTTTCCATTTACGTCGACGTAACTAATTAATGGTGGAACAACCCTTCGCCGCCAAAACCCAATTAAAAGCACGCGTCAGAACGACGAGGCTCATCTCAGGCGGCTTGCCCATCTAAGAAGCGCCAGCTGGCGTGACTACCTGCTTTCGGGTAATTTAAAGCTGTCTTTTTCGGCTTTTTCAAAGTTGTTTGGCCGTGACAAATGCCTCCAATCGTTACTTTCCACACTGCGGTGAGCGAGTGTTTTTTTAGCAAGTTTTTACACCCTGTATATTATCTCACTGTTTTAACCTTCCCTAACATTTTGCAAACATTTCAAGAACAAAATTAGCCAAATTGGTTCAGCCGTTTTTGAGTTTAGCATGACTAACGCACAGCAATTGCATGAAAAGTGAGAGGTCGCGAGTTCGATTACCGTGACAAATATTTACATGATTTGCCAAATTAATATTAGCCTTGGGTCTGGTGTGGTAATAATACTCCTAGTTTCTGATTCCCACTATAGAGGGTGTCCAAGTAGGTGAGAAGATAAAGTTATGATATTTCTGCGCCTTGAATAGAACCCAGCATCATAAATATAAATAAATAATGCTGGACAATCCACACAGGATCATCTAGCCCCAAGGTAAGCTGCTGTTGAACAGAGCTTTATTATGATGACTGATATATATTTAATACAATATAATACATTTATTATTTATTGAAAATACCCAGAACACCCGGAACAAATATTTGTAGATCGTACAAACATTTGACCCGAGGCGGGAATCGAACCCGCAACCCCCGCGTCGCAGGCGGACCTGCGCCCGCTACGCCACATCGGTCATTATAAAATCATTTTACCATTTGCACAAACCTTTATTGGAAAATACTCCGTGAAAATGGTGGCGCAGTTTAGTTGTTTTGTTCTAAAACTTTTGACAAACCGATTTGTAGAGTTTGAGTTTCCAAACATTTCTGACTGGAGCCGCTTTGTTGAATTGGATAAAGTAATTAGTGTGGCTATATGAATACAAGTTTCGGCCAAAGTTAATACTTTTAGGCTGGAGGGCGATTCTTGTACATATATAAGGTCATTCATTATCAACCTGAGAAACTTAAGGAATAAAAAATAATAATTAGGTTCCACACATAAAAAAAAATAGTTTTACTTTTTTTTCTAAACGTTTTTTTATTTATATTTAAAAAAAAAACGCAATTATGCTTAATAATTAGTTATTTTTGTTAGAAATCGAAAAGGCAGCGCTCGGCACGTGTCAGTGACCCGCGCGTCAATGAACCGCGGGTCAATAACCCGCGCGTTCTTGCCCTGCGCGTGTCCTTGACCCGCTACGGGGCGCGCACACTCGAATATTTCATTATTACGTCGCTTAACTCGATCCCCAACAATGATAAATAATAATTGAGCGGAAAAACGTAATCGATTTTTTTTTGTTTACTTGGCATTTTTAAGACAAAATATACATAAAAAAAAATTATATGTACCTGGCGCAGCGGGTGCAGGTCCGCCTGCGAGGTTGCGGGTTCGATTCCCGCCTCGGAACAAATGTTTTTTACGATCTACAAATATTTGTTCCGGGTGTTCTGGGTATTTTATATATATAATAAAAAAAAACTATCTATGTATTGTATTGTATTAAATATATAATTATATCAGTCATCTAGTACCCATAACACAGCTCTGTTTAACAGCAGCTTACCTTGGGGCTAGATGATGCTGTGTGGATTGTCCAGCATTATTTTTTATTCATTATTTATTTATTTATATTATCAGCTAGACAGACGCCCACAGTTGGACATAGACACTGTTGGCAGAGCCAGACAGAAGCCTACTACCAACTAGGAGCGCTCGTGACGTAGGTGGCTAAGTTGGTCCTAACAGATCAACGAAGTTAAGCACTGTTGCGCGTGGACACCATTTGGATGGGTGACCGCCAGTGGCAATTTCAACTGAGCCCTCCCATGCTTTGGAGAGCACGTTAAGCAGTCGGTCCCGGCTTTTTCAAAGTTGGACCATGACAGAGGCTTTGGGGCGGCCTAAAAACTCTGTCAGCACAGTTGGCCTCTGACATATACAAACTTACTTACTTTTACTACCTACTGCCAGAAGGGAATAATCCCATTGAAAGACTATCTTGATTCTTCAGTCAATTTACTGAAATAAATTAACAATAAACTTATTTCTTATTTCAATTTATTGCATCATGTAACAATATTTTTGTAAGGTACATGAACCTTGTAAGGGCGGCGCTGCAGTTTGAGTTTGACTATAATTACGCAGGTCCGCCTGCAACGCGGAGGTTGCGGGTTCGATTCCCGCCTCGGCTACAAATATTTGTCCCGGGTGTATTTACTATATAATTATAATAAAAAATATCTATCTATATATTGTATTTTATTAAGTATCTAACAGTCATCTAGTACCCATAACACAGCTCTGTTTAACAGCAGCTTACCTTGGGGCTAGATGATGCTGTGTGGATTGTCCAGCATTTTTTTTTTTTTTTTTATTTGAATTAGGCAATCAATTATGATAATACATTTGAGTGTCCCACTGATTTTCGATAGTTGGTTTTCCCGACACGTCGGTCGTCGCTAACTTCGAAATATTGATCATGAGAAATGGCAAGGCAGGATATATTAGCTCGCCGTGTAGACGCTTCCTCACTGCGTAGAACATTCGTTAGCGCAGTGCCAGTGGCAGGCGGCACCCTTGTCAATCGCGGATTACACTATTTATTTAACCTACAATTTAGCAATGCCAGTGCTCTCATACGGTGAAGGAAAACATCGTGAGGAAACCGGCATGTCCAAGAACTAAAAATTCGAAAGACATGTGCCATCCACCAATCCGCATTGGGTCCGCGTGGTGGATTAAGACCCAATCACTCTCGCCTGAAAGTAGGCCAGTGTCCCAGCAGTGGGAAAATTAGAAGGCTGTCATGATGATGATTTAACCTACAGTTCACGAACACAGTAACCGGCCGGTTTGGATGTAACCGATAATTTTGTACAAATCAATATATATTAAGCTACTAACTGGCAATCAACGCGCTGTCAAAACGGTAACTCTTAAAGATCTCTTAATTATTACTTTTGATATATTTTAAAATAATGATTCTCGATTTTTAGAATGTGTTCGATATTTTTTTTTTTTTTTTTACTACTAAAGTGGTAACCAAGCGTACGGCCCACTTGATGGTCAGCGGTTACCGTAGCCTATGTACGCATGCAATATCATAGATATCACTTGCGTGTTACTACCCTGAGACGTTAGATGGTTAGTCTCATGTGCCTGTAATTTCACCGGAAACCATACCCTTCGAACCGTAACACAGCAATGCGAGCATTACTGCTTGGCGGCAGAAATAGGTATGGTGGTAGTCCTTCCCCGGACGAGCTCTATCACAAAGAACTCTACTACTCTTAATTATATGAAATAATGTCGGTCGGAATGGTCATGATCGCGGAGCCTTCTACAAGTGTTGGGTTTATTTTTATAGTGTTAACCATCATTTTTTTTTATTCAACCGAAGTGGCAACCAAGCGTACGGCCCACAAGGTGGTAAGCGGTAACCGCAGCCTATGGACGCTTGCAATACCAGAGGTATCATTAGCGGGTTGCCACCTTGAAGCTAAGATCGAAAGCCTCATGTGCCAGTAATTTCACCGGAAACCATACCCTTCACACCGGAACACAGCAATGCGAGCATTGCTGCTTGGCGGCAGAAATAGGTATGGTGGTAATCCTTCCCCGGACGAGCTCTATCACAGAGAACTCTACTACTCTTAAATTTTACAATCAAACAGGCTTAAAAACTCAATTTTCAAAAATTTGACAACATTCCAATTGTTTCAAGGAGTGGTTAGGAGTTCGTGGGTCATAATATGGTAGATTATTCACATTTAGTTTTTAATCGTTAGAAAGAAGAGTAGTAGCGGGGTCTAAACTTCATACCGAGGCTAAGGGTTAAATTAAAAGTCATGGTGTAATTTATCTTTGTCGCGGAAACATTTTGAATGCGACTTTTCACTGAAATATGAAGCAATAAAACTTATCCTGAGTTACAAGTATTTGCACTGAAGATAGGAATCATCTAACTTATAAGCTGATTAAAAATGTTTTTTAGCATATCATCTTATATATAAAATGAAAAGTAGAAATGAAGAGTAGAGTTCTTTGTGATAGAGCTCGTCCGGGGAAGGACTACCACCATACCTATTTCTGCCGCCAAGCAGTAATGCTAGCATTGCTGTGTTCCGGTTCGAAGGGTATGGTGTCCGGTGAAATTACAGGCACATGAGACTTACCATCTAAGGTCTTAGGGTGGTAACACGCAAGTGACATCTATGATGTTGCATGCGTGCATAGGCTACGTTAACCGCTGACCATCAAGTGGGCCGTACGCTTGGTTACCACTTAAGTAGTATAAAAAAAATAATGCTATTCGTTAGTCTTGCTAAAACTCGATAACGGCTGGACCGATTTGGCTGATTTTGGTCTTGAAATATTTGTAAAAATATGGAAAAAATAATGTGAGTGAAAAAAAAAGTGTAAATTGACAATTAAATACTTATTTATTAAATGTTTTAATATTTCGCATTGGTATTTCCGTATATAAATTAACTAATAAAAAATAAAAAAATATAAAAAATATATAATTTTCACTTAAAACGGGACATTTACCATAATTTGTGAGTTTTATTGATTCCCGATATTTCGGCGCAGTTACATGCACCATGATCACGGGAGAACTGAAGTCTTTGCGTGTAGGTAGGTCAATAGTTATAAGAGCTACCCGCAAAGACTTCAGTTCTCCCGTGATCATGGTGCATGTAACTGCGCCGAAATATCGGGAATCAATAAAACTCACAAATCATGGTAAATGTCCCGTTTTTAGTGAAAATTATATTAATAACCATGATAGTTTTAAAAACTATAAAAAATATATGCCTTTAGAGCTTGGTTCGTAAATACCCTTAAATTATCCCCTGCGAAGGGGATTTCAAAACATTTGGTTCACAAATCCCTTACGAATTTAGCCGAGGCGGGGGATTCATGAACAAAAAGTTCAGAAATCCCCATAACCATTTTAGATTGAAACAAGATTTCCATTTTATAACTAGCTTCCAGTCAATCAGTGCGTCACTGTTGTTTTTCAATTTATTTTTGGGAACAAGTCTATAAAATTTTTTCAGCTTTTTCAGATTTCTATTGTATATTTTTTTTCATCAAATTACGAAATAAAAAATCATCAACATTTCTTCCGCTCCAGAATGCTATGGGAAATAGAAGAATCTACACTTTTCCTAATAGTATTCACATTTAAATCTGCGACGAAATTATGCGTTTGAAATTACCAACTAAAGTGCTATCTTGTAGGTGATAGCTGAAAATCAGTGTTTGCTCCTTGAGCAATGTTATCGCTGAGCTATAACCTATTTGTCAACTGCAACACACACGTGCTTTTAGGTTTTAAGTACCTAGGTACATACCTAGGTGTATGACACAATCTAGCGTGTCAGACCAATGTGGCGCGGTGGGCGAAGGTCCGCCTGCGACGCAGAGGTCGCGGGTTCGATTCCCGCCTTGGAACAAATGTTTGTAGGATCTGCAAATACCCGTCTATGTATAATAAAAAATATCTATCTATGTATTGTATTGTATTAAATATATAACTGTCATCTAGTACCCATAATACAGCTCTGTTTAACAGCAGCTTACCTTGGGCTAGATGATGCTGTGTGGATTGTCAAAAAAAAAAAAAAAACAATGTACATGTCCAATACCGATCTCGTTCAATTTTGCACTTAAAAATGTACGTGTGTTTTGAAGATACAAATAAATGTTTAATTATCTATCCATCTATCTATCAGCCAGTAGGTTCCCTGCTGGACATAGGCCTCCCCCATCGAGTACTATGATGACCGATCTTAAATCTTTGCCATCTATTGAATTCTTACGCTCGATATAATGTATTCAACTCTACTTGGAATCCATAACAATAGCAAGGGTCATGCCAAAAAAGCGATAGGAACCCAGCCGGTGTTGTTGCCAGTTCTTTTACGGCATGGGCGCGTTGGAACTGGTGTAAATTTTCCTAGCTTGTAAGACGTTTCAAAGTGATCCTTGTGATTCTACTGAATGAATAATTTTTGATTTTGATTTTGATTTTGATTCAAATAAATAATCAAAATCATTTATTTGGTGCACAGTTATTACAATGTAATTTTATTTATTATTTGCCTTTAATCATAAAACAAACTATTACTGTCATTTTAGCAGCTTGCTAAGTATTGTTTTTGGTCACTATTATGTCAATAAACAAGGACGATAATAGATTTGAAAGACTCATTTGCTAACAAAGGTATATAGTACGTTTTTGTAAACATAAACTTCAACTACCGTATACCAAAAATCTTCTATGAACTCTATCAAAAAGTATTCGGAACCCAACAAAAGGCCTAAATTGTGTAAGCACACAGTTTAACCGCCGTTTTCAATGTTAATAGCATATTGCAGAGCGCGCTGTAACATACGGGCTCTCGAGGCTCTTCAACACGAAGCACACAAGCTTGTGGCGTAGCTGGCAGTCGTGATTAGTACCTGGTTACCTTTTTTTTTTATTGTTTTTTATACAACTGAAGTGGCAACTAAGCGTACAGCCCACAAGATGGTAAGCGGTTACCGCAGCCTATGGACGCTTGCAATACCAGAGGTATACCGCGCGAGTTGCCACCTTGAGGCTAAGATCGAAAGCCTCATGTGCCAGTAATTTCACCGGAAACCATACCCTTCACACCGGAACACAGCTATGCGAGCATAACTGCTTGGCGGCAGAAATAGGTATGGTGGTAGTCCTTCCCCGGACGAGCTCTATCACAGAGAACTCTACTACTCTTAATACCTGGTGGTAGGACTCTTCAGCAAAAGTCCGTCTTGGTAGGTACCACCGCAGTGTCAGCGCCTGACTATTACAGATGCATTGCCACCCAAAGCTTAAAGTTTCTAAGTGTTTACGCGAACGAAGTCGCGAGCAACAGTTAGTTATGCAATAAATATGCAATAGATGTCACATTCACAATAATTATAATGAAAATTAATTAAAAATTTATAAATTGTTATTAGAGATAGGTTTACATATCACAACACTAGAACCAAGAACTGCAATAAAATATTCCATTACATAAGTTCTCGATGTCCCTATGATTTTGACCCCATTAATGGGGACAGTGGGACGTCAAAAAAATTACGTCCCGCTGTCCCCATTACGCTTTATCTTCAATAGGGACAGTGACACTACTTTTATTTATTTATTTGTAGCGTATCGTTTTTTATTTTTTTATTGTGAGTCTATGCTTAAGTTTGTTTTCATTTCATTTCATTTATTTCAATAACAATTTTACAATAAAATGTGTCTGAAAATATATGCAATATAGGTACAAATTAATAATAAAATTATTCAACATGCAAAATACTGAAATATAATGAAAAAATTACTAAAAATTTAAATTATTAATGTTCATCTAATAATTATTATTATAGTTATTTATTCAGACAACTTGTAGTCCAATACAAGTAAGCTACAAGTAGGCTACTTGCTTACAAACTATCTTAGGCTAGGTTCATTTTTGACACAGTGACATAAAAATGTATCCTGTAATATTCGGAGGTAAGCGTTAATGTACGCGACACAATTTTTTAAATTATCGTTTTTCTTGTGTTTTTTGTTACAAAATAAATACATTTTGATTTGATTTGATTTGATACTATAAGTCGTAGCTAAATACTCGGCATCCATAACAATAGCAAGGGTCATGCCAAAAAAGCGATAGAAACCCAGCCGGTGTTGTTGCCAGTTCTTTTACAGCATGGGCGCGTTGGAACTGGCGTAATTTTTTCTATCTTGTAAGACGTTTCAAAGTGATCCTTGTGATTCTATTGAAATCAATAAATTTTGATTTTGATTTCATGCGGCATGCCCCATATTCAAAATAAATTTTATTACCATTGACGTTGTATGTAAACGCGTTTAATGCATGCAACTTCGCTGTTGAAACTTTGTGACGCGTGTCACGGCCGCGTCGGCATTAACATTAACGCACTCAATTTAACTTGTCGCTCGAATTACGCCGCGCGTAGCTCAAGTACGTGACTCTCCCGTGTTATAACACTTTAGGGCCGGTGTCAGATAAAGCTGAACGACGTGTGAAATTGATTAAAACTTTAAAAGATTATATTTTATTAGATGCGCCCCGCGGTGGTTACAGTAAACAGTTATTACATTTTTCGAAATAAAAAGTCCATTCCAGACTATAATCTATGCCGGAGCCAAATTTCTTACAAATCCGTTCAGCCCTTGTGGCGTGATACTCCCACAAAATACAAACATTCAAACTTTACCCTTTCTAATATTAGTAATACTCGTACAATTTGTATTTGTTATTTATTTATTTATTTACTTTAATTAATACGGATAAACTAATAATAAAGATAGCACACATCATTTAAGAAAAAAGAAAAAACAGATTTTTAAGAACATTCCAGTCAAAAAAAATATATAAAAAGTTATGTTAGTTATTTTCATAATATTCAAATATTCATCATAATATTCAAATACATTCTGATAAATTTCCAGAGAGTAAAGTAAATATTTTTAATTGATAGATTCAGGCGTTACTTTGCGGAAATCCATTACAAAATAAAAAACAGACGAAAAATCTCTAGTACTATTCCGCTTAACCTTTTAACTGATGAGGTCACACAGTTACCACAGTTAACCTCAAAAGAAAAATATCGACACGTGTTTCATCCCTCCACGGGACATCCTCAGGACCATCGACTTGTTCTCCGGCAGACGTGTTGCTCCGTCGAGCGCTGGAGCCAAAGTCCTCGACTCTCCCTCTCCTGAGGATGTCCCGTGGAGGGATGAAACACGTGTCGATATTTTTCTTTTGAGGTTAACTGTGGTAACTGTGTGACCTCATCAGTTAAAAGGTTAAGCGGAATAGTACTAGAGATTTTTCGTCTGTTTTTTATTTTGTAAATATTTTTATTTATTGAGAATGTCATTTTCACGGTTGATTACCGAAAATGATCCAGAAGTGATAAAAATATTGACAAAGGACCTCAAACAGACACCCAATATTAGCTTCTCGTTACAACCAACCAAGACGCTTAGCACCAGTTAGAACTCTGTCTAACCATGGGTATAGTGTTCTGCCAGCGAATCTTGGCTGTCGTAAGTAAGCAAGTGCGTATGAGTCAGTGGCCGACTCTGGTGACAGAGTTTCTAGGCCGCCCGAAGGCCTCTGTCATGGCCTAACAACTTTGAAAAAGCCGGGACCGACTGCTTAACGTGCGTGAAATTAGCCGATTTAGTTCGAAAAAGCTCTATGCTCATCGAAACGGATAACTTCACGACGGTCGAAATCCGCTGGCAGTAATTTACAGTAAATTTGACGACCGATGTGGCGCAGCCGGCGCAGGTCCGCCTGCGACGCGGAGGTTGCGGATTCGATTCCCGCCTCGGGTCAAATGTTTGTGCGATCTACAAATATTTGTTCCGGGTGTTCTGGGTATTTTCTATATAATAATAAAAAAATATCTATCTATGTATTGTATTGTATTATGTATATATCAGTTATCTAGTACACATAACACAGCTCTGTTTAACAGCAGCTTACCTTGGGGCTAGATGATGCTGTGTGGATTGTCCAGCGTTATTTATTATTATATATTAATTTGTTTTAACAAGTTTAGATGAAGATGACTATAATTTAAAAGGTCTGCGTGGCACCGCACTGCACTCATCACCCCGAGACGTAGCTAATAAGTCTCTTTTGCCCAGTAATTTCACTTGCTACAGTGTATTTTAAACCTAAACACAGTGCAGCTTGCACACTTCTGCTTGAGGGCAGAATATTTGGCACTACAGTAGAGAAGTAATGGTTGACCGAGCGAGCGAAGCGTCTCAGTTTCGAGATTGGCCTAAAATGCTTTTGGATGTCAGTTTGTCCAGGCTTTTTGTGTTCTCGCCTACAGGTTGCATTTTTCAACCAATCTGGTTGAAACATGGTATATAGGTTTTATGACTTTATAAAAGTTGATTGTCGTCGGGGATTTTTGATAGGGGGCGTACTTTCTCTAAAAAAGGTTAAAAAGGGGGCTGCTGGATATCTCTGCCTAATGTGATTTGATTTCGATGATTTTTATTTTATTTGAAAGGTAAGTATTAACTTTAAGTATGTCTGATGTTTGGTGAAGATCTGATGAGGATCTTCAGCGTGATGAGCAAAATAGTTCCTCAAAATGCAGTATGTTGCTCACTTTCAAAGCTCACTTTACAAGTTTGTGCTTGCGAGGTCTACTGTTCGGAGAACTGCTAGTGTAATTATATGTGCGATAAGCTCGCTACTATATTCAAAACGTCAGTAACTTTTGCTGATCGAACCGAACCCTTGAGTCGAGGCACTGAAGCGGCTAGCTAGAGCAAACAGTTTCAATGTCCGCTGTTTTTGCGACAACATCGATCCTTGTTTATTGTAAACAGACCCAGATCGGTAGCCAGAGGTTTATTTCTCACGACATCTAATAAGCGATTCAAATAACTCGGACGTCTTCAATGAGACGTTTTCGATTCGAGTTTAAAAAAAAGTAGATCCGATTGCTTTGACAGATGGCGCTATCTGCCCTACTGCCATACTGGAAAAGGTTATCAAAACAAGAAAAAAGTTGGTAACTCCGTTTCTGTTTCGTCTCGTGTCAAACGGAAGGTGGTGGGTTCATGTCTTTATTGAGGCAAAATAATTTAACTCCAGTACGACCAAAGTTAATGTACTACGTAGTACGTACTATTACTTTGACACCAGCCAGAGGTATGACAGACAGTGACAGCAGGAGCAACCAATGTTAAATTCCCTACACATTCACCATAGCTCGCCAAACGTAGTGTTTACATTCTCTTGGGCTCGCCAGTTGAGCTAATGCCATCTAAAAGAGCTTTTTTTTTTTAAATAACGTGAGACGAAAACACCTACGAATTCACAGGGGTGCGGGACATGTAACAATGATGAGAGGGGACGAAGAACAGAGTGATAAAAGCGTAAACTAGCAGTTCTCTGAACAGTAGACCTCGCAAGCACAAACTTGTAAAGTGAGCTTTGAAAGTGAGCAACATATTGCATTTTGAGGAACTATTTTGCTCATCACGCTGAAGATCGTCATCAGATCTTCACCAAATATCAGACATACTTAAAATTAATACTTATCTTTCAAATAAAATAAAAATCATCGAAATCAAATCACATTAGGCAGAGATATCCAGCAGCCCCTTTTTACCCTTTTTTTTTAGAGAAATTACGCCCCCTATCAAAAATCCCCCGACAACAATAAATTTTTATAAAGTCATAAAACCTGTATACCAAGTTTCAACCGGATTGGTTTAAAAATGCGACCTGTACGAAAACACAAAAAGACCGGACAAACTGACATTCTAAAGCTTTTTTGGCCAATCTCGAAACAGAGACTTTTCGCTCGCTTCGCTCGCTCGGTCAATTAAAAGTGAACAGAAAGAAGAACAGAGTAATAAAAGTGATACAAGACACCCGAAAATTTTTCGTTATCCACTTACAGCACTCACCTCCTATGACATCAGTAACAATAGCAAGAAACATGCCAAACAACAGTAGGAACCTAGTCGTGTTTGCTGTCAGATTCTTTTAGGTTTAAACGCGTTGAACCAGGCACTAAATCAAGTTTAAGATTATATAATGATCACTGTGATTTTATTGAAAACTAGCAGTCTGTCCTAGTTTCATGCAAAGCCGAGGCGGGTCGCTAGTAATAAATGTAGCCCATGTTACTCAGGGATAATGTAGTATTGTAATGATAAAATATTTTATGAAATTGGACCAGTAGTTTTTGAGTTTATTCGTAACAAACAAACATACAAACCTTCTCTCCTTATAATATTAGTATAAAAAACTATATTGAGTCAGAATTGATTTTATTTTATACCTTAGACACAACTTTTACGTTGTAGTATTTTTGTTATTGTAAATACTTAAAAAAGGCTCTATTCTTTTGTAAATAAACCTTCCAGACTCTTGGTAATAGCTGGTTACTATTGACACACTAAACAGCCGGGTGATGAGGAGGAATATTCCCATCTTTCACCTAGTTGTGTCTCCTCGAGGTGACAGATCGCTCTTTTTTTTTTAAGTGCGATCTCTCACCCTGTCAGTAACGAGAAGAGATAAACGACGGTGAATTCAGATATTCAGCGTTTGCCTGATGTTTCAATAACGTCTCATTGAATTTTGGAGCGCTCGTGACGTAGCTGGCTAAGTTGTTCTTAACAGACAGAGAGAACGAAGTTAAGCACTGTTCCGCGGGGTCATAATTTGGATGGGTGACCGCCAGTGGCAATTTAAACTGAGCGCTCCCGTGCTTCGGAGGGAACGTTAAGCAGTCGGTCGAAAGTTGTTAGGCCTTCGGGCGGCCTAGAAAATCTGTCGCCAGAGTTAGCTACTGACTCATACGAACTTACTTACTTATTCAATTTAGTTGTTTGTTTTTCAATGGAATTACGAAGGATTGTTGGTACGTATTTCAACTGTTATGTTCTGTTGGTTTTGTTTTTTAAATCCGATTATGCTAAAACTTAACTTCAAATGTAAATAATTATACTGTTTATACCAAACTGTAAAAGAATCTTAGAGAAGAAAATGGATACATAGAAACTTTTTAACATTGTAAAATATAATTTAAAAAAAGTTTCTTTTCCGAAGGTATTTTGCCAAAAGTTAATTTTTTTTGTGGCTCAGTCATCCCTCATTTATTATGCTTACAAAATTATTGTAGAAAAATTGTACAAAATCAGTTATCTACTACTTTAAACCCGTGGAATAAAATAGTATATATAATATATCTCTAAGCCATCTTTATTTTTTGTTCATAAATCCCCTGCCGCAGCGAAATTCGATTGGGTTTAGTGAACTAAAAGTTCAGATATCCCCTTCGCAAGGGATTATCTTAGGAGATTTCGGAACCAAGCCTAAAATGGATTTTTATACAAACCCATTTTTTTGCGCAAGAAATAAAATGCGTTAGTAGTGTGACAATTCACAGTTATGTTATCTAGAAGAATGATGTAATACTGTAGGAACTAATGTAGGAAACACCTATATCGTAGATTGTGATACCAATATTCTCGGTTTATATCGGAACATTACGTGAAGTCCCCGAGCGCGGAGCGAGGCGAGCGATCCGACGCGACGCGTGGAGAGTTGCTCCCTGGAGGACGCTTCTCATATCGCCTTCGACAATACCACTTCTGAAGCAGTAGATCAGCTAATTACCAGTTAGATTTAGACAATAATTCTCTCTTTGTGATTCCATTGTTTTCGTATTTAACTTTAGCTTTTTATTTAAAAAGACAGAGATCCTAGTACAATAATATACACAAAAAAAAGAAATAAAAGTTTTGTAAAAACCACTTACTATTAAAAAAATATATGTAATATATTAAATTATTTATTTGCAGGTGCAGAGGGCAGATATTTAAATTGTGTTTGAAACAACATGCTTGATCATTGACGTGCAAATTGAGATAGCGGCATCGTACAAATTATTTAGAATTTATATAATGGGAATAAAAAAAAATAGGTTAAGTTTGTTTTTATTGTGTTAACCATCACACTAGGGGAATACTAAAGAATATAATATCCCAAAAATTCACACCTCTCGTCAATGAACTAAATTAACTTTAGTCATTGAACAGGCTTGGATAACTGCGTTTCCCCTATAGGACATCCCAATGATTATTTCGTCCAAGCGAGGTATGTCTCGATAGCTCAATTGGTAGAGCGCCCGCGTATCAAGCGGTGATTGTGGGTTCAATTCCCGCTTGAAGCAAAATATTTTTTGGGATATTATAATCTTTAAAAAAAATATTTCAACTCTGGCCTTATCGGAAGTTTTGAAAGGTCATGATAAAGGTTTTAGAACAGTCTATAAACCCCGTTAACAGAGTTGGGCACTGACTCAAACGAACGCAGCACCACACGCAACAAGAAATCTTGTATCATTATAAACAATTTATCTTTATTTACATTAATTAATTCGGGTTATAACGGAGCGCTCGTGACGTAGCTGGCTAAGTTGTTCTCACCAGATCAACAAAGTTAAGCACTGTTCCGCGTAGTCATCATTTGGATGGGTGACCGCCAGTGGCAATTTCAACTGAGCGCACCCGTGCTTCGGAGGGCACGTTAAGCAGTCGGCCCCGTCTTTTTCAAAATTGTTAGGCCATGACAGAGGCCTTCGGGTGGCCTAGAAACTCTGCCACCAGAGTTGGCCACTGACTCATACGAACGAACGAACGAACGAACCCAAATAAAAAACAAATAAGGATCAATCAATTCAAAAGTAAATTTTGCCTCCATTATTATTTTCAAATTGTAATTCCAATCAAATTTTTTATTTACAAATTAACCAACAACTAAGATTGTACCTATAAAAAGTTAGGCATGACCTGTGACGAATAACCCAGTATTGAGATACTGTTAGTCTGTACACTGTCGCACGCAGGAACAAGTTACTAATACTCTGTATAAAGTTGCTATATTAGTAAGAATCGGTCCCCGATGTGCTCTCGATCTCGGGAACTTCTTAACCGACTAAAAAACAGAGGTTATTTTATGTTATCGACTCGTTTTTGTAACCCAGAGTTCTTGCAGTGATATTTATATTAAGAAAATGAGAATTTTTACTTGGTGGTAGGACTCTACAGCAAGAGACCGTCTTGGTGGGTACCACCGCATTGTCAGATATTCTACCTCCAAGCAGCAGTGTGAAAGCTGCACTGTGTTTAGGTTTGAAGGGCACTGTAGCAAGTGAAATTGCTGGGCGAAAGAGACTTAACAACAGTGTCTCGGGGTGATAAGCGCACTTTACTTTACATTAAAGTGTGCTTTGGTTGGCACTGCATCTGTAATAGTCAGGCGTGGTGATTTACATTAATTCAGGTGAGCGCCTTGATTGTCTTGTACCTTGATGACATTAAAAAAAGAGACCTTTGAGCTCTAGAACGACAGCGCGCGAGTCTGGTATTGCTAGCGTCCATAGGTCATCAAACCGTTTACTACCCAATAGGCCATACAAGTTTGCTTTGTAGTAATCAAAAGCAAGCTAGTAACATGGTTAAACTTATTTTCAACACACTTGCTTATAAAGTGGCTCTATGGTCATCGCAATTAGGCACAGAATGACACCCATAATCAAACTATGACTTTTTCATTTCTATAACTCACTAATGAGTTCAAGATTATTTTATTATGAGTTTTTTTGTTATTTTATTCACAAGTGTGTTGAAAAACGTCGTATAATACACGTGTGTATTGATGATTACTGTCCTCGGCTATCTTAAGACCTTCGCCTACGGCTCGGGTCTCAATGGCGCCTCAGCGGTAATCACCAATGTTACACACTAGCACCATTATGTACTAATAAACAATTATAATGGCTCAACTGTTTCATATAATTTTGTATATTTTGTAATGTAATTCAATTATGTACATATTTTATTTGGTTAATAAAATAATTATAAGGTTATTATAATATGAAATAGTAGAGTATTATGCCTTCGAGCGGCGCCTGCTCGTGGCTTAGCTAGTTTCAATTACGCTAATGTCGAACAAACTGCTCCAAGAAAATACCCTTAGCTCATATTGAATTTGCATAATTTTAAAACAACGTTGAAGCTTTATAACTTAATATAAAAAATAACTTATGCATGCATTTAATTTCCAACATAAAAGCTCAGTTTTCTGACCAATAGCGCTTAGCTAACCTTGTGAGCTTTTTGGGTCTTCGATTTTCGACACTGAGCACGATCTTTGGCTCTTCGCATTCGTTTCCTGACAACTAAGGGTGAGTTGCACCATCTAACGTTAACGTCAAATTGTTCAATCGTCGTCGAACAATGACGTTGACGTTAGATGGTGCAACTCACCCTAATGCGCTAATCATCCAATCATCTATCCGGAGGGCGTCATACACTACGACAATCACGGACGTCAAGCTAAATAACTGAAATTTAGAGGATGTATTCTTTTGTACTAAGAAAATAATTTTTAAAATTCAACTTCAGGACGCAGCCAGGAAATACATTGCCGGACATTTTTTTTTTGTTTTTTTTTTATGTCAGCAAGTGACAAGACAATCAAGGCACTTGCCTGGTGTTAACCACGCCTGACCATAACAGATGCAGTGACACCCAAAGCTTGGTATTAAAGTTCTGCGTGTACTGCACTGCGCTCATCACTTGATCCAGTAATTTCACTTACTACAGCGCCCTTCAAACCTAACCACAGTGCAGCTTGCACACTACTGCTTGGTGGTAGAATATCTGACACTGCGATGGTACCCACCAAGACGGGCTCTTGCTGAAGAGTCACCAGGTAACACTAGACTGTGGTAGAATTATTCAGTGCAAATTGTAATGAGATTAATTTAACTTCTTAACTTAACTTTGCCATCATAATACTCAATTTATTTATTGCTCTCATACGGTTGGTACATTTACAGTTGTTATATAACTAGGCTCGTTCGTTCGTTCGTATGAGTGGCCAACTCTGGTGAGAGTTTCTAGGCTGCCCGAAGGCCTCTGTAACTTTGAAAAAGCCGGGACCAACTGCCCACCGAAGCACGGGATCGCTCAGTTGAAATTGCCACTGGCGGTCACCCATCCAAATGATGACCCCGCGGAACAGTGCTTAACTTCGTTGATCTGTTAAGAACAACTTAGCCAGTTACGTCACGAGCGCTCCATAACCGCTCAATATAATTAGGTGGTAGTATCACATATGAACCCTGTCCAAGGGTATGACAACATGGAGATAGGCCGAAGTTTAAATAAGTGGGAAGTAAGTAGATAGAAAGAGCACTGGTGGTCTAGTGGTAGTGACCCCGCCTTCTGATCCTTAGGTCGTGGGTTCGAATCCGGTCGTGCACCAATAGGTTTTTCTGTTCGAAAAACTTATGTGCGCAATGCCAGTGCTCTCATACGGTGAAGGAAAACATCGTGAGGAAACCGGCATGTCCAAGAACTAAAAATTCGAATGACATGTGCCATCCACCAATCCGCGTTGGGTCCGCGTGGTGGATTTAGACCCCAATCACTCTCGCCTGAGAGTAGGCCAGTGTCCCAGCAGTGGGAACATTAGAAGGCTGTCATGAAGTAGATAGATTAAGAAGATTGGCTTTCATTCCCAGTAGGTATTGTCATATATTTTTTTTGAAATTGAATTTATTTTTATTATAATTGGTTTTAATAAAGCATCTATTTTCATTAGTATTTAACTCGACCCCTGAAGTGTCGGAGCCAGCGTCACAGCGGTAGGTACATTATGAAAGGGGATATTTCGCAAAAACTTCTGTTTAATGAATTCTTTGGATTGGGTTGGGTTTTATTTTATTATTTGGAAATCTTTAGGCAGCAAGTAAGGGCGCGGGCGTATTGGCAAATTGATTTGTTCTATCAACAATAGTTTCCGCAGCGCATGCGATGAAAGACATTTTATGGCAATTTTTTTTACACATTGGCCACTTCAGTTGTATAAAAAAAAAATGTATTCCAATAGCTTGTGAAAAGAGCCATTAAATGGTATCAAGCTATTGATCCTGTAACAGTAAGGTTTTAATTATTATACTACTGAAGTGGTAACTAAGCGTACGGCCCACTTGATGGTCAGCGGTTACCGTAGTCTATGTACGCATGCAATCATGGATATCACTTGCGTGTTACCGCGTTACGTTAGATGAAAAGTCTCATGTGCCTAAAATTAACCGGAAACCTACCGAACCGGAACACAGAAATGCGGGCATTACTGCTTGGCGGTAGAAATAGGTATGGCGGTAGTACTTCCCCGGACGAGCTCTATCACAAAGAACTCTACTACTCTTAATTATACGATTTGTTTCTTAATAAGTCTTGCCTAGCACGTTACTCCACCGATACCCGCCAGTGTACGCAAGCCCTAAGGGTAGGGTTCGGCCGCAAAAAATGTAGGGATTCATTAGACTGACTTTATTTGGGGTTTTTGTATTTGTTCAAGAATTATGTTTACTTTTTCATCAAATGTTTGCGGCTTCCCTTTAATTGGGAGTTCGTTATTAGTTTTGAGGATCCGAGTGAGGGACGCGCTTTATTTTATTAATAAAGTTAAATAACGAAATGAAATTTGAATACAAATACGGAAATTATATTTAACTAGGTTAACAACCTAATTACTTTTCAGAGATTGATCCTGATGAAATATAAATGTGAATAATAAATAATAATAAAAAATGTATTTATTTCCAAGAAAAGGTTACACAAATTTTGTAAAACTTATACAATATAGGTACAGATAATAATAATATGACTTTGTTCATAGTAACATTGCAGTTTTACTTATTGCTATTCATGTTTTGATTTGAAATAATTATAAACCTTGTAGTTTAGCGTCAAAACTTTGATTCCTCGCTCTAACTAAGAATGCTTGGGTTATGTTCAGTCTGAGTTACTCAATCACTCATTTATCAAAACGGGTGTTTAAACGTGCCGGTGTATCGGTGCATATCGCGATGCGGAGGAGGACGCTCGCCGTGTTATTTTTTGTACAACTGAAGTGGCTACCAAGCGTACGGCCCACAACATGGTAAGCGGTTACCGCAGCCTATGAACGCTTGCAATACCATAGGTATCACTTGCGGGTTGCCACCTTGAGGCTAAGAGCGAAAGCCTCATGTGCCAGTAATTTCACCGGAAACCATACCCTTCACACCGGAACACAGCAATGCGAGCATTACTGCTTGGCGGCAGAAATAGGTATGGTGGTAGTCCTTCCCCGGACGAGCTCTATCACAAAGAACTCTACTAAGAGTAAAGAACGTTACTCAACCCTGATGAAGACTCTCGAAATTGAGTCGAAACAGTGTCGACCTCTTCCTCTTCTTCCTCTTCCTTCCTAGAGAAACCTCTTCACCGATATACTGGTACGTAAAAACACCCGTTTTTAAAATGATTGATTTATATAGTTCACGATAGTTTTATTAGTCATCATGACAGCCTTCTAATGTTCCCACTGCTGGGACACTGGCCTACTCTCAGGATTGGTGATTGGGTCTTAATCCACCACGCGGACCCAATGCGGATTGGTGGATGGCGCATGTCTTTCGAATTTTTAGTTCTTGGACATGCCGGTTTCCTCACGATGTTTTCCTTCACCGTATGAGAGCACTGGCATTGCGCACATAAATTTTTCGAACAGAAAAATCCATTGGTGCACGACCGGGTTTGAACCCTTTGAACGACCTTAGGATCGGAAGGCGGGGGTCACTACCACTAGGCCACTGGTGCTCCAGTTTATTATACTCAATCACACCTAAACTTATCCCAATGAGAGTTGTTCTATTGCAAACTGAAATATTAACACTAAATCCAGCCGTCTCTAAGTGAGAGCCTTTTTTTTTTTTTTTTTTTACCACTAAAGTGGCAACCAAGCGTACGGCCCACTTGATGGTCAGCGGTTACCGTAGCCTATGTACGCATGCAACATCATAGATATCACTTGCGTGTTACCACCCTGAGACGTTAGATGGAAAGTCTCATGTGCCTGTAATTTCAGCGGAAACCATACCCTTCGAACCGGAACACAGCAATGCGAGCATTGCTGCTTGGCGGCAGAAATAGTTATGGTGGTAGTACTTCCCCAGACGTGTTCTATCACAAAGAACTCTACTACTTTTTTTTTCCCTTCAGAAGCCTTAGTCGCTATGACAAAACGCGGGCTGGTTACGATATCTGCGTGGAATCGTTGTTGACGAGCCACGTTTTAGGGCTCGTCTGACTGTTTTTAAAAGTCAACCTTTCGATAGCGAAACTATCGTTATTGAAACAACACAGATACGGATAAAAATTTTACAATTTCACACCACGGCACGTATAGAACACGTTACTAAGTTACACGTTATTGGTACGGAATCTTCGAGATCATAGCAAAAGCAGTACAGCGCTCTGCGCGTTCAATACAATAATGCCTTCAGGGTGCTGATGGGGCTGCCCCGGTTCTGTAGCGCGTCAGGGATGTTTGCAGACGCGCGAGTAGACTGCTTCTACACAGTAATGCGTAAGCGCTGCACATCCCTGGTGCGCAGGGTTCGGGCCAGCTCCAACAGCATTCTGAGGATGTTTGCTGCTAGGTTTGTTTGTCACTATTTGAACCATTGCTGTATGGTGCATTTAGTGACGGTCAAATCTAGGTTAGCAAATTAATAAATTGTGCCTAGCCTAATATTAAGATGATCCTATGATGATTGAAACGAAAAGAAGGCAACGCGGCAGACCAAAACGGAGATGGCGGGACGAACTGGATAAATTTTTGGTAGATTGGAGGTTTTTGGCACGGGATCGAGACGTCTGGAGGGAATGGGGGGAGGCCTTTGCCCAGCAGTGGGACACCAACGGCTGATATAATAATAATAATATGATGATTGAATAAATAAATAAATTATTATTATTATTATAGCGAATAAGCCCCCTTTTTATACTGTCCTAGTTACATAACACTTCAATAATCTATACATAAGACTGGTTAAATTTGTTGCACTAACTATTTGTTACACTTTTAAGAGTAGTAGAGTTCTTTGTGATAGAGCTCGTCCGGGGAAGGACTACCACCATACCTATTTCTGCCGCCAAGCAGTAATGCTCGCATTGCTGTGTTCCGGTTTGAAGGGTATGGTTTCCGGTGAAATTACAGGCACATGAGACTTTCCATCTAACGTCTCAGGGTGGTAACACGCAAGTGATATCTATGATGTTGCATGCGTACATAGGCTACGGTAACCGCTGACCATCAAGTGGGCCGTACGCTTGGTTGCCACTTTAGTAGTATAAAAAAAAAAAAAAAAAACTTGAACTATGCGTACGTGCGTCATACTTCGAGGTATTGCATTGAGCGGACACAATGTTCGAAAGAGGCTAGCTACCCTCAACACAGGTTCGCCTAGGGTGGGAGCTAGCGCACAAGCAAATTTGTAGGTACCTTTATTATAATGTTTATTTTGTTCACTGTTTTGCTACATAAGTATGTACTCTTGTATTTATAATCTAAGTATTATTAAGTTTGCATTTATTGTTCCACCTCATGTTTGAAGCAACGAAATAAATAAATAAATAAATAAATAATGCTGGACAATTCACACAGCATCATCTAGCCCCAAAGTAAGCTGCTGTTAAACAGAGCTGTATTATGGGTACTAGATGACTGATATATATTTAATACAATACAATACATAGATAGATATTTTTTATTATATATAGAAAATACCCAGAACACCCGGAACAAATATTTGTAGATCGTACAAACATTTGTTCCGAGGCGGGAATCGAACCCGCAACCTCTGCGTCCCGGACCTGCGCCCGCTGCGCAGGTCCGCCTGACGACGATATAAAAATAAATAAATAAAATAAATAAAGTTAGTAATACAGCCAATTTCACAGAACGTAAAAATTCAGTCTAATATCAGTCGTCCGTTTAGTTAGTCCGATGATGGGACTGATGAGACTTCGTCATGTCAGTATTTTTTTAGTAGTTTCAGTAGTTTTGGATTTCTGACATTTTGTTATTAATTTTAACCAAGTAATAATTCATTAATTAGATATTACTATTGATTTTTTTAATGATTTTTTTTAGTAAGTGATCACATTTTTAACATTGTACCTACTACTCAGACCTTTATTGCTTTACCTCAACTATAATATTTGCATGCTTGTGAAGCAAAAACATGTTGTACTTCATATTATTATATTAAGACCTATAATGTTTCCTACCGTGTTTTAGCAAATAAACTTATTTCATTTCAGTAGTTGGTTGATTAAAAAACCCGGACTAAGACTAGGAGAGGACTAAGAGTAGTAGAGTTCTTTGTGATAGAACACGTCCAGAGAAGTACTACCACCATACCTATTTCTGCTCGCATTGCTGTGTTCCGGTGTGAAGCGTATGGTTTCCGGTGAAATTACTGGCACATGAGGCTTTCGATCCATGCCTCAAGGCAACCCGCGAGTGATATCTCTGGGATTGCAAGCGTCCATAGGCTGCGGTAACCACTTAACTTGTAGACCGTACGCTTGGTTGCCAGTTGTATAAAAAAAAACTACTGCTGTGATTTAGCTACAAATTTATATCTATAGAAAACAGATAAACTGCAACTATTTATTTTGTATGTAGTTATGTAGATCGTTAAACGCGGTACAACGTCCAAAGAGTCCGATGTCACACGAATGTTCTGTTAGTAATGGCTTCATGCAATCACATTTTCGCGTTCGTCCACCCAGCCAAGGGATATTGAACTGTATTTGTATATTGGTAAGGCTTAGGGGTGATGTTGAGGGCGCTCGCTTGTCGATAATTGAGTAAATGAGTGTCGCTGACAGTTTATTGGCGACGCGGCGAATGCTGCTCGCGCAGGATAGCTGGTTGTATAACTTATCGAATTGATTAATTATACACTAATTATTTGAGTAAGTTAAGGACTTTTTTCGGTTATAGATATTTATTTCTCAAAACAGAATACATGTTATTCACTTATATTGAAAAACACTAGTTTAATAAAGTAATATTGTTCATGGAACGAGAAATGGGAACGCTAGGATGTGGTAAAAACTATTGTAGTTAGGCTTATGTAAGTAATTGGCTTTTTACTTTAGGTAATTGTAAGTTTTTCCTGAAATTAAGTTAGTAGTTTTTACTTTTTTTTTACATGATCGAATTGTTTACAGAGAGCTTTTTTTTTAATGTAGGTAATAAAAAAAAAATGTTTTTAGAGACACGGATTTTACTTTGCCACAGCGCGGTGACATTCCGTCGCTAGATTTCGTGATCAGCTCCATAGTGTTTCATGCACAGCTGACGAATCGTACTGGTAGAGGTCATAGTGATACCCATAGAACTACCATAAGTAGAATAAAAGAGTTCGTCGATTTGTATGGGCACCGAGCGTGTAACATTTTGCGTTATTTTACACATATGTGTATTTTAGTGATGGGAAACATAAGCCACGCGAAAAAAACAATTCTAGGCACTGCCACACCACCACACAACCCCGGTCGGGAGCGGACTGAGTTTCACAGCGAGTAAAGAGGTCACTCAGCCCTTACTTAGCCTGTCTTTTTGGCACGCGAGGTACATACACTCACTCAATCTACTTAAATATATTTTTGTGGTGATACCGGCTCAAGGCATTGATTCAGATATTGTTAAGAAAATTTTAAGCACATTTAGGTTAAAGTTTTCAGTCCTAGTCCACTGCTGACGCTGTGACTTCTGAAAGAGAACCGGTTGGCACCACACTGGAGCTTTAAGACGAAGAAGGGTCAACAAAAAAATCTACTTAGAAACCCAGCTGAGTTTGATGCCAGAGACATAGGCTCGTGAAACTGGCGCAATTTGATCCTACTGATAAAATATTTTGCATCTGAATTTGAATCTGAACCAAACATTCTCCCGCCCTGTGCGCGATAATGTGTCTACTAATGACTTATAACGATAATCACCTTCACATTACACCGGCAGGTGGCACCACGGTGGCACGCACTACGCTCAGCAGATGACGGGTAACATAATGTCATCGGCACACGCTAAATCAGCCATTATATAGAAATCATACATCAGTTTTGTAAATTTAGCTAGAAAAGTTTGTACCTGGAGGTGGGACTCTTCAGCAAGAGTCCGTCTTGGTGGGTACCACCGCAGTGTCAGATATTCTATCTCCAAGCAGTAGTGTGCAAGCTGCACTGTGTTTAGGTTTGGAGGGCAAGTGAAATAAATGGGTGAAAGAAACTCAACAACAATATCAGCGCAGTGCAGGGGCCCAACCATGAACTCATCAAGCGATTCAAATGAAGACCAAAACTTAATTGTCAAAAAATTTTGTACAATTAGACAATCATGTCATGGTATACATTTTTTTGACAATTTAGTTTAGGTCTTCAATTGAATTGCTATAAGAGTTCATGGTAGGGGCCAGTGCCACGCAAACACTTAAAAATTTTAAGCTTTGAGTGGCACTGCACCTGTAATAGTCAGGCATGCACATCAGGTGGGCGCCTTGATTGTCTTATCAGTTGCTGAAACAAAAAAAAAAAGCTTCTGACATAAAACTTACAGCATAAGACCACTATTAATTTTTTAAATTTTTTGTTTGTTTTTAAGAGTAGTAGAGTTCTTTGTGATAGAGCTCGTCCGGGGAAGGACTACCACCATACCTATTTCTGCCGCCAAGCAGTAATGCTCGCATTGCTCTGTTCCGGTTCGAAGGGTATGGTTTCCGGTGAAATTACAGGCACATGAGACTTACCATTTTAGGTCTTAGGGTAGTAACACGCAAGTGATATCTATAATTATGTTGCATGCGTTCATAGGCTACGGTAACCGCTGACCATCAAGTGGGCCGTACGCTTGGTTACCACTTTAGAAGTATAAAAAAAAAAAACTCACAAACAAGCTTATGGTCCCAGGTACGGTCACCGTTGCCTATGGAAGCTTTTGCCAGATCAAAGTCTCATGTGCCTTTTATATAACAAGGACCCTTCGAGCCGGAACGCGACAATGCTCGCATTATTGCTCCGCAAATAAAATTGCTTGTGATCAGTTGTCAAAGCTCGCAGTGTAATCCATTACCGGATAATGCTCGCCTTACAGGATACATTTCTTGTTTCCTTTATTCCTCTCTGACCCTCGTCAAGTGCGAGTAGCACCTGAGCCCGGCGACGAGACCAAGTTACACAAAGACGGCACTTCACTTATGCTGTCCTCTGAAGCTAAAAAGGACTGCATCATTCCGTGACTGATAAAATTAACGCGTAAACAATGAGATCTCAGAAACAGCTGTACTTTCTTGTAAAAGCCTGCCAAGAATAAATAATAAATAAATAAATAATGCTGGACAAGCCACACGGCATGATCTAGCCCCATGTTGTGTTATGGTTCCGTGAAGTTAGCCGTTTGTGCAGCGCAAAGACAATTTAGTTAGAAAAAACTCCATTGCGCATCGAAACGGCTAACTTCGGTAGTCAAGTTTTAGTTTTACTTTCATACAATAAGTAGTGATATATTTTACGATATTTTTTCATTAGTAAATTTTACACAATATTCTGCCGGGCTAGTAAGAGCAACAAAGACAAATAATCTCTTTATTGAAAGGCAGGTTTAAAGATTGTAATTTTTCTCTCTAATTCGGTAGTTAAAGCCAAAGAAAATATTTTCTTCGACCAACTTGCCAACACATTTATGGTCTTCCCATTTTCATTGTTTTTCACTTGTTTTAAGTTTTATTTCTAAAGTTTATGGCATTTAATAAAACTCGTTTTCTTAGCACATGTGTAATTAAAACAGAAGAGTTATGTTGGCTTTAATTTTAATTTTATTGCAATTTCCTTCAAAACTTTGGTTCTCCACATTTTTTTAATATAAATTGAAAGGAGCTTTTAAAAAAAAACTGTTATCTACGGTTCTCTGTCACACTTACCACACCTTACCGTAAGAAGTTAATGTTACCCTGTAGGTGGTATCCTCGTCACGTCGCGTCCTGTCGCGTTGGAGTGTAACGTCACACGCGTCGTCGGCCTACCCGGGACCGTTGCAACACGACACGCAACTCATTCATTGATTGTTTTAACATTTAGACGTCTAACGTCTCAGGGTGGTAACATGTAAGTATAACTTTTTTTTTTCATTTTTTCTTATTGCTACATAATACAAGTTGGAGCTAATTTAATATTTTATATATAGAGCTAATAAAAATGTGTATATGCCTGAACTAGGAAAACCTGTATTTCAGGCTAAAAGTATTATAAAGTAAAATGAAAAATAAATAAATAATGCTGGACAATCCACACAGCATCATCTAGCCCCAAGGTAAGCTGCTGTTAAACAGAGCTGTGTTTGGGTAATAGATGACTGATATATACTTAATACAATACATAGATAGATATTTTTTATTATATATAGAAAATACCCAGAACACCCGGAACAAATATTTGTAGATCGTACAAACATTTGACCCGAGGCGGGAATCGAACCCGCAACCTCCGCGTCGCAGCGCGCCCGCTGCGCCACATCGGTCGTCTAGTGACTGATATCTATGATGTTGCAAGTGTACATAGGCTGTCATATCCTGTTAGAAACAGTAATTCCTAGTAGGTAACCAGAATAAAATATAGTTTGTGTTCCAAGTTTCATCCAAATCTGTTTTGCCGTTGCAAAGTTGGGTGTGAATAAACAAAAACTATTGCACTTAAAACATTAGTGTGATATCATTATATACTTGAATATAAAAGCATTTTACTTTTTGATTATAGAATTATAATGTAATTTTATTGATGATGGCAGAGACAAGAGTTTCACAGGAATGTATTTTGTGGTATTTTCTAAGCTGACTTTAACTATGTTAGTTTTGTGTATTATATCACTAACCCATCTTTTGATCTTGAGTTGACCTAACCAGATTTAAACCTAATTGAAAGGTTTTTGCTATCTGATTTCCTGCTGTTTACAAAACCAATAAAAGGTTAACCTACTCTTTGCGTGAGGGATAAGCTTCTAACAAAGAGAAAAGCTTTATGCGAGCGGACATTGTGTACAATAAACGAACATTGTGATAGTTCTCGACTGTCGTTTTAATATGTTGCTGGTCCCCAAGCTCTGAGCGCACGCGATTGAACTCTCGCATCGACTGCTCAATCCCCGAATGAAACTACCACGCAGCAATCTGTGTCAACGACCGTCCCCATCCACTGCTATACATCGCCGGCTGAGTGGGAGCTCAAAGCGAACGCAGCTTTTGTCCGCAGCAATCGACGTGTATCGAGGACAAACGGTTTGATTTCACGGCCCGCAGTAGCGCTGCGGCCTTGATCCGTCTAATACCAACTGCTACTATCAATTCCCGAAACGTTCCCGCGACTGACACAACCCGTACACATTCCATTGTATTTGTTGTTTGAAAACGCAACAAAAAATATCTCTTTTGAACCCAGCTTTGTGTTGTAACTGAGACTAATGCCATCATCAATCATGCTAATCTCGTCAGGGTAATCTAGCTCCTCTATCTTTTGATGGATTTCGTGAGTAATGAAACGGAGGCATAATAAAAATGTTTTATTTATAAAAGAAATCGTGTCCAAACCAACCCTAGTCTTAAAACTACGCGTCACATGAAGACGTCATCGGCGAGGGCCTTGCCGGGCGGCCGGTCATCTTCGAAAGTCACCATTTTGTCTCTTCCCGACCCCTTTACCGTCACTTTCTCCTGTCCCTTCTTATCAAACGTCAAGTCATACAAATCCCCCACTCCACTCAAGTTGAACTCACTTAAACTGCGCGGAACGAAATACTCTACACACTTCTCCGCGTGGCCAGCCGAGCGTCTGACTGGCGTGTTCCTCTGGAAGCTCTCATCTCCGTAGTTCGTGGATTTCCTCCTCGGAAGGCTGTTGAACTTGGTTGGGTTCGAGCTGTCTATCTTGAAGGAGACCTGCTGCCTCGGGGCGGGGAAGGCGGCCGACGGGCCCGCCTCGGCCGCCTCCCGGTGTCAAGAGACCACAGACATGGCGATTTTCTCATCGCAGGTCTTGTCCGCGCTGTGCACCGCTCGAGACTTTGCGCTCCCCGTACACAGTACCGTGAAACTCCGAAGTATCGAGCTCATGTCTTCTTGAATTAGGTTAAAGCACATCGCAATTACGACTATCCCAACTAGTATGTACAAACAGCAGACTCCTAACGCGACATCTTCCGCTTTGGCCGAGAGCGTGCTCGCATATAGCCCTGGTTTCAAGTCTGCAAAGCCGATCGTCGCGAGGCTCGAGAACGAGAAAAAAAAGCCGTCTGTAAAGTCCCACTTCTCAGTCGTGTGAAATACAAAAGTCCCTAAAGATATATACATCACTATCAGCAGTAGACTGAGCACTATGGGCACTCGAGTGTGGTCTCGACACGTCCAATGGTACCCGCCACTGAAACTGTCCAGGTTCAAGGCCGCCTGAAACGGTGTTCTCTTTTGCTTCTCCAGACAAAACTCTCTTTTCTCGCAGTCATACTGCTTGCAATCTACTAGAGCGTATTTGTTCAGACAGTCAGCTTTTGTGTGAAAGTTGTCGGTCTTGAATCTGGAAGGACATATCTTGGAGTAGAGAACCCTGAAGTTCCTCGCGAGAGCCTCGCCGATGGTGGAGAGGTAGAGCATGATGATGGGGATCCCGATGCATGCGTAAGCGATGGCCACCAGCTTGCCCGCTGACGACTTGGGTGTAACGTTGCCGTGACCTGCAGAAAAAACCAATCAATCAATACATTTATTGCTGTCATATGGTACATTATGTAGTTGTTACAGAATAAGTAGTATCACACATAAACCCTGTTACTAGGGTATTGCAACATGGAGAAAAGCCGAGGTATATGCATTAGGTATTCATATTAAAAAAAGTAAGCTTTTTTAAACTAAAGTTAGCTTTTTTTATTTTTATGTAACCTGATGTTAAGCACCACGCCTGACTATTACTATTATTATTAGATCTCTAGTTTAAGTTGTAATAGGTCTACATTAGTATAACCTTTACTTAACTTCATATTATGTAGTTAATGGAGACGAATTTATTTTGAAATTCTCGTAAAAGTACATTATCTGCTCGTATAAATTTTAAAAGTATTCACTTTCAGAGTGACAACATTAAATACGACGATAAATATTTTATTTTCATTCTGAATAGAAGTTTTATTTTACGATGTTCGAGCAAATTTAGAATTCATAAAAGTTGATGGGTGAATATAAAACTAAATATTACTAGAACTTTATCACGAGAAGCTAATCAGGGAAAGAGGATAATAGAGTTCCTTGTCCGGGAGAAGTAATACTACTGTACTACTATCTATAAGTAAGTAAGTTCGTATGAGTCAGTAGCAAACTCTAGTGACGGCCTCTGTCATGGCCTTACAACTTTGAAAAAGCCGGGACCAACCCCTCCGAAGCACGAGAGCGCTTACTTAAAATTGCCACTATCTGCAAAGCAGTAACGCAGTTCAAAAGGTGTGGTGAACAGTGAAACTACAAACGACTCTTGACTTAAATTTCAGCGTGGCGACGCGCAAGTACGCGTTTTACGAGCTTCTATAGGCTACGGTAACCACTTACTGCAGGTGTTTATCAGTTCTACTAATACTTGTAAAAGAAATGAGCTTCAATCTAATCTAAAGCTCTTCTCTACATACTATATCTCTATCCCTATATGTACGCTTAGATCTTTGGATCTACGCAACGGATTTTAATGCGGTTTTCATTAATAGATAGAGTAACTCCAGATCAAGGTTATACGTTAAGTTTGAGCACCCAAGCAAAGCCGGAGCGGGTTGCTAGACAATCGCACTAATATTATAAATGTTTGAATGTTTGTAACTCGACAACCACTGAAGCGATTTGGCTAAAATTTAAAACATAGATAGATAATGACCGGTAATAGTACATAGGCTACTTTTAATACCGTAGAAAAGTACAGCTCCCGAGTTGCACGCGAACGAAGTCGCCGGCGACAGCTTGTTATATAATAAGCTTACCTATCGTTGTTATAAGAGTTAATGCGTAGAGAAAACTGCTGGAAAATGTCCATCTATAGTCTCCTTCGTGGTTAAATCGGACTCTACTCTCGAACGAGACTGCACCTCCCATGCTTTTTATCAGAACTTTCTGGAAGTCCATCAGCTCTTTAGCCGCGAGCTTCGTCCAGTTCTCTTTATACAAAATGTTCAAGTCTTCGGTGATAGACCACAGTCTCTCTACTGTCTTAGATCTCAGGTGATTACTGGCCTCTTGCGCTTGGCTGAGATTGGGTTTTGATGCTGCTACAGCGGTTTCTTCTGTGACGTTTCCTTCTAACGCTAAGAACAGGAACCCTCCTAGTAAATTGTAGGTGAGGACGAGGAAGCATATCGCTAGACAGGTTAGGGGTGAGGCTTTCCGTTTGTGAGCGCATCGGCAGCAGAACAACCGGCTGTCGCCAGGTGGTCGCGTGAAGCAGCATCGAGGCTCCTCGAACCCGTCGGGCCTGGAGTAGGTTCTGGCAAGGCCCCGGCTGCCGTCTTCCAGCATGGTGCCGCTAGACCTGGCTCATGGCAAGGTCATCGAATCTTGTACTTCTTGTCGTGCCGTTTCTTTGTGCGGGCCATTCTAGTTTGTGGAGTATGGTGGAGACCCTGCAACAAAAAGAGAATAAGGCGAGTGAGACATCTTGCTTTTGATCAATAAAGTAAGTTCGTATGAGTCAGTCTCTGTCTCCAGAGTTGGCCAACTCTGGTGACAGAGTTTCTAGGCCGCCCGAAGGCCTCTGTCATGGCTCAACAACTTTGAAAAAGCTGGGACTGACTGTTTACCGTGCCCTCCGAAGCACGGGAGCGCTTAGTTGAAATTTCCACTGGCGGTCACCCATCCAAATGATGAGTACGCGGAACAGTGCTTAACTTCGTTGATCTGTTAGGAACAACTTAGCCAGCTACGTCACGAGCGCTCTGATTCTGGTCAATGAATAGGCTAATGTTTCTGATAGTTCCAAAAATAACTATGAAATTGATTGTGGATCAATCAGATTTTTTTTATACTACTAAAGTGGTAACCAAGCGTACGGCCCACTTGATGGTCAGCGGTTACCGTAGCCTATGTACGCATGCAACATCATAGATATCACTTGCGTGTTACCACCCTGAGACGTTAGATGGTAAGTCTCATGTGCCTGTAATTTCACCGGAAACCATACCCTTCGAACCGGAACACAGCAATGCGAGCATTACTGCTTGGCGGCAGAAATAGGTATGGTGGTAGTCCTTCCCCGGACGAGCTCTATCACAAAGAACTCTACTACTCTTCAGACCAAGTTTATTTAAGGCTGTATTTTTCAGGGTTTTATGCTTTAGTTAGAGTTTTTGATCAATATAATCACAACTCCGTTACAAATAAAAGTAAATACGAAAACAAATTGTTATTTTTCACCTCAAAGCTCAGCGGCACGCGGATGGCAAAAAAGTTGATTTGAATTTATTACTCGCGTCAGTTATTCCGGCTTTTGTAAAATATTTGCAGGAATAAAGAGTTGAAATTGGTGATATAACCTCAGTTTACTAAATAAACAGTAGCCCACAATGATGGCCGTAATACAGCGAAATGATAAGTTTGGTAATTCGAAATGACTAACTTCTAGTTTTAGGAAAGGTCCTAAAGCTCTTTTTTATTTTAGTTACATAACAAGCATAGCTCAGCTCTGCCGGCGTATTAAGTCTCTTTTGCCCAGTAATTTCACTTGCTACAGTGCCTTTCAACACAGTAATGCTTCTCTGCTTGGCAGTCATTTCATTCTTATTAACTTGATCAGGATACAAAAAGGTTTTTATCTTTTGAGGCGAAATAATAATAGAAATAGAAATAAATGGAAAAATATTTATACACAATAAACATAAAAGGCCAAAGGCTGGTTCATATCTGGCTCAACGTATCAGCATTGCCATTCAACGTGGCAATGCAGCCAGCATGTTGGGAACGCTTCCTACTGGTAGTGATTTGGATCAGTTGAGCTATCTATAGGTCGTTTGTAACGGTCTTTAGATGGCTCAACTGTTTCATATGTATTTTGTATATTTTGTAATGTAATATAATTATGTACTTTAAACATAAACATAAATATAACAATACAAATTAAAACTAAACTAGTGTGATGAAAAAAGGCAGCCACTCAGCATGTGCTACAGACTTAATGTGTCTGTAGCGCTGGTTTTCAGTGTAGCCTACGAGTAGTAATAGCAGCAGTGAGCTGCGACACGAGTCTCTCTACCTAACTATTTATTTAGGTACATTTTATAAGGATTTGCTAAATACACCAAAAATGATCTGCGTGTGAAAAAAAAACTAAGAAATCTCCCTGCAGGTTTCTTTCAAATGAACTACATGCTGTTAGACCGTTTCACGGTCATTGACAGCGTTATACAGAAGTGTGGGGCCTAAGGCTGCCTTTCCAGTGATGTGCGAGGATGTGTAGCAAAGGATATGTTTGTCATAATTAATGAACCAATGGAATCACTTTATTTACCTAACCTCGCTTTGCCCAGATATAGTAATTCTATTGGTTCCAAATACTCGCACATCTCTGGTGGAAAGGCACTAAGACGGGCTGTGGGCACATCTTTGGCCCATGTCACTCGATCCACGGTGTCACGTTCTGTATATTCGCAGGGAAATGTCGGATTATTCCCGTCTGTCACCTAGTTTTGTCCCCTTAAGCACTTATTGTAGGTCACCCTTTTTGCAATAAGGTGACAAAACGCTCTTTTATTTTTTTTAAATAAAAGTGACGAGAGGAGTGCTTAAAATTAAAATTAAATTATCTGTCACTAAAAGTGGGACAGATAGACATATTTTAATTTATTTTATTTTTACATGTTTGGAAAACTAACAGTCAAATCACGTGAGAATGGTAATGCTTAAAATATAGAACAGGATTAACCTAAACAGTTTTCACTAATAGTTCACTTATACTTAACAAAGTTTTAGTTGTCCACAAATATAACACTTAGTAGGTTTTAACAGTTAATAATATTTAGAAAAATGAATAAGAAAACATTGATCACTTATTTAACAGGTACCTACATATTTTATTATACAGGGTCATTCATTATCAACCTGACAAACTTAAGGAATAATTCCACGCAAAAACAAAATTATGTACCTATTATTATTTTTTTAACGTATATTTTGTCTTAAAAATCCCAAGTAAACAAAAAAAATCGATTACGTTTTTCTGCTCAATTATTATTTATCATTATTGGGAATCGAGTTAAGCGGCGTATTAATGAATTAATCGAGTGTGCGCGCCCCGTAGCGGGTCATTGACACGCGCAGGTCAAGGACGCGCGTGTTATTAACCCGCGGTTCATTGACGCGTAGGACACTAATACGTGCCGAGCGCTGCCTTTTCGATTTCTAAACAAGGATAACTAGTTATTAAGCAGAATTACGTAAATTTTTTTTTATCTAAAAAATAAACGTTTCGAAAATAAAAATAAAAGTATTTTTTTTTATGTGTGGAACTTACCCCTTAAGTCTGTCAGGTTGATAATGAATGACCTTATATATATCTATAACATATTTCTGAGTTACATGGTTTGGCTATAATGACCGCAGGTATGTTTCAATAACGTCGGATCAGTGGCGGTGTCTGCTCGCAACGCGTGCGTAGATACTACTGATTAATGTGATAGAGTCGCAGCCGGAACTCATTACTCACCCCAAGCTACGATGTGAGCTAATATACGGAGTACGAGCTACGAGGTCGACCAATATAGAGGCCATATTTCATTTAATAAAGCTGAAATGATACGTTTATGTTAAACAAGTATTAGCGTTCTTAATAATTCATAAATTATAACTGATTTCAATTTTCCGAGCAATCAATGTGTCGCTGTTTCCACAGTTAATAATTTTGAAAGGCAATGTGTACGCTTCTATAACAAAGGCTTTTTTAAATAAATATTATATCATCATCATCATCATCATCATGACAGCCTTCTAATGTTCCCACTGCTGGGACACTGGCCTACTCTCAGGCGAGAGTGATTGGGTCTTAATCTACCACGCGGACCCAATGCGGATTTCCGATCCTAAGGTCGTGGGTTCAAACCCGGTCGTGCACCAATGGATTTTCTGTTCTAAAAATGTATGTGCGCAATGCCAGTGCTCTCATACGGTGAAGGAAAACATCGTGAGGAAACCGGCATGTCCAAGAACTAAAAATTCGAAAGACATGTGCTATCCACCAAATATTATACATATAATGCTGGACAATCCACACAGCATCATCTAGCCCCAAGGTAAGCTGTTGTTAAACAGAGCTGTGTTTGTTGGTACTAGATGACTGATATATACTTAATACAATCGTTCGTTCGTTCGTTCGTATGAGTCAGTAGCCAACTCTGGTGACAGAGTTTCTAGGCCGCCCGAAGGCCTCTGTCATGGCCTAACAACTTTGAAAAAGCCGGGACCGACTGCTTAGCGTGCCCTCCAAATCACGGGAGCGCTCAGTTGAAATTGCCACTGGCGGTCACCCATCCAAATGATACAATACAATACAGAGATAGATATTTTTTTATTATATACATATAGAAAATACCCAAAACACCCGGAACAAATATTTGTAGGTCGTACAAACATTTGACCCGAGGCGGGAATCGAACCCGCAACCTCCGCGTCGCAGACGGACCTGCGCCCGCTGCGCCACATCGGTTGTCAAATATTTTTTTTGTCAATAATTTTCATTTTAAATTGTATTTCGTTATTTTGATGTGTTTTTTGTATATTGTGTGAAAAGTGAAAAATAAATGTGCACCTGTGATACACCATTTCAAAGGTCGTGTGTTCGAAACCAGCCGCGGCAGTGGATATTTTTTTAGAAAAAAGTATGTGTCCAATGCCAGTGTTTTTTTTCTTTACCGTTTCAGAGCAAGAGTAGTAGAGGTCTCTGCTACCACCATACCTATTCCTGCCGCCAAGCAGTAATGCTCGCATTGCTGTGTTCCTGTGTGAAGGGTATGGTTTCCGGTGAAACTACTGGCACATGAGGCTTTCGATCTTAGCCTCAAGGTGGCAACCCGCGAGTGATACCTCTGGTACTGCAAGCGTCCATAGGCTACCATACCATACCATACCATAAGAAAAAACAAATTGCATTTATATGTTTACAGTGTAACAATGGTCGGTCATATCACTAAAAGTGACCTCTTCCAGACAACCTTTGGATGGACAGTACTTGTTGAACAATATGGACGTTGGCGTTCATTACACGAATATAAACTGTAAAGAGTTCATTAAAAACTACATATAATATACTTAAATCTGTACTTCTATACTTATATTATAAAGAGAGAAGATTTGTATTTTTGTTGGTTACGAATAAACTCAAAAACGACTAGTCCGATATCAAAAATTCTTTCACCATTAGAATGCTACATTATCTCTGAGTAACATAGGCTATATTTATTACTAGCGATCTGCTCCGGCTTTGCACGGGCGCGGTTTCATTGCACCCGCGCGAAGCTGGGAACTTCTAATACTTAAATAATATTACAATAAATAAATAAACTTTAATAATATTAAGACCGCCCATTGTACGTATAAATTTTGTTTTATCTTGTAGTCTTTAGTTTTAGTTATTAAGTTTGGTGTAAGCACAATAAAGAATTTTCATTCATTCATTCATTCATTCATTACAAGTTAAAGCAACTGTGCTAACAATTTTTTTTATTATGAACAATATTGACTAATGAACTAGAAATTCACAAATAAGGTGTTTCAGAATTCAAAGCAAAGTTACGAAATCGCGAACAATAAAGGCCACACAACACCAACCGGAATAACTAACTCACTCTCGACGGACCGGCCCGAATTCCAGAACATTCGACTAAACAACAGGAAATCTGATACAGCAGCAGGTGAAGTGACCGCAACCACTGAATGAGCGCCACAGCGCAGCGAGGCCGGCGGGGTTACTGTCGCGTGTCGTTTAGGAGGAAAAGGCGAGAGACTTTAAAAAAATAGGTATTTGAATAAAATGTTCCTGTCTCGCTGTGCGCCGCTCTTCACAAACAGGGACAACTGCAGCTCAGATTGATTTAGCTACATAATTATTAACCAAAACAGCATGTATTTGAATAAAATGTTCCTGTCTCGCTATATGCCGCTCTCCACAAACAGCGAGAAAGGGATAACTGCAGCTCAGATTGATTTAGCTAGATAATTATTAACCAAAACAGCATGTATTTGAATAAAATGTTCCTGTCTCGCTATATGCCGCTCTCCACAAACAGCGAGAAAGGAATAACTGCAGTTCAGATTGATTTAGCTAGATAATTATTAACCAAAACAGCATGTATTTGAATAAAATGTTCCTGTCTCGCTATATGCCGCTCTTCACAAACAGCGAGAAAGGGATAACTGCAGCTCAGATTGATTTAGCTAGATAATTATTAACCAAAACAGCATGTATTTGAATAAAATGTTCCTGTCTCGCTATATGCCGCTCTCCACAAACAGCGAGAAAGGAATAACTGCAGTTCAGATTGATTTAGCTAGATAATTATTAACCAAAACAGCATGTATTTGAATCAAATGTTCCTGTCTCGCTATATGCCGCTCTCCACAAACAGCGAGAAAGGGATAACTGCAGCTCAGATTGATTTAGCTACATAATGATTAACCAAAAAAGCATGTATTTGAATAAAATGTTCCTGTCTCGCTATATGCCGCTCTTCACAAACAGCGAGAAAGAGATAACTGCAGCTCAAATGCGAATGCAAAAAGCATTTCGCAGTCGACTATTTCCTTCTACAACAAACCCAACTGTTTATTATTTTTTTTTAAATTAAAACATAACCGTTAGCTATGCCCCTAAGTTTTTTTGTAAATTTGCGTAGTTTTTTTTTGGATGAGTGTCTGAAAATATATAAAAAATTAGGCAATATTTCTAGTTTTGGAAGACTCCTACTTCCTAGAATAATTGAAAAAAACTAATGGTTTTTGCTCAATAACCTATTCCACTAAAAATGAGCCTTCAGAGCATTTATTCGCAACTAAAACGCAGCTATAAACAATGTTTGAAAGCTTAGCGGTCACGTGGCTCTAGGTTTGAACTCTGTCTACTACAGAGAGCCGCAGTGCTTCTGAATCTGGATTCTGCAAGAGCTGGTGTTAACCGAGCAATAATCCGTGCTTCGTAGGGCACGTTAAGCAGTCGGTCCCGGCTTTTTCAAAGTTGTTAGGCCATGACATCCATCGGGCGGCCTAGAAACTCTGTCACCAGAGTTCTGTCACTGACTCATACGAACGAACGAACGAATTGAGCAATAGAGAAACAGTAAGTTGTTGTGAGTCAGTGGTCAACGGTGATACAGTTAAGAGGCCGCCTGCTGTCCTTCGCTAGGGTCTAAGAACTTTGAAAAAACTGGGACCAACTGCTAAATGTATCTTCCAAAGCACAGTATTAGTGCTCAGTTGAAATTGCTACTAGCAGTCGCCCATCCAAGTGGCGGAACAGTGCTTTTTTATGCTGGACAATCCACATAGCATCATGTAGCCCCAAGGTAAGCTGCTGTTAAATAGAGCTGTATTATGGGTACTAGATGACAGATATATATTTAATACAATACAATACATAGATAGATATTTTTTATTATACATAGAAAACACCCAGAACACCCGGAACAAATATTTGCAGATCCTACAAACGTTTGTCCCAAGGCGGGAATCGAATCCGCAACCTCCGCGTCGCAGGCGGACCGCCCACCGCGCCACATTGGTCGTCAATTACAAATTATTACTCATAATACAAATAATAAAATGAAATTTAAGGTACCTGCTTACATTCTTTATAAAAATCTCAGATAGCACGTAAACTAAGTTTATTCATAATAATCTAAAGTTATTTGTTTATGCAAGTTTAAACTAGTTCGCCCTGAACAGGGAAGTCCAGGAAATCCAGCAAACCATCTGTCTGCGGCGGACAGCATCGGCAAGGCGGTAAGCTTCTCTGTTTACCGCTCCGTGCAAATTAACGTGAATCAAAGCCACCGGGAGAGCGCAGTCGGAGAATCTTCAAGAGACCGCCACTACGCCGGTTTTCGTTTAATTTGAAATGTCTTAAACGAGATTCCTTGAAATTGCGTTCCTCAAACTCTTACTTAATATTTGATTCCTTATATAAACCGGTGGTGAATAATTAATAGCAACAGTGTTATTTTGGAACGTTGCCATGCTTAAATTGTTTCATAATGAAGTTTAATTTTCGTTTTATTGTTTTAGAATTGTTTGCTCAACTTCTCTAGACAACAACATATAAATTAAATAAATATTGGTGTAATTTTTTTTTTATACAAGCGAAGTGGCAACGAAGCGTACGACCCACAAGATGGTAAGCGGTTACCGCAGCCTATGGACGCTTGCAATACAAGAGGTATCACTCGCGGGTTGTCACCTTGAGGCTAATATCGAAAGCCTCATGTGCCATTACTTTCACCGTAAACTTCACACCGGAACAAGCTTGGCGGCAGAAATAGGTATGGTGGTAGTCCTTCCCCGGACGAGCTCTATCACAAAGAACTCTACTACTCTTCAGACCAATTTCATACGGCACCATCAAAAGGGAGCTGACAGAATATTTTTAATACGAGTACATTGTAAAACTTGGTAGACAACAAAAAAGTTCATCACACAAAAGATTGGTATTACGGGAACTCACAATTGACAAAGTGAGCTACTCTGACTGAGCTGTGGCCAGCCACAGTTATGTCACTGTGTAATAGGTTAGATAATATAGGACATTGAGCACCGGTGGTCTAGTGGTAGTGACCCCGCCTTCCGATCCTAAGGTCGTGGGTTCAAACTCGGTCGTGCACCAATAGATTTTTCTGTTCGAAAAAATTATGTGCGTAATGCCAGTGCTCTCATACGGTGAAGGAAAACATCGTGAGGAAACCGGCATGTCCAAGAGCTAAAAATTCGAAAGACATGTGCCATCCACCAATCCGCATTGGGTCCGCGTGGTGGATTAAGACCCAATCACTCTCGCCTGAGCTGAGAGTAGTCCAGTGTACCAGCAGTGGGAACATTAGAAGGCTGTTATGATATAGGACATTTGATCTAGAAAATGAAATAAGGGGCCAACATTTTTTTACATTGTAAAACTTGGTGGACAACAAGTTCATCACACAAAGGTTTGGTATTAATTGAACTCACAGTTGAAGCACAAGTGAGCTACTCTGACTGAGCTGTTATGTCACTGTGTAGTTTGTTTCTGTGGTCGGCATTGTGTTGGTGTCACTGAATTAATGTCCTGTGTGGGTTGGCAGTCGTGGCTCGCTCATTTGAGCGGCTCCGCTGAGTGTCTCTGGGCGGGACTTCATTGCTTATTATTAGCCCGTATCAGACTATGCCAATTCTAAAATTATCAAATCTCTGTGAGCATACCTTAAACTTTTTCACTACGTATTTTGTCCCGGCTTTTTCAAAGTTGTTAAGCCATGACAGAGGACTTCGGGCGGCCTAGAAACTTTGTCACAAGAGTTGGCCACTGACTCATATGAACTTACTTACTTACTTTTACTACGTATTTTTATGGTTGGTCATTTATAAGCAGATTTTGGTATAGTTTAATGTTTAAAAGATTTTTTTAAATTTAATGTTACGTTACAACAACCTTGGTGACGCGGTTGGATGGGTGACCGCCAGTGGCAATTTCAACTAAGCGCTCTCGTGCTTCGGAGGGCATGTTACGAAGTCGGTCCCGGCTTTTTCAAAGTTGTTAGGCCATGACAGAGGACTTCGGGCGGCCTAGAAACTCTGTCACCAGACTCATACGAGCTTACTTTTTAGACTCCTTCAAGCCGTTACGTGTGAGAGGTCTCGCCTAATATCCACACTAGCCACGCACAAGCCCTTTATTAGGTTAAAAACGCAGATAGCGGACCGCGATACGCAAGTAAGGACGCGTCTTAAGTTGGTCTTCACACAAATGGCGAGGGAGCGTGCTAAGGGCGCAGTCACACTGTATTTATAGCGCCGTAACACGTGTGTGACACATAAAGGTAGATTGGATGGGGAGGTGTTACCTCCTGGATGTGAAATTTTGCTATTTTTATAGATCCTAATTATCACCATGAAGATACGGCCAAGTATATTGACGAAGGTACAGCGAAAACCTAAAACAAGTTCTACAGACATGAAAGGTGAAAAAAAAAAAGTACATGAATTTTTTTTTGTGTGTGGAACATATTCCTGACGACCGATGTGGCGCAGCGGGTGCAGGTCCGCCTGCGACGCAGAGGTTGCGGGTTCGATTCCCGCCTCGGGACAAATGTTTGTACGATCTACAAATATTTGTTCCGGGTGTTCTGGGTATTTTCTATATATAATAAAAAATATCTATATATGTGTTGTATTAAATATATATCAGTCATCTAGTACCCATAATACAGCTCTGTTTAACAGCAGCTTACCTTGGGGCTAGATGATGCTGTGTGGATTGTCCAGCATTATTTATTTATTTATTTATTTATTTATTTATTCCTTGAATATCGCGCACTAATAACCAATTACCCTATATAATGTGATAAACTGATAAGACTGATATAAAATAAATAAACTAAAATAAATACTACCAAGTAACTAATTAAAATCGACTGTTTCTTAGTTTTTTTTTTTTTTTTTTTATACTACGAGAGTGGTAACCAAGCGTACGGCCCACTTGATGGTCAGCGGTTACCGTAGCCTATGTACGCATGCAACATCATAGATATCACTTGCGTGTTACCACCCTGAGACGTTAGATGGAAAGTCTCATGTGCCTGTAATTTCACCGGAAACCATACCCTTCAAACCGGAACACAGCAATGCGAGCATTACTGCTTGGCGGCAGAAATAAGTATGGTGGTAGTCCTTCCCCGGACGAGCTCTATCACAAAGAACTCTACTACTCTTAAAGCTCTGTCGAATACCTGGTCCATGGATTGTATAGTCAGTGGGTGTGCCGCAGGTATAAGTAGGGGCGTCACGCGTGAGTCCCGTCTAGCTCCATGCTCATTGAATTGGATCTGGTTTTATACTCGAGGGAGAGTCGTAGTCCTTGATTTATTTTCCGAAACTTGGCCAATATGCTTCGAAGATTAAACGTGGTTTAGGGCTTCTGATTGCAATTAAACTTCACATAACTAACTTGAAAAACAATGTTCAGGTTTCAATCGAGAATAAAAAATTATCATTTTTGTGTAACTACGGTTTTATTTTCGCCCGCCTGACCATAACAGATGCAGTGCCACCCAAAGCTTACAGTTTACCGCAGCTTATGTACGCTTGCAATACCAGAGGTATCACTCGCATGTTACCACCCTGAGACGTTAGATTGAAAATCTCATGTATTTTTAGCATTTGTAAAAAAAACTTGTGAGGCAGTGGCTCATTTACCTTCAGTTGATTACCTTCGATTCCAATTTACAATAAATTTGGTTTTTCCGTTTATCTGAAAAGTAAAATACTATCACAGGATGACCGAAGAATAATTACTAATTACTTTTAATTAGCAATACGTAATGAAATAATAAAATCTCTCAAATGGAATTAGGCTGGACATATGTGCAGAATGGAAAACAGTCGATGGGCTAAAAGAATAACGGAATGGATACCAAGAAATGAAAGAAGACGAAGAGGTCGACCTGGAAAAAGATGGGAAGACATTTTCATAGAGAAAGCGGGACCAAACTGGATGTCAAAGGCCAGAAACAGAGAAGTGTGGAAGAATATGGGGGAGGGCTAGGCCAAAGAGGCAACTACTACTGATGGCGATACATAATACTAGTCATAAGCAAAGCATGTACCTAACCTAGTAGAATAAAGGCTCATTTTATTTATTTTATTTTATTTAATGAAAACGTTATAAATTAATTACGGCTGTGCGTTTTGAAACGGCAATCAGCAAAAGTTATACGAATATCAAACACGAACGACCACTGAATCATCAACTTTTACAGTCATCAACGATACAGTTATACACACAACGCCATTTCCGTTTTTGTGCGCTTTTCCGTAACAGCTAATAGTTAATGTGCGCCATTATACCAGTAAGCCTGCGCGGAATTATAACGACGCATGCTAGGGATGTGCTCCAGTGAAAACAGAGCTAACTTTGTGAGTTTTTTTTATACTACTGAAGTGGCAACTAAGCGTAAGGCCCACAAGATGGTGAGCGGTTGCAGCCTATGGACGCTTGCAATACCAGAAGTATCACTCGCGGGTTGCCACTTTGAGGCTGAAATCGAAAGCCTCATGTGCCAGTAATTTCACCGGAAACCATACCCTACACACCGGAACACAGCAATGCGAGCGTTACTGCTTTGCGGCAGAAATAGGTATGGTAGTACTTCCCCGGACGTGTTCTATCACAAAGAAATCTGCTACTCGAAATTAGCGTAACCACTGCTAAAACAATTTGATATCCTGATAAGCGATCTTTTTTTTTTTTTTTTTATTTGGTCTACCAACAATTGAACCTCGTCTTGAAAGTATGATTATTCGAAATAATCTTAAATCGCCAAATAAAACGTGTATTCAATAGAATAGAGTTCATTTTGATGACTCTTTTCGAGCATTTTTACACTCATTTCACTGTTCATCGGAAAGATTACACATAGAATAGGAGATTTTTTAGGAACCGTGGCGCGTCATATCCTGTTTTTAGAATCTTCAAATTTCAGTTTTTATGAAACTGCCTTGAGTTAGGGCGTTTTTATTTATTACAATACCACACATTGATTTTTACATCCAGACAAATTGCATCCAAATTGGTAAGTGATGGAATAATCGAAGTTTTTGATAAATATCAACATTTAGAACGTTAGATAATAATGTAGATCACCGGTGGTCTAGTGGTAGTGACCCCGCCTTCCGATCCTAAGATCGTGGGTTCAAACCCGGTCGTGCACCAATATATTTTTCTGTTCGAAAAATTTATGTGCGCAATGCCAGTGCTCTCATACGGTGAAGGAAAACATCGTGAGGAAACCGACATGTCCAAGAACTAAAAATTCGAAAGACATGTGCCATCCGCCAATCCGCATTGGGTCCGCGTGGTGGATTAAGACCCAATCACTCTCGCCTGAGAGTAGGCCAGTGTCCCAGCAGTGAACATTAGAAGGCTGTCATGATTATGATGATGAGAATGATAAATCTTTTGCTTCCCGCGCGCCGGCACTGATGCCTAACTCAGAAATAAGAGTTTTATTAGCGACCATAAAATGCATGATTGCGCCCTTAGGGACTAAATAATTCATAGCGCGCCCTCTCATCATGAGCCATTCAATGAATATTAAAAGAATCTCTGATTTTTGCCGAATAAATACAAAAACAGCTATATGTTGTGCTACATCACATTATGCTATTCATTACATTTCGTTAAGTATACATAATACTACATTTTACCCCTTTGCTAAACTTACCTACTGTAACAAATTTGTGCTAACATACCTAACTTATATAAGTGTAAGACATTGCTTTTTGTGAAAATAAATAAACTTATTAAACATAAACTTATTATTAAACTTAATAATATTAGACGACCGATGTGGTGCAGCGGGCGCAGGTCCGCCTGCGACGCGGAGGTTGCGGGTTCGATTCCCGCCTCGGGTCAAATGTTTGTACGATCTACAAATATTTGTCCCGGGTGTTCTGGGTATTTTCTATATATAATAAAAAAATATCTATCTATATATTGTATTGTATTAAGTATAATATTATATCAGTCATCTGGTTCTCATAAACACAGCTCTGTTTAACAGCAGCTTACCTTGAGGCTAGATGATGCTGTGAGGATTGTCCAGCATTATTTATTTATTTATTTATTTAATACAATGTTATGCTATGTATTTAAAGAATAGTAGAGTTCTCTGTGATAGAGCTCGTCCGGGGAAGGACTACCACCATATCTATTTCTGCCGCCAAGCAGTAATGCTCGCATTGCTGTGTTCCGGTGTGAAGGGTATGGTTTCCGGTGAAATTACTGGCACATGAGGCTTTCGATCTTAGCCTCAAGGTGGCAACTCGCGAGTGATACCTCTGGTATTGCAAGCATCCATAGGCTGCGGTAACCGCTTACCATCTTGTGGGCCGTACGCTTGGTTGCTACTTCAGTTGTATAAAAAATGTGTTCTACCATCATGTCCAAGAACTAAAAACTCGAAAGACATGAAGTCATCCACCAAACCACATTGGGTCTGCATGTTAGATCCAATCACTCTCGCTTGTGAATATTCTAGCAGTGGGAACACCAAGGTTGTCATGAACGATTATTATAAAAAAAATTTTTTTTTACAACTGAAGTGGCAACCAAGCGTACGGCCCACAAATTGGTATGCGGTTACCGCAGCCTATGGACGCTTGCAACACCAGAGGTGTCACTCGCGGGTCGCCACCTTGAGGCATAGGTCGAAAGCCTCATGTGCCAGTAATTTCACCGGAAAACATACTATCAGATTAATCTATAACTTTGAGATAAATTGAAATATTGTGTGTGGTGGGTAGTAAAGTTTATCCTAGAATATTGTGTCCAGGAGGGCGATTCTCGTGCATAGATAAATGGTCACATGTGATATATGTCGTCAAAACTTTCAAAAAATATCTTTACATTTTTGACTTTCTGTACTTTTTTTTTCTAAACGTTTTTTTTTATATTAAAAAAAAATCCGTAATTCTGCTTAATAATTAGTTATCCTTGTTAGAAATCGAAAAGGCAGCGCTCGGCACGTGTCAGTGACCCGCGCGTCAATGAACCGCGGGTCAAAAACCCGCGCGTCCTTGACCTGCGCGTGGCCTTGTCAGTGACCCGCTACGGGGCGCGCACACTCGAATATTTCATTATTACGTCGCTTAACTTGATTTCCAACAATGATAAATAATAATTGAGCGGAAAAACGTAATCGATTTTTTTTTGTTTACTTGGGATATATATATATATAATGACAAAATATACATAAAAAAAATATATAGGTACATATATATTTTTTTTTATGTTTGGAACCTATCCCTTAAGTTTGTCAGGTTGATAATGAATGACCCTGTATATCACATACATATGACTATTTATCTATGGCACGAGAATCGCCCTCCAGCGCTTTTCCATCTCTGTAGATGAAAAAGCGCTGGAACCTATGTAGTAAATACTGTGAAGTAGCGGTGTGCGCTCAGCCTTTATCTCGTAATTAACGATAAACATCCTTTCCGTAGGACGTTACGTCACGGGCGGCGTGCTCGTAAACCTAACAACTGGTTTACTATTCACTACCTATCTACGAGTAGTATGGTTGTGCGATACTTAAACTGTTTTACTATGATAAATAAATAAATAATGCTGGACAATCCACACAGCATCATCTAGCCCCAAGGTAAGCTGCTGTTAAACCTGTTAAACAGAGCTGTATTATGGGTACTAGATGACTGACATATACTTAATACAATACCATTCATAGATAGATTTTTTTTATAGAAAATAACCAGAACACCTGGAAGAAATATTTGTAAATTGTACAAACATTTGACCCGAGGCGGGAATCGAACCCGCAACCTCCGCGTCGCAGGCGGACCTGCGCCCGCTGCGCCACATCGGTCGTCAAATGTTATATTATGAGAAAGCTGGAACTTAGTGTACTCATGTTTTTATTGAAATATGTTTCAAAACAAAACTGACAAGTTAAATAAAATACCTGGTGGTCAGACTTGTAAAAGTTCCTCTTGGTGGAACTTACTTCTGGAATCCCAGATATTTTGTGTGCAAGCATCACTGTGTTTAGTTTTGAAGGGCACTGTAGCTAGCGAAATTACTAAATAACTACGTCTCGGATTGACAAGCGCAGTGTAGTGTCACGCAGAACTTTGTAACTTTTTTTGGGTGACACTGTAGCTGTTTTTTTAATAAACAACTTAAGTGGCAACCAAACGTACGGCCCACAAGATGCTAAGCGGTTACCGCAGCCTATGGACGATACAATACCAGAGGAATCGCAGGTTGCCACCTTGAGGCGTAGATCGAAAGTCTCATGTGCCAGTAATTTTACCGGAAACCTTAACCTTTACACCGGAACACAGCAATGCAAGCATTACTGCTTGGCGGCAGAAATAGGTATGGAGGTAGTACTTCAACGGACGTGTTCTATCACAAAGAACTCTACTACTCTTCGTGCGAATCTACTACTCGGCGTGGCGAACGACTTGGCCTTCTTATAATATTGTGCTGACATCAAAAATAATATTTGCACGTTTTTATTAGCGTTTTTCTTTAGTATGCAATAGACGCAAGTTAAACTAAAAGTTGTAAATGTTTTTTTTTTTTTTATACAACTGAAGTGGCAACCAAGCGTACGGCCCACAAGATGCTAAGCGGTTACCGCAGCCTATGGACGATACAATACCAGAGGAATCGCAGGTTGCCACCTTGAGGCGTAGATCGAAAGTCTCATGTGCCAGTAATTTTACCGGAAACCTTAACCTTTACACTGGAACACAGCAATGCAAGCATTACTGCTTGGCGGCAGAAATAGGTATGGGGGTAGAAATAGGTACTTCCCCGGACGTGTTCTATCACAAAGAACTCTACTACTCTTCGTGCGAATCTACTACTCGGCGTGGCGAACGACTTGGCCTTCTTATAATATTGTGCTGACATCAAAAATAATATTTGCACGTTTTTATTAGCGTTTTTCTTTAGTATGCAATAGACGCAAGTTAAACAAAAAGTTGTAAATGTTAGACAAAGACAGGCGACAGGCATCACTTCACAAAACAATTTCTGCTCTATAATCCACAGTTTAAACAATTATAATATCCTGCGATGTAAATTTCTCTTCTGCCGCGAATGCTGTGGCGCGGCTGAGTCTAACTTTTGCAAATTTTCATTAGCTTCATACCGCACCCTCGATGTACAGACAGCTGCAAAAGTGCATTCTCTCGCTTAGCATAATAATCTCTGTGTGCTTTGCGGAAGTGAAAATGTTTTTTGTAGAAGTATAGTCATAGTTCTTTTATTTTATAGCTTCTGTGGTTTAGTTCTCTACAATATAAATGGTGTTTATTCTGTTAAAGTGTTTTCTAAGGTTATCTAAATATAGTTAGCGATGTTTTTTGTATATTAATTCACAACTTCAGTCTGCTAGCTTCTTCCTAGTGGCAAGGCACAATGCTGAGTCGACACCTTTTTGCTGTTGTGGCACACAAGTACATGACAGCGTCAATTGTTGCTGTTACGAGTACTACTGAATTTCTTCACGCGTACAACCGTTTTTTTTTTTTTTTTTTTATTGTTTGTTCTGTATGTGTGTGTCATAATAGCAAATAAAAATATGTCTAATTCTGATCATTGTCGATAATATTTAAATATAAAAGTAGCTAAATATTTATCAAAATTATGCCAAGCACAGCCAAAAACTTTAAAAAGAAGAAAAAAAATATGACAGGTGACAGATGACTTTCTGAAGAAACAACAAAATATTTCGAGTAATCCGTTCAAAGCAACAGTCAGGTCAGCAGATTTAGGTAATCGTGAAGTTAGCCATTTCAATGCGCAATATAGCTTTTTCGACCTAAAGGACCAATTTCATAGTGGCTTAAGTCATTGTAACACCATAGAAAAATTCGAAAAAAATATATGAGTAACAGTTACAAACAATTTTATTTTTAAGTAGACAAACAAAGTTCTAAAGGAAAAATGTTTATTGTGTTGAGTTTGCTAAAACGGACACACTAGAGGTCCGTCATGACAGCTGTTAGCCAATAATCGTGACGCATCTTGACTTTGACAGTACCTAACAACCCAGTTGTTTGTTAAACCCGCCATGTTGTTTTGCATTGTGTTGCACTCCTTCACAAAGATAAACTTACTTTAGATTATGAAAGAAGCCAAAATAAAATAAATAAAATTCTATCTAATTATCTAGACCCCTACAAAAGACAAGGGCCCGGCTCCATAATACGTGAAACAACTCCTTTGCGCACAACAAACGGCTATCATCACTATCATCACGAATGCCTTATCCACTTATTTTTTATTGTTGTTTTTATACTTTCATTTGATCAGTTGACTGTACATTTATAAAGTCCCACTTTCCAAAAGCACTCGACCTCTGCATTGGACTCATTGTTGGACTCTGAGAGCTCTCTGTTACATTGCGGAGATCAGTATTGTTTAGTTATTTAAAACAAATACTTTTGTAGACTGTTTGTATGATGTTGAAGAATGCGCCTCTCGGCTTTCAGTTTTCTATACTAATCTATACTAATATATATCTATACTAATATTATAAAGAGAGAGTAACATATATTCTGGGACCCCGGCTTTGCACGGGTGAGGTTTCATTGCACCCGCGAGAAGCTGGGACAGACTGCTGAATATTATATTCTCATAATTATCATTTATAAGAATAGGTTACTATTCGTATAATCATGAGGCCAGCGAGTATTCAGTATCATTTATTCCATCATAAATAAAGGGTAATACTTCAGGTCTTCATTTTATATATATATATGTATATACATTTTTTATATATATATACATTTTATATATATATATATATATATAAGGTCATTCATTATCAACCTGACAAACTTAAGGGGTAGGTTCCACACATAAAAAAAAAAATACTTGTACTTTTTTTTTTTTTTCTAAACGTTTTTTTTTTTATAAAATTTTAAAAAAAAAATTACTTAATTCTGCTTCATAATTAGTTATCCTTGTTAGAAATCGAAAAGGCAGCGCTCGGCACGTGTTAGTGACCCGCGCGTCAATGAACTGCGGGTCACTAACCCGCGCGTCCTTGACCTGCGCGTGTCCTTGACCCGCTACGGGGCGCGCACACTCGAATATTTGATTATTACGTCGCTTAACTCGATTCCCAACAATGATAAATAATAATTGAGCGGAAAAACGTAATCGATTTTTTTTTGTTTACTTGTGATTTCTAAGACAAAACATACATCAAAAAAAAAAAATTATAGGTACATATATTTTTTTTTTTAGGTGTGGAACCTATCCCTTAAGTTTGTCAGGTTGATAATGAATGACCCTGTATATATACGAGCTGACCCGCGCGGCTTCACTCGCGTTTTTGCAGTTTTTTTTATATTTTTTTTCTGGGATAAGTAGTCTTTGTGTTATTCCAGGACTTAAGCTATCTATATCTCAAATTTCATGCTAATTGGTTAAGTCATCACGGAAATATGTGTAAACAAACATACACACACATGAGTTACACCTGCAACCCGCACTCTTAAGAGACTGACGTATTGCAAAAAAAAAGCACACAACACACATGTACGTCCCTTTCCATACTTAGTACAAACCCCCCTATACACTTACATACTCATCACCTTCTTAAACACTCCTTTAAAGGGCAATGTGTACGCTTCTTTAACAAAGTCCCAAGCGACATACAAAATTTATCAATTGGCAAATTTAAAAACTTAATTAAACAAAAAATGTCTCAAAAAGCTTATTATAAAACAACCGATTACCTAGATGATAAAAAAGCTTGGAACGAATGTGCTCCAACTCTACTTAGCATCCATAAACATAGCAAGGGTAATGCCAAAAAAGCGATACCCAGCCGGTGTTGTTGCCAGTTCTTTTACGGCATGGGCGCGTTGGAACTGGTGTAAATTTTGCTAGCTTGTAAGACGTTTCAAAGTGATCCTTGTGATTCTACTGAAATAAATAATTTTTGATTTTGATTTTGATTTTACGCTGTGGACTTCCCTCTGTGATAACCAGACCTTTAAGAGACTGGAAGGAACATGGAAGTCCACATGCACACAGACTTTCCGCATTTATAATATTACTAGCAGTCTGTCCCAGCTTCGCACGCCGGGGTGGGTAGCTAGTAATGAATATAGCCTATGTTACTCAGGGATAATGTAGTATTCTGATGGTAAAAGAATTTTTGAAATCGGACCAGTATTTTTTGAGTTTATTCGTAACAAACAAAAATGCAAATCTTCTCTCTTTATAATATTATTAGTATAGAAAAAGAGCAGCCAATATACACTATGCTATATGCTTGCGTCTCACCCCTTCCCCCGTGCGTACGCGATTCGCCAATGACAGCGCACCGGGATGCGCTGGCGGCTAGTTTCACGTAATCGTGCGACACCGCTTGCTAATGTACATAAAAGAATGCAACAGGATGTGTCCAATAATTGACCGGATTAACTTTATCGATTTAATCGGGATTTTATACACAAAATATATTTAAAAAAATATACGTATATTTTTTTTTAAATGTAGAATCTGTTCCTTGAATTTGTCAGGTTGATATTGAATGACCTTATATGTATAATTATGTAAAGAGTGTTGCACTTATAATATTGAGTAGACCAATCTTCATTGATTTAATAATATAATCTGATCAGAGCACTGGTGGTCTAGTGGTAGTGATCCTTCTGATCCTAAGGTCGTGGGTTAGAATCCGGTCGTGCACCAATAGATTTTTCGTTAGGAAAAATGTATGTGCGCAATGCCAGTGCTCTCAAACGGTGAAGGGAAACACCGTGAGGAAACCGGCATGTCCAAGAACTAATAATTCGAAAGACATGTGCCATCCACCAATCCGCATTGGGTCCGCGTGATGGATTAAGACCCAATCACTCTCGCTGGACAGTAGGCCAGTGTCCCAGCTGTGGGAACATTAGAAGGCTGGCATGATGATGATAATAATATAATTGATATTAATCTCTATAGCTCTATAGTATTTTCATAATTGATAGTTTGAGAAGGAGATCAATGGAGATTCTGATAGTCGCTAACAGAGTTGTGTGATCAAAGGGCAACTCTGACCGCTGAATTATTTATCATTACTTATTTATCATCATCATAGGAGTGCTCCTGACGTAGCTGGCTAAGTTGTTCTTAACAGATCAACGAAGACGATCAGACGACGCGGGGTCATCATTTGGATGGGTGACCGCCAGTGGCAATTTCAACTGAGCGCTCCCGTGCTTCGGAGGGTACGTTAAGCAGTCGGTCCCGGCTTTTTCAAAATTGTTAGACCATGACAGAGGCCTTCGGGCGGCCTAGAAACGAAACAGTTTATTTGTAGGTATCTAGCTGACAGAATCAGACAAAAAAAAACTGTTATTTTACTAATTTGGTTCTTAAAGTTTATAAGTAATGTAAGTTTTACAACGTACTCGTAACACTATGTATGTTTTAAATATGAAATTGATTCTCATAATTTCATTTTAATATTTTTCCCGTGTAGAGTATTATTGTTTGAGTTAAGGAATTACATAAACAAATAACGAAGCACAATTATGTAAACAATACCCTTGCAATCCATCACGCTATTCTCACCTCTACGAACTCAATTTTCCAAGTTTGCTCGCAGGCAAAACTAGCAGTGAATAAATCTCAATATCGCGCGCACTATATTCTCGTGTTTTTTAGTTTATCCTGAACTCTGACATTTGGAGAGATAAAACGGAGGCGCCCGCGGCCGCGGGCTTGTCTGCGACTTGAGACCTTCACCTCTGGACCCCAAATTTAAGTATTTTACTAGCTGTGCCCTGCGGTTTTGCAGTTTTTATGCTCTCACAGGTACAGTAACGAGAAAAAAGACTAAAATGTATCTCTGTGTTAAATTTCATCCATATTCGTTTTAGCCGTTCTGGCGTGAATGAGAAACAAACATCTATCCATTCATCCATCCTAAACTTTGACATTTATAATTTTAGTGTAATAGACAAATGTTTTTATAGCGTAAAAGACATGATCAATTAAATTGAAATGTATTTAAAAATTATTATTGTTATTGCTAATGTTATTTTTATTAATTATTTATATTCTTATGTTTCCTTTTTTATAATTTTACTCTTGACATTATAATCTGAAATTTTAATTTATCGCTATGTTGGTTGTTTAATTATTAATTTATATCATTATTATAGTAAAGTAGCTTCTTAGAATAGTAATTTAAATTTTGCATGTCGTTTCCGACGAAGTGTGTGACACAGAAAACCTACCCTATTATCTTGTACCGCTTTACCACACTTCAAGCAAATAAATATATTTCATTTCATTTCATTTCATTTCAGCAACTGATAAATATGACTTTTTATGTAAATATGTACAAAAAACAGAAACACTCGTTTTATTTCGATTTCGAGATATAGTACAAAGTACACATGAAACAGTCGAGCCATCTAAAGCCCATTACAAACAATCTATAGCTCAACAGATCCGGAACACTTCCAAACAGAAGCGATCCGAACATGCTGACGGCATTACCACGTGAATGGCAATGCTAATGCGATGAGCCAGATACGAACGAGCTTTTGCCACGTTGTTGAAAATTTTCTGTCTCTATATCTAGAGGTGGTATTTAGATCATAAATTTAGTCCAGTTGTTGTATAGTTCTAGTTCTAGGCATATTACTGGCATTCGTAGAATTGTTCTGAGGAATATTTAGAGCCCTTGTTTGTTTGTAATAAAACTGTCAAAATGGCTTCTATTTGGGAGCATTACAGACTGATTATCCTTTGACGTGTCTTATTTTCAAAACCTGCTCCGAAAATTCTGAATAGCAAGCTTTATCAAAATGTTTCTTAACTTTTAGCAGCAGTAGTAATAACCGTTATAATTAATCTAATTCAAACCCTTTGTTGTTAACGTCGTTGAAAGCTAAGTAGCTCGGAGCTCATACTCGTTTCATTCTGAAAGTTGAGAAGTACATCAACAGTCTCCCGCAAGGAGCGTAGAGCGGGTTTCTACGCACTGTACCACGCGGCAGTAGTATAACTACAATGATCAATGGAGTTAGGTCATCTGTGACGTCGCAACAATGCCTTTACTCTGTGTCAGATATATTATTTATTTTTATTTTGTTATAAAGAGGTTAAGTAACTCAATATCTTGTTACCTGACTTGCATCACTTCGATACCTGTCATAGAAAACAAAAACGTCATAAATCAAGATAGAATGTACATTTTTTTTGTACACGATTGAGTTTTAGTAAGGATTGTCTTTGGCTATCTTTTCAGAACAACATGGGTCCACCCAATTATTATTTTTCATATTTCATATTTCATATTTCATTTATTCATGCTCAAGTACATTCAGCTTAGGTGTAACATAGTATTGCTGCAGGTGAGTACATGGACCCTGTAAGGGCGCTGCAAGTTAATATTTCTAGTTCAAATAATACAATATCTTTCTTTCTTTCTTTCTTTAAAAATACCTAACAATAACATTATATAATTTACAAAGCAACATAAACAATAATAGACTGTCAATAATTTATATTAAAACATGTACCTAATAGATTAGATAATTATTAATGTCAAGATAAGATTAAAGAGCGTAATTTATGTAATAATTATGTCAAGTCATACATATATACCTAATTATTATCTAATGAAGTGTGATGTCAATGTAGATACTTAGTTGCTGTCAATATTGTCTAGTAAGTAGGTAACCTAAGTAATGTCAAATATTAATTATTATTTTATAATTATTAATAATATATTATTTTATAATATATTTATAATTATTAATAATATATTATTTTATAATATATTAATAATTATTAAATTTTTTTTCTCCTGTTATTTTGAGTTTTATTGCGTGGCTTTTATCCAATCTAACTTGTTTGTTTAGCACGTGTGTAAATAATTGAAATGGAAGAAAAATGTGGTATTGTAATTTAGTCAAAGGCTTTACTAGGGAATTTTGAAAGAAACGCCGCCAATTCTTTCCAAATATTGTTTGTGTACGCCATTGCTCACTACTTGACACTGGCGAAATTGCGGCACATAAGCCACAGAGTCCATAACAAAGAAAAAGAAGAAGAGCTAAAGTAATTTTCATGACAAAACAATAACTACATTTGTACGTATTTTAGGATTGTCTTTGGCTATCTTGTCAAAACGACATGGGTCTTCCCATTTTAATTATTTTTCTCGTGTTATTTTAAGTTTTATTGCGTAAATTTGGTGGCAGTTTCAATTTAACTTGTTTACTTAGCACAAGTGTAAGTAATTGAAATGGAGGGGTAATGTTGGTTGGTAATTTAGTCAAAGAATTTTGAATGAAAAGTCATCGTTTCTTTCCAAATTTCGTTTGTTTACGTTGCTAAGCGACAATCAAACTAATACACACTGGCAAAATTGTGGCAACTAGCCACAGAGGCCATAAAACAAAAGAAGAAGAAGAAGCTTATTTAATAAGTTCGAGCAGCTAATCCAAATTAAACCGCTGCATGCATTTGTATTGACTTACTAGTCTAATTATTGAGTAATTTTCAATTTAAAATATGCAAATTGACCATATTTTGCGTACAATTTACGGGTGTTTCACCAGTTACGTTTACGTTTACCTTTACTTAAAGTTGGGAGGTATGGGTATGTTCATCAATAACGTCCCCTAGGGCTGTCGAAACAACATCAATATCTTGTAGAGCCTGCGTAGAGTGCGCGGCACGGAGCGTAGGATAATTTGAAAGCGCGAAGAATACAGAACTTACAGCGAGTAGACAGCTCTAAGCATTTAATTAGTATGTAGCTTAAATAAAGTATTTCTTTCAAATTTATGTAGTTTTAATATTTTTTTTTTTTTTTTTATACAACTGAATTGGCAACCAAGCGTAAGGCCCACAAGATGGTAAGCGGTTACCGCAGCCTATGGACGCTTGCAATACCAGAGGTATCACTCGCGGGTTGCCAACTTGAGGCTAAGATCGAAAGCCTCATGTGCCAGTAATTTCACCGGAAACCATACCCTTCACACCGGAACACAGCAATGCGAGCATTACTGCTTGGCGGCAGAAATAGGTATGGTGGTAGTCCTTCCCCGGACGAGCTCTATCACAGAGAACTCTACTACTCTAATATTTACTTTGGAGTATAAAAACATGTTTTTGTTTTAGCATCACATGCATAGAACTACCACTTATTTCATTGCTGTGCGAGCGCTCGTGACGTAGCTGGCTAAATTGTTCTTAACAGATCAACGAAGTTAAGCACTGTTCCGCGGGGTCATCATCTGGATGGGTGACCGCCAGTGGCAATTTCAACTGAGCGCTCCCGTGCTTTGGAGGGCACCATAAGCAGTCGGTCCCGGCCTTTTCAAAGTTAGGCCATGACAGAGGCTCTCGGGCGGCCTAGAAACTCTGTCACCAGAGTTGGCCACTGACTCATACGAACTAACGAATTGCTGTGTGAAGGGTATGGTTTCCGCTGATATTACAGGCACATGAGACTTTAGATCTACGTCTCGAGATGGCAACGCGGAAGTAATATCTCTGATGTTGCAAGCGTATATAGGCTACGGTAACCGCTTAACACCAAGTGGGCCATACGCTTGATTGCCACTTAAGTGGTATAAAAAAAAGTGCGAAGGCGTAAACAATGTGTGCATTACGACTCAGTATACATCAACTTATTCCTTATCGCGCCGTACAACTTGCTTAGTGAATTTTCGACGGTATAGCTTTGACAGAGCCCTGGAAATGTCATAAGTATTTTGTTTTTAAACGACTTCCGATTTTTTTTATTTTATGTCTGCCAGTGAGAAGACAATCAAGGCGCCCACCTGATGTTAAGCACCACGCCTGACTATTACAGTTGCAGTGCCATTGTTGTTAAGTCTATTTCGGCCAGTAATTTCAAAGAAATCAATATTATGACAGTACCCTGTCAATATATTTATGAAAATCTTATGTATGTTCGCAAAAATATTAATCTGTTTAAAAAAAATAGTGATAATCATAATGTTAATACTAGAAATAAAAATAAACTCGCTGTTCCCACAGTTAGGCTCACTAAGGTCAGTAAATCTTTTAAAGGGCAATGTGTACGCTTCTTTAACAAAGTCCCAAGCGACATACAAAATTTATCAATTGTCAAATTTAAAAACTTAATTAAACAAAATCTGTCTCAAAAAGCTTACTATAAAACAACCGATTACCTAGATGATAAAAAAGCTTGGGACGAATGTGCTCCAACTCTACTTGGAATCCATAACAATAGCAAGGGTCATGCCAAAAAAGCGATAGGAACCCAGCCGGTGTTGTTGCCAGTTCTTTTACGGCATGGGCGCGTTGGAACTGGTGTAAATTTTCCTAGCTTGTAAGACGTTTCAAAGTGATCCTTGTGATTCTACTGAATAAATAATTTTTGATTTTGATTTTGATTTTGAAACCGGAAACCATACCCTTCACACCGGAACACAGCAATGCGAGCATTACTGCTTTGCGGCAGAAATAGGTTTGGTATGAAATTATTACTGAAATATTGGGATACCTTTAATAAAAATGTCTGCCTTATTACGTACCACATCCAAAAATACTCGAATTAATTCAATAGAACGAAGTCGGCATATCAAATGACATGACATGGAGGTCGTCAAATATCGTGTCACGATCGAGGCAGGTGACTTCCCTCGACATGTCAGATATTAACCTCCCACGCACGACACTCAGATGTAGTAGAAAATAAGTTTGTATGAAAGTAACTCATCTACGAGTCATCCTTGACCGAGCGAGCGAAGCGAGCGAAGCGTCTCAGTTTCGAGATTGGCCAAAAATGCTTTTGGATGTCAATTTGTCCGGTCAGTTTGTGTTCTCGCCTACAGGTCGCATTTTTCAACCAATCTGGTTGAAACTTGCTAAATATATATTTTTTTTTAATTTGATTATGTTTTGTACCTAGGTATATTATTATGTTTAGTTTAGTTAAAAATTGTTTTTTTTTTTAAATTTATTTGAAAGTAACTATATATATATATATATATTTTTTAATAATGCTGGACATTCTACAAGTATCATCTAGCCCCAAGGTAAGCTGCTTATAAGCAGAGCTGTGTAATGGGTATTAGATGACTGATATATACTTAATACAATACAATACATAGATAGATATTTTTTTAGTATTATAATAGAAAATACCCAGAACACCCGAAACAAATATTTGTAGATCGTACAAACATTTGTTCCGAGGCGGGAATCGAACCCGCAACCTCTGCCTTGCAGGCGGACCTGCACCCGCTGCGCCACATCGATCGTCGACGTTCATTTATAAAATCTATACAATGTGACGATGCTTTTGCTGAAATAATTAACTAATTAAAGAGTAGTAGAGTTCTTTGTAAGAGTAGTAGAGTTCTTTGTGATAGAGCTCGTCCGGGGAAGGACTACCACCATACCTATTTCTGCCGCCAAGCAGTAACCGATGTGGCGCAGCGGGCGTAGGTCCGCCTGCGACGCAGAGGTTGCGGGTTCGATTCCCGCCTCGGGACAAATGTTTGTACGAACTACAAATATTTGTTCCGGGTGATCTGGGTATTTACTATCTATAATAAAAATATCTATTTATGTATTGTATTGTATTAAATATATATCAGTCATCTAGTACCCATAATACAGCTCTGTTTAACAGCAGCTTACCTTGGGGCTAAATGATGCTGTGTGGATTGTCCAGCATTATTTATTATTTATTATTTATTTATTATTTATTATAATGCTCGCACTGCTGTGTTCCGGTTCGAAGGGTATGGTTTCCGGTGAAATTACAGGCACATGAGACTTACCATCTAACGTCTCAGGGTAGTAACACGCAAGTGGTATCTATGATGTTGCATGCGTACATAGGCTACGGTAACCGCTGACCATCAAGTGGGCCGTACGCTTGGTTACCACTTTGGTAGTATAAAAAAAAATAAAAAAAATAAACTAATTATTATCTGTGTTGTATGACTTATCTAAGTACATGGCACTATGTTTATGGATAAATACTTTTTTTTTTTTTTTTATACAACTGAAGTGGCAACCAAGCGTACGGCCCACAAGATGGTAAGCGGTTACCGCAGCCTATGGACGCTTGCAATACCAGAGGTATCACTCGCGGGTTGCCACCTTGAGGCTAAGATCGAAAGCCTCATGTGCCAGTAATTTCACCGGAAACCATACCCTTCACACCGGAACACAGCAATGCGAGCATTACTGCTTGGCGGCAGAAATAGGTATGGCGGTAGTCCTTCCCCGGACGAGCTCTATCACAGAGAACTCTACTACTCTTAATAAATAAATTACAAAAAAAATTACAGGTTCTATGACTTTATAGAAGTTGATTGTCGTCGGGGACTTTTTATAAGGGGCGTACTTTCTCCAAAAAGGGACAAAAAGGGGACTGCTGGATATCCGCCTAATGTGATTTGATTTCGATGATTTTTATTTTATTTGAAAGGTAAGTATTAACTTTACGTTAGTTTGATATTTGGTGAAGATCTGATGAGGATCTTCAGCGTGATGAGCAAAATAGTTCCTTAAAGTGCAGTATGTGCTCACTTTCCAAGCTCACTTTACTAGTTTGTGCTTGCGAGGTCTACTGTTCGGAGAACTGCTAGTAATTATGAGGTTTACGAAATTCAGAACGCGTACAGCCAGCTTGGCTTTTTATCTGCGAGTATAATCAGAACGCGTACACAGCCAGCCTTTTTATCTGCGAGTGTAATCATTATAGATATTTTAAGTCTGATTTTGCCAAATACCTACAAAAAACTTCGCACACATTTGTAGATCGTACAAACATTGACCCGAGGCGGGAATCGAACCCGCAACCTCTGCGTCGCAAGCGGACCTTCGCCCACCGCGCCACATTGGTCGTCATATGTTACCATTTATCTATGCACGAGAATCACCCTCCAGCTCGTTGTTTTTTTTTATTTATTTTATTTATTTATTTAACTAGAACGGTGCATAACCAACTACACTACTTATTAAAATTAATTACAATCATCATCATCATGACAGCCTTCTAATGTTCCCACTGTTGGGACACTGGCCTACTCTCAGGCGAGAGTGATTAGGTCTTAATCCACCACGCGGACCCAATGCGGATTGGTGGATGGCACATGTCTTTCGAATTTTTAGTTCTTGGACATGCCGGTTTCCTCACGATGTTTTCCTTCACCGTATGAGAGCACTGGCATTGCGCACATACATTTTTAGAAACAGAAAAATCCATAGGTGCACGACTGGGTTTGAACCCACGACCTTAGGATTGGAAGGCGGGGTCACTACCACTAGACCACCGGTGCAGTTAATTACAATACTAATAACATAAAAAAAAAATCAAATAAATTTTAAACCAAATTAAAACATTAAACATTAAAATAATAATTAAATTTTACACTATCTTAGGTCTAACAAAATTAAATACATGTCAATCAAAATGTCAAGTTAAATAAATATGATGTCAAGTGAAATAATGTAAATGTCAACAAATGTCAAATATGAAGTAGGTACTTTTAGATGCACTCACAAATAAGGTCAACTCTCACACACTCTTTACACAGAAGTTCAAGCACTCCGACATAATCACCTTCCATCCATCCGCTATCACATTTTATGTTGTATTGTCCCACAGAAGCTTGACAGGTAACTAGAACTGTTCGTGAAAACTCAAACCACACTAAAATATAAATAAGTAATGTACATTCAAACAAACAAACAACGCGGAGAACAATAACAAATTCCCGAAACCCCGACAGAGCTTACTTTTTCAATAAGAATTAATTTGTATTTTTCATGTTTTTGCTAAAAACGCGAAGTTTCTCGATGGCTTCGGGCGTAACACGATTCCTCTTTGGACCTGTTGGGTACTTTTATGAATTTACAATGGATCCATCGTTTGACGACCTCTCTGAAGCTCACTTCAGAGAAGTCTCAACTTCAAACGGAGCCTGGGATTTGGTTTTCGCTTCGCGGAAGTGGGACGTGTAATAACATTATTAAGATTCCTGCAAACTTGTTTGAATTTGCTTTCTTTACAGGGTTCCGCACCTGAGGTGGTAACTCTTAAGATCACTTTGTTGTCCGTCTGTCTGTGTAGACTCATTGCTTACATGTAGGTACAAAGTTCGTATGGATCTTAATTAATACATTGCAAGTAGGTACAACCCCGTCAGGGCACTGCTATATTGAGTTTGATTAACATGAACTAAAATAGTAAAACGGTAATTATAACGCATGTACTTTTTTTTTTTATACACCTGAAGTGGTAACCAAGCGTACGGCCCACAAGATGGTAAGCGATTACCGCAGCCTATGAACGCTTGCAATACCAGAGGTATCACTCGCGGGTTGCCACCTTGAGGCTAAGATCGAAAGCCTCATGTGCCAGTAATTTCACCGGGAACCATACCCTTCACACCGGAACACAGCAATGCTTGCATTACTGCTTGGCGGCAGAAATAGGTATGGTGGTAGTCCTTCCCCGGACGAGCTCTATCACAAAGAACTCTACTACTCTTAGTCTTAGTAGATACAAAAACATTAATCAAAATTAATCACATGTCAATTTAACAAAATATAAATAATGTCTGTCAAGACTCTATTCAGAAATCAATATGTTATCCATACCAAATATAAAGGTCTTCGAGCTTTTTTATTCAAGCTCATAAATTATTAGCAATGATTATATTTTGAAATTACTTGCGAAGGAAGTTTTTGCGGTTAAATCAAACTAAATCTCATTTTCTGCAGTACTGAACCATCAAGGCGCGAGTCTCGCTCGCACTTGTCTGCTTTAGGTACAGTGTTATTTATTTCATTTTATTTTACAGTTGTAGGAAAACTTACAGCTAGGTACAAAACAAACAAATACTAAAACAAGTACACGACATGTACGCTGAGAGCCAATTAAAACACTTACAATTAGACAGTACAGATGCCAAGAAATGAACATTATTTTCCAACTCTAGCTTAAAACACTGTACAACTAAAACTATGTCAAAACATGTAGCTTTTAGGCGAAGTTTAATAAATGTTCCATGACTCAATTTGTAAAGTTCTAAAACAAAATGAATAAGCGAGACGTCAGCCAGTCTTGTGAGCTAACTTTCCTTTGAGCTGCTCATCCGGTTAGGGCGGATACTAGAGTCTGCGAGGTAATTGCAGCTAATGTCCGCGCGCTCCATTTGCACCGAAGCGTCCCGGTCAAACCCGAAACTATTTAAAACGTCCAACTTTAGTGTCATTTGCTTAATAATACAATATTCACGAGCGATTATGCATATTGAGCGGATGTGGTGCAGCGGATAAATTTTTCAACAGTAGCGGGTAGTTTCTTCTCATGGTCATCCGGTTTAAATTTTTTAGCTACTTTGCCGGCTTTAAATAATACTCCCAGCATTCGTTGCACCGTAGATCCAGTTAATAGCTTCACCATTTTCACTCAAAATAGGTCGTCATGGCGCTCTTTGGGGGAGGCCTATGTCCAGCTGTGGACGTCTTTCGGCTGATATGATGATGACTTTTGATGCTAATTGTACCGTTTTGGTGTACAGACTATACAGGTCAATGACGTAACGTCCTGTCGGAGAACATTCCGTCGATGAATCGGTCATCGGAGAACGGTTGTTGAATTGTGACTTTTATTTTATACACACAAATTTTAGTTATTGACGTTTGAAAAGCAGCGGACGAACTACGTCCGCTGAATATGCATAGCCTTATGTTAATACTGTAAATGGTTGGCTCGAAATTGTTCGTGGGGAGTTGTTCACTTCGACAAGTTGCTCTACATCGGCCGCTCACGGCGTTGCATTCTTTATGAGCTGACTCCATTACGATATCGTGTATAACTTGTTCATTTGATATTATTAGATACCTAGTGGTAGGACTTAGCTAGACTCCGTCTTGGTGGGTACCACCGCTGTGTCAGATATTCTACCTCCAAGCAGCAGTGTGCAAGCTGTTTTTAGGTTTGAAGGGCACTGTGGCAAGTGAAATTACTGGGCAAAAGAGTCAACAATGTCTCGGGGTGATAAGGGCAGTGACACGCAAACACTTAAAACATTAAGCTTTGGGTGGCACTGCATCTGTAATAGTCAGGCGTGGTGCTTAACATAAGGCGGGCGACTTGATTGTCTTGTCACTTACTGACATAAAAAAAAATAAGCAAACTTAATAAAGCGTTTCCCGAAAGATTTTATAGAGGCGTGAAGTCCGAATTGTATATTGGTTGATAGACAATTTGACTGCGAGTTGATGGTTAGGAAAGAAACTATTTGTCAAAACTCAAATGGAATAAGAAAAACTAAGCGCGTGCTATCAATGGCCCATTATTTGCGATGACTATCGTTAAAAAATCCACCCTAAAGCGCAAAACACAAGAGAACGCGCCCGACCCGCACCTGACCCGCACCTGACCGCATGCGTTTTGCATGTTGTCATCCTTGTCGTCCATAAAAATTAAACAACTTAGAACCGCGACGGACCCGCACCTGTCCTCTGTGTGTAATTTAGACAAGTAACCACACGACGGACCCGCACCTGTCCTCTGTGTGTTATTTAGACAAGTAACCACACGACGGATCCGCACCTGTCCTCTGTGTGTTATTTAGACAAGTAACCACACGACGGACCCGCACCTGTCCTCTGTGTGTTATTTAGACAAGTAACCACACGACGGACCCGCACCTGTCCTCTGTGTGTTATTTAGACAAGTAACCACACGACGGACCCGCACCTGTCCTCTGTGTGTTATTTAGACAAGTAACCACACGACGGACCCGCACCTGTCCTCTGTGTGTTATTTAGACAAGTAACCACACGACGGACCCGCACCTGTCCTCTGTGTGTTATTTAGACAAGTAACCACACGACGGACCCGCACCTGTCCTCTGTGTGTTATTTAGACAAGTAACCACACGACGGACCCGCACCTGTCCTCTGTGTGTTATTTAGACAAGTACCCACACTACTATTTGATAAACTTAAAAACAGACACAAGAATACAAGAGTAGTAGAGTTCTCTGTGATAGAGCTCGTCCGGGGAAGGACTACCACCATACCTATTTCTGCCGCCAAGCAGTAATGCTCGCATTGCTGTGTTCCGGTGTGAAAGGTATGGTTGCCGGTGAAATTACTGGCACATGAGGCTTTCGATCTTAGCCTCAAGGTGGCAACCCGCGAGTGATACCTCTGGTATTACAAGCGTCCATAGGCTGCGGTAACCGCTTACCATCTTGTGGGCCGTACGCTTGGTTGCCACTTCAGTTGTATAAAAAAAAAAAAAAAAAACCTATATCCAATTAATTGGGTGGTTTATCTCGGCAGAGTACATTTCACCCACCGATAGTTAGATCGTCCAGCCCGCAGAGAGCTCGACCGTCGCCACTTACAATAACGACACTTGTGTTTCAATATAAAGTTATTTATTTTTCCACTCGCGGCGAAAACTTTTATCACGACTATATTTCAATTTTCGGGACAATCTCAGTTGATTAATATAGTTTAACATGTTTTCCACGTAACTGCAAATAGGTTCACTGGATATTGATTGAGTTGAATTTTTTTATTAGCATAGAAAGTCATATGATGGTAGGATGGTAGGACTCTTCAGCAAGAGTCCGTCTTGGTGGGTACCACCGCAGTATCAGATATTCTACCTCCAAGCAGTAGTGTGCAAGCTGCACTGTGTTTAAGTTCGAAGGGCACTGTAGCAAGTAAAATTACTGAGCGAAAGAGACTTAACAACAATGTCTCGGGGTAATAAGCGCAGTGCAGTGCCACGCAAACACTTATCACCTTTAAGCTTTTAAAAAAATATATATATGAAAAATGTTTAGAAAATATACACTGGCGGACATTTCACAGTTTTCACACAACGCAAGCCCCAAAATAAAGCTTGTACCAAACCAGATAACTAAACAATACCTTCGAACATATAAATAAATCGAACATATAATAAAAACAAAGCCGTTTTGTATTGTCTTTACGAGTTGCATTTTTCGAGACGAATGCTCTGTCTAGATTATTCTGTATGTCTTTGAACAATACTAAGTAAACATCTTAGTTGACGACTGAGGTGGCGCGGCGGACGAAATTTTCGATTCACAAGTATTTGTCCACTAGTGTTCTGGATATTTTATATGTATAATAAAAATAAATAAATAATAAATTAATATTGCTGGACAATCCTCACAGCATCATCTAACCCTAAGGTAAGCTACTGTTAAACAGAGCTGTGTTTATGGGTACTAAATGAATGATATATACCTAATACAATACAATACATAGATACATATTTTTTATTATATATATAGAAAATACTCAGAACACCCGGGACAAATATTTGTAGATCGTACAAACATTTGACCCGAGGCGGGAATCGAACCCGCAACCTCCGCGTCGTAGGCGGACTTGCGCCCGCTGCGCCACATCGTTCGTCAATGATATAACCGGGAGAATCATTTATGCCAAAAATGTTTACTAAACAGTTACAAATATATTTAAATGTGGGCAATTCGAGGAGTTTTAGAAAATATAAAATAGGAAAAAGCACTTGATATAAAATATTCATAGCAGTATGTTACGAGGTAATTAACAATTTCATCAAGAGCTTTGCTAATATTCTAAAAAGGTATCTTTGAATACAACTTGCGTTTAACTATGTAAAAAGTTAGGTAAAACATAGACAAACTTGAAGGCATAGATTTTATAATTCACAAACTGGCCTGCTCTAAAAAAGGGTTTATTTTATAGCGATTCATGTTTGTTCCATAAACATGAATCGCTGAACATTGAGAAATTACTCGAACAATAGAAGTAACTGGAAAGCGAATCGCTTCGCTACATAATACATCATCATCATCTTCAATAAATAATATTGTAAACCTTGGTATAGTTCTCTCGGCGGATCTAGGCTTCCGTGCAGTTAGCCGCTTCGATGCGCAATGGAGCTTTTTCTATCTAAATTGTCTTTGCGCATCACAAACGGCTAACTTCCCGGAAGCCTAGATCCGCCGCGAGAACTATACCTAAGTATGTATTCTCAGAGTCGGGTGTCGGTTACAAGAACCTTTATCATAGTTCTAGAATGTTCTAGAAGTCTTGTAAGTAGAAATAAACAATTGGTCAGCGCTGAGGAATGTTTTAAAACAAAAGAAGGCGTCGCGTCAGCTTCACAAAGGAATGAATAATGGAAAGCGCTCATTACGTGGGAGATAAGCCTCTGAGATAGTAAAGCTTAGATACTTACACTATTTTCGTAGCTTTTTATTATGAAGACGAATAAAAAGTGCGAGGGTGAAACAAAAGTGCGATCTATCACCTTAGGGGGACAAAACTAGGTTTTTTTTTTATACCACTAAAGTGGCAACCAAGCGTACGGCCCACTTGATGGTCAGCGGTTACCGTAGCCTATGTACTCATTCAATAAACGTTCACTGTGAATACCTACCTCAAGAGTGCCAAAACGACTGATTTTGAGCCTTTTTCATCCACCAACTTTTTGCGACAGCGAACAATGTCTTCAATTTATCAACTGGGAGACCGTGTTACACTTAATTTTCCTGACAATTGCTCTTCTAATTCCGTATATAACAGCGTTGAGTTAGAGCTGAAAATACACTGCGCGCGAAATCTGCACTAAATTTAACCAAAACGCTACATAAGTTAACCTGAGCGAAATAAACGTTGCACTCCGTTGAGACGAGATCAGACACAAATTTGAATTCCAGAAACGATCGTAAAACTTAAGACAGATTATGGGAAGTTTCCCGCAAACAAGATAAAACAAACCGAATAAAACAAGATTCTTTGAACAACTCACTCAACACGGCCAACTCTTCATGTCGGAAAACAGTTGACATGCGTTGTGTATGTACGTGGGTACGCGGTACAACTCGCGAGTTGAGATGTAAGTACACGGACGGGTGATTGACGCGCCGCCAGATTATTATGAAATACAATCGCATGTCTGTCGCCCATTGTTGTGTCTCTACGCCACAGTACAGAGCGTTGAGGCGCTGAGAGCCGTTTGCAGAAACAATGTTTTCCGAGACTTTTGGTATTATTTAACTTGGAATTGGTAAAATAGACTGCTAACAAAGATAAGATAAGATTTACGGGTTAGTGTCAAAATCCTTTGAAGAGGATTTTGGACAGTGGATTTTAGTGTCAAAATCCTTTTTGCAGCTTGAAGCTCAGACCAATGGGGATTTTGACACATTTTATTTTTATTTTGAAGGTAATTCTTATTTACTATTCTGTGAAATCTTTCAATAAAATACACCACTTGGTTGAAGATATGATAAGATTTCATTTTCCCAAAATGCGAGGGATTTATCATGATTAGTGAGTTTTATTATGCCTGATTATTTCGAATTACATGCAAAACGTTCAAGCGAGAACTGTCGCAAATCATGGCCGACTGGCTTTTGTTAACACGTGTATTTGATTACTGGCGACAACTCGCTCATCGCCAGTCGCCCGCGGTGATTCAACTTGCCTAAACATCTCGTTCTTGTAAAAAATATAGTACTAAAGTTGTCAATTGTAAAAATTATAGTACTTTTTTTTTTATACAACTAAAGTGGCAACCAAGCGAACGGCCCACAAGATGGTAAGCGGTTACCGCAGCCTATGAACGCTTGCAATACCAGAGAGGTATCACTCGCGGGTTGCCACCTTGAGGCTAAGAACGAAAGCCTCATGTGCCAGTAATTTCATCGGAAACCATACCCTTCACACCGGAACACAGCAATGCGGGCATTACTGCTTGGCGGCAGAAATAGGTATGGTGGTAGTCCTTCCCCGGACGAGCTCTATCACAGAGAACTCTACTACTCTTACTACTCTTAGTACTAAAGTTGTCAAGATATTTACAAAATACATATTTACAATACTATATGTTGCTAAACAGACCCTGACTGGGAAAGTCATCTTCGTGACAAAAGAGCTGGTATTTAGGAATATAGAAGATGTTTGATGTTACAAAGGCCCTTCAGAAATAGTTAAAGCTTTGGTGTTCATCGGAACGTATTGTTTGACGAATGAGGTTTTTCTATGGCTGTTGTGTGGTATGACAAAATAATAGACAAGATATTACAAGCAATTGTACTCTCTCCTATAATAATTAATCGGGCGATACGTTATCAATTATAACAGGTGGGTATACAAATGACAAAATATAGTCTATGTTGCTCAGGGATAATTCTATCAGTTGTTTTAATTCTAGCTTCTTTCTATTGTTCCTTAACAAAGCTTGGAATATTGAGTCTTGTGTAAGGACCACATTATTGTGCTAGTGCACATACTACATATAGTGCATTCAGCGTACCTTGTGCAGGTACGTTTTAATTCTCCAATCTAGTTGAGATAGCGAATGTATGCAGAAGCTCTGAATTTTGCAACTATCTGACTATCTAGAGTAGTAGAGTTCCTTGTGATAGAGCTCGTCTGGGGAAGGACTACCACCATAGCTATTTCTGCCGCCAAGCAGTAATGCCCGCGTTGCTGTGTTCCGGTTCGAAGGGTATGGTTTCCGGTGAAATTACAGGCACATGAGACTTACCATCTAACGTCTCAGGGTGGTAACACGCAAGTGATATCTATGATGTTGCATGCGTACATAGTCTACGATAACCGCTGACCTACAAGTGGGCCGTACGCTTGGTTACCACTTTAGTAGTATAAAAAAAAAAAAACTTTGCTGAATGCTGAAAGTCGCTGAGCTATTTGTATAGATATTTACTAGGTCCATTGGTTCTTCTAGGCACATATTTTAGACCTGCAATTTGAAGATCTCAAAATTATATATAAGGTCATTCATTATCAACCTGACAAACTTAAGGGATAGATTCCACACATAAAAAAAAATACTTGTACGTTTTTTTTCATAACATTTCATAATAAGCAGAATTAAGTACGTATTTTTTTTATATTTAAAAAAAAATTACGTAATTGCTTTATAATTAGTTATGCTTCTTAGAAATCGAAAAGGCAGCGCTCAACACGTGTCAGTGACCCGCGCGCCAATGAACCGCGGGTCAATAACACGCGCGTCCTTGACCTGCGCGTGTCAATGACCCGCTACGGGGCGCGCACACTCGAGTATTTCCTTAATAAGCCGCTTAACTCGATTCCCAATAATGATAAATAATAATTGAGCAGAAAAACGTAATTTATATACGTTTTTTTTGGTTTTCTTGGTATTTTTAAGACCAAATATACAAAAAAATAAATTATAGGTACATAATTTTCTTTTTGTGTGGAATTATCCCTTAAGTTTGTCAGGTTGATAATGAATGATCTTGTATAGAAGCCTCTAGCTTTTTCCATACTCTATATCCGCTCTTCTAAATATTGTGTACATTTTAATGTTCCTCCATTGTAGTCAGGAGGCTTTATTTGCAATCTTAAAAGGATTTTATACGTCTCCATAAAAGCAATGAAAGGGTCGTTTAAACCATTTACATCTGTGTGTGTGAGGGTGCGTGTGTGGGTTTATTGTCGGTCAGAGAATGAACGACCTACATTTTGTCGGGACTTAAAAAAGTTGCCTAAAACGAACGGCTTTAAAAATAAGTGTTACGTTTTAATTGTGTGCTTTTGTTAATCATTTATATAGTTACTTTAAAATAATATTAGTATCGTAGATCCTTGAACTATCTGCAATAAAAAAACCAGCCGACCAGAAGAATAAATAACTAGCAGTTCTCTGAACAGTAGACCTCGCAAGCACAAACTTGTAAAGTGAGCTTTGAAAGTCAGCAACATATTGCATTTTGAGGAACTATTTTGCTCATCACGCTGAAGATCCTCATCAGATCTTCACCAAATATCAGACAAACTTAAAGTTAATATAAACTTAACTTAACTTATAATAACCTTTCAACTAAAATAAAAAATCATCGAAATCAAATCACATTAGGCGGAGATATTCAGCAGCCCCCTTTGTGTCCCTTTTTGGAAAAAGCACGCCCCCTATCAAAAATCCCCGACGACAATCAAATTCTATAAAGTCACAGAACCTGTATACCAAGTTTGAACCAGATTGGTTGAAAATGCGACCTGTAGGCGAGAACACAAAAAGACCGGACAAACTGACATCCAAAAGCATTTTTGGTCAACCTCGAAACTGAGACGCTTCGCTCGCTCGGTCAAATATAAAATATCAAATTCTCTAACTAAAGGAGTTGTTTCTCGATGTATGGAGCCGGGCCTAGGTCCTTTGTAGGGGTCTAGATATTTAGATATTCAATAAAGAAACCATTTTAAGTTGTTTATTTAATTTATTTTAGCTTCTTTCACAATCTTATGTAAGTTTATCTTTGTGAAGGAGTGCAACACAATGCAAAACAACATGGCGGGTTTAACGAACAACTGGGTTATTAGGTACTGTCAAAGTCAAGATGGGTCACGACCATTGGCTAATAGCTGTCATGGCGGACCTCCAGTGTTCCCGTTTTAGGAAACTCAACACAACAAACATTTTTCTTATAGAACTTTGTTTGTCTACATAAAAATAAAATTGTATTATAATGTTAGTTTTATATTTTTTTCCAATTTCTCTATGGTGTTACTAAGACCTAGGCCTTTATTCAAAGTACTAATCATAATATTGAAGTATCCAAATGACAGTACAAAATTTTTACCCCAAAATTATTCATTATGTTAGTACCGTCAGCGCAACAAAAAAGACGTTGAAAGCGGTTTCGGTTCAATACTCTTAATAAATAGCCAATAAACGAGACATATAATTTTATCGTGATCATAAACCGAGGGACCAGACCTTCACCAACGGTTTATTACCTTGTTCAGTAATAGTCGAGAAAAACGAATAAAACTCTCGTAATTCAATCATAGTAAATACATGTCGCGTACATGCCCTTGACTCTCAAACCTCATGGAATCACACTCTTGGGGATATAAGGTTCATTAAACTTAGAAACTATTTATTTGACGACCGATGTGCCGCAGCGGGCGCAGGTTGCTGGTTCGATTCCCGCCTCGGGTCAAATGCTTGTCGATCTACAAATATTTGTTCCGGGTGTTCTGGGTATTTTGTATATATAATAAAAAATATCTATCTATGTATTGTATATATCAGTCATCTAGTACCCATAATACAGCTCTGTTTAACAGCAGCTTACCTTGGGGCTAGATGATGCTGTGTGGATTGTCCAGCATTATTTATTTATTTTATTTATATGTGGTTATTTTGAAACATAGTATACCTAGGTTCAATGAGTATCTTACTATCATTGTTATATCTGTAGCACATGCTGAGTGGATGCCTTTTTTTCATCACAACAGTTTAGTTTTAATTTGTATTGGTATTTTTCTGTTTATAATGTGGCGCAAAATTAATATTTTACTATTCTATTCTATTAATAAAGTTTCAGCCAAGACAACTGCACACTAGCGTGATGTGAAAGATGAAACTCACACAAGCAAGGTGTTTATTTCTCTGTATTTTGACCGCACTATCTAGCAGTTATGTACGTCTACGCTTAACTACATAAGTTCCTTGAACTTTTATTTTTATTTTACTAAAGTGGTAACTAAGCGTACGGCCCACTTGATGGTCAGCGTTTACCGTAGCCTATGTACGCATGCAAAATCTCAGATATCACTTGCGTGTTACCACCCTGAGACGTTAGATGGAAAGTCACCGGGAACCATACCCTTCGAACCGGAACACAGAAATGCGAGCATTACTGCTTGGCGGTAGAAATAGGTATGGCGGTAGTCCTTCCCCAGACGAGCTCTATCACAAAGAACTCTACTACTCTTAAAAGGTATGGCGGTAGTCCTTCCCCGGACGAGCGCAAAATTGAAAACGCAACTTGAAAAGCTTTCATGCCGACATCATTTTGATGTAAGTATGAAATTAACATTCATTTGGTTCCCGGATTTGCACACTCACCTCAAGGAGGTTGAGATACTTCATATTTTTATTGTCATCACATTGGTACATGGGGTGAAATACAAATCGTGGATCACAATGTGCACCCATTAGGGCATAACAATAGGTAAAGGCAGACCGAGGTTTATTATTAGGTAGTGAGGTAGTTAGGCAGGTAGGTAGGTAGGTAGGTAGGTAGGTAGGTAGATAGGTAGGTAGGTAGGTAGGTAGGTAGGTAGTAAGGTAGGTAGGTAGGTAGGTAGGTAGGTGGGTAGGTAGGTAGGTAGGTAGGTAGGTAGGTAGGTAGGTAGGTAGGTAGGTAGGTAGTAAGGTAGGTAGGTAGGTAGGTAGGTAGGAGAAGTAGGTAGGTAGGAGAAGTAGGTAAGTTTCACCTGGTGGTAAGACTCTTCAGCAAGAGTTCGTTCGCAAGGTTAAGTTAGGAAGGGCACTGTAGCAAGTGAAATTACTGGGCGAAAGAGACTTAACAACAATGTCTCGGGATGATAAGCGCAGTGCAGTGCCACGCAAAGACTTGAAATCTTTAAGCTTTGGGTGGCACTGCATCTGTAATAGTCAGGCGTGGTGCTTAAGATCAGGTGTGCGCCTAGATTGTCTTATCACATGCTGACTTATAAAAAAAGTGAGCTAAGTAGGTAGGAAGGTGAGGTAGATAAAAGGGTTATAGCTCCATCGACAGCCCGACAGGGAGTATTATGCAAATCCAACCTGTGGACCTCCACAATCGACGCGTCTTTCTAAACGACCTAAAAATACAATGAATTCCGGCACGCGCTGAACGAATCTCAAACTAACAATATGCAGCGTTTTTGCATAGAAAGCATCACGGGCGGGCAGGCGAGCAAATATTTATGGCTATTGTGTTCACACCCGCCGGCCGCAGAGCACAGAGAAAACCGTGGTATCCCGATGTCCCCATTAACCGTGTCCCCGTTAATGGGGACAGTGGTATTTTAATAAAACTAGCAGTTCTCCGAACAGTAGACCTCTTTGAAAGCTAGCTTAGAGCTTTGAAAGTGAGCAACATACTGCTTTTTGAGGAACTATTTTGCTCATCACGCTGAAGATCTTCATCAGATCTTTACCAAATATCAGACAAACTACCTTTCAAATAAAATAAAATCATCGTAATCAAATCACATTGGACGGATATATCCAGTAGCCCCCTTTTTAGCCTTTTTTAGAGAAAGTACGCCCCGTATCAAAAATCCGCGACGGCTATAAAATTCTATAAAGTCATAAAATCTGTATACAAAGTTTCAACCAGATTGGTTAAATTTGGTTAAGACCTGTAGGCGAGAACACAAAATGCCCGGACAAACTGACAACCAAAGCATTTTTGGCCAATCTCGAAACAGAGACGCATCGCTCGCTTCGCCCGCTCGTTCAATTAATGGGGACAGTAACATTTAAGCAGCTGATAAAAAAATGAAGCGTAATGGGGACAACGGGAAGTTATTTTTTGACTTCCCGCTGTCCCCATTAATGGGGACAAAATCATGGGGACATCGAGAATACACGCAGAACGGCCGGGAAATAAACTATTCCACTGTGGAAGTAACGTGGTGATTGTTACATCGGGCGCGACGTCAGCTTTTGTGCTAAAGCTCGCGTTTGTGTGACAGCGACCGGAGACCACTTACTCCAGAAGGATTCGATAATCCTTTTCAGAGATGCCAGTTTAGAAAAAATGTGTAAAGTAGCCGATTTTGTTTCCGCTTGGTTGCAAATGGTTTCATGATGCAGAAATTCTGCTGATGGACAGAGCCCTACTATTAAGAGTGTAATGACGACCAGGCCCCTATTCAATAAACATACAAGTCCACAAATTTGTACAAAAGTGACAATTTTGTAGATTTTTTCGAATTTACGACACATGCTGTTTATAAAACCCCACAACCCCCAACCAACAATGTCCCAGGGTGATGAGCGCAGTGCAGTGCCACGCAGAACTTAAAGCTTTAAGCGTTTGGTGGCACTGCATCTGTTAAGTCATGCGTGGCGCTGAACATCAGGCGGGCGACTTGATAGTCTTGTCACTAGCTTACATAAAACAAATTTAAATCATCGCGCGTCGTGGTCGCTCTAGCCCAGTCGCGCCTTAAAGCAATTGCGGGCGCGGACTTAAAGCAACGCACGGCGGAGCTCGTTAGCGTAATGAAGGATGGCTGTAAGCGGCGCCAGGACTGCGCCCCGCGGCCGAGAGCGATGACGAATCGACTAAATGCTCGCTCGAATCTTCTCTAAATAATGACTTGTGATATTTTTAGAATTTTGTTTAAATACTATTGTTATTGTCCTTTTTCTGATTTCACAGTGAGAATAGTTTCAAGACCCAAAGCTCTTGCCTTTACTATATTGAACTTATATATATATATAAGTTAGTTATTATTTTATTTCAATGAGTTTTGAACATAATTTGACAAGAGCATCCTTTCTACAGTTGCGTGTAACTTGCTTTATTAGCAAAGATAAACCGACGGCAGATGTAGCGTGACGGTCGAAACTCGATTCCCGCCTTGGGACAAAATTTAATGTTGGTACGATCTGCAAATAATATTTTGTTCCGGGTGTTCTGGGTATTTTCTATGTATAATAAAAACTATCTATTTAAGTATTTTATTGTACCTATTAATATAAAATAATATAGTTGTAACAACGACACGAAAAAAGGAGAATTGTATAAAGTATCAGTCATCTAGTACCCATAACACAAGCTCTGCTTAACATGGCTAGATGATGCTGTGTGGTTCAGCATTATTTATTAATTTAATTGGTACGCATGAGTATTTCAATAGAACTAAATATATTCAAACAGCGATTTAGATTCGTTAATGGAGCAGTCGCGTTGTATAATACATTCGGCTATAGCAGCGCTTAGTTGATGTTCCGTAATGCTAATAGCAGTCGGGACCAAGAGCCAGTGGTTCTATTAGTCACGGAATTGGAGCTTATTTCAAGTTAATTACGTTGTTTTGAATGCTCATAACTGCTCAAGTACTGGCAGAACCACTTTTATGTAATATACAAATGTGTGTTTCTAGATAAATTGAAAAGTTTATCTATACTAATATTAGAAAGAGAAAAAAAAGTACAAGTTCGATTTCAAAAATTATTTCACCATTAGCATGCTACATTATCCCTGAGGCTATATTTATTACTAACGACCTGCCCCGGCTTCGAACGGGCGCGGTCTCATTGCACCCGCGCGAAGCTGGGACGTACTTCTAGTTCTCAATAATTTGAATAAAAGTTTTAGTGGTTGGTTTTGAAACAGCTGTCAAACGGTCAGATGTCTTCTGTCAAAAATAAAAAGCCAAAATATTGACAGACAATGTTAAAATTGATGGCCCATGTCAGATGACAGGATAGAAATTCTTCTGGTGAATGATCCTAGCATCAACATTAATTAATAAAAATAATTTAACAAAATTAAAAAACAAAAAACTAAACCAATAGACGTTTTTTTTTTATACAACTGCAGTGGCAACCTAGCGTACGGCCCACAAGATGGTAAGCGGTTACCGCAGCCTATGGACGCTTGCAATACCAGAGATATAACTTGCGGGTTGCCACCTTGAGACTAAGATCGAAAGCCTCATGTGCCAGTAATTACACCGGAAACCATACCCTTCACACCGGAACACAGCAATGCGAGCATTACTGCTTGGCGGCAGAAATAGGTATGGTGGAAGTCCTTCCCCGGACCAGCTCTATCACAAAGAACTCTACTACTCTTAACTTAAGTACGTTCTAGTCTCAAATAAAATTGAGAAAGATAAAACTATCTCAATTTTATCTAAGATACGAGAACAAAGTGATCCCTTGACAACGGTTATATTGTGTTCGAAAATAAAGACAAAAATTACATTATTTCAAAGAAAAGTAATATTTTTATCTACTTCTATGATTACATACTATAGAGATATAGAGCACTGGTGGTCTAGTGGTAGTGACCCCGCCTTCCAATCCTAAGGTCGTGGGTTCAAACCCGGTCGTGCACCTATGGATTTTTCTGTTCGAAAAATTTATGTGCGCAATGCCAGTGCTCATACGGTGAAGGAAAACATCGTGAGGAAACCGGCATGTCCAAGAACAAAAAATTCGAAAGACATGTGCCATTCACCAATCCGCATTGGGTCCGCGTGGTGGATTAAGACCTAATCACTCTCGCCTGAGAGTAGGCCAGTGTCCCAACAGAGGGAACATTAGAAGGCTGTCATGATGATGATTACATAAATTCTAACTCTAAGAAGATGGGGTCTAAGGTCCATTATGTCCTGAGACAATAGGCCATCAGCGTGTGAAGCTAATTGTGCTCGCGTGTCACGTGATGGATCATAATGATTCACACGGTGCGAGTGGCGCGGCGCTCGCGGCTAAACGCTAAACGTTATACTCGACCGATTAACTTTTGACAAACGTCGCTCATAAAAGAGTGAACTACGGAATTTACAAACACTATTTCGATAAACGTTAGCACGACGAATCGCGACGCATGGAAAATCGACATGATTTACTTTACAAAATGTTATTAGTACTTAGTGTACATTACAGTGTTCTTCATTATTAATAGAGAATAGAAATGCAATGAAATTGTTTATTTGCTTGAGCATTACAGTTTTACAATAATAAATTGGTTCTACATACATCACTTATATATATATTTATGATTCAGATTCAGATTCAATTATAATATATTGCGATAATGGGTATAGAATAGGTCTCACATCAGTATCATTAAGTGGTTCAGCCTTATTCAGCTTTATAGCATGCAATATTAAAATCACAAAGTATCCTAAAAAAGTTAATTATTAATTAATGAATATAAAACAGATTGGCGATAAATTGAATACAACATATAAATTTAATTAAGTATATAAAAAAATATATATATAGAGATTACAAGAAAGTCATTGTTGACAATATTCAATTAAACGAATCAATTTAATTCTAAACGTCAATTCATAGGTACTATCTAATAAAATTTAATTTATTTATTTAGGATTGCCAATGAAAAATACACAACACTTAGCACTAAACTCAATACATAAAACACTCCCTGTGCTCACTCTTTGAAGGCAAACACAGCTAGCGCAGGTATTATAATAGAATATTGATAAAGTCAATAAAATTAAATTTAGAATTGATTGATTACTACGCATTAAAGATAAAATTTTATTATTGATACGTGCTTCGTATTTTTAAGTTTTTTTTATAGTCAAGCGTTTGACCACCACCTCACCTGATGGTAAGTGATGGTGTGGTCGATGATGGAGCACGCTTGCCTGAAAACCTGTTCACTCTAGCCTTAAAGACTCCTAAATTGTATTGGTCCGGAAAAACGGACCCCGGCAACGAGTTCCATTTTTTACAAGTGCTAATGAGAAAAGAATTCTAAGGTTTCTAAGGTTTTTCCTGATTTAAATTACATACGAGGATTGTTTAAAAGAGCTGCTAACGACAATGATCATACTATTGTTTACAGTTCTGCAGTGTTGAACTCAAATTGAGTTTATCTCAAAAAGTTCCATTTGAATGTGACAGGGCCGAGGTAAATATCTCAATGTATGATATTACTAGGGGGTACTCGACATTCGTAGTCAAATATTGAGATAGGAATAGATTTGATTTGAAAGTAAATACCATCCAAGCCCTGACCTTACCAAATAAGGGTCTCGAGCGTCCTACTTAGAAAAATATTCTACTATATTTTCTTTTTTCTCAAAATATTCACGAAAACAGAAAATTGAATTGATTCTATTACTTCCAATGTTTTGTACAAGTGAACCGCATCTCAGTAGCGCTAGCTCAATAACTTGCATCATGTAAATGACCCATAATTTTCAGTCGAACAATTCCGTTCCGAGACTATTCCCGTAGCAGATGTACTACGCCGTAGCTTCCCTCTACGATCGAGCGAACGGAGATCTACGGCGTAGCAGATAAGTAACAACCTTGTACAATCATGTAAGCGATTCTCACATATTCGCACAGATATCATTGAGCTTTGTTAAACCTTACGTGTTTGTGATAAGGGTTAAATCTCCTTGGCTAAGCGAATCTCAAGACAAACCGTAATTGAGCGCATGATGTTTATGTTATAAGCTTCGGTAAACAGTCGGATAAACTCAACTCGTAGACGCATCAAAGCTTGATGAAGTTTACCAATCGTAGTCATATATTTGAGTTTCTATAAGATATTAGTTACTAGCTGCTGGCGGCGGCTTTGTTCACGCGGAACTCGGAATCCGCTCTTTTTTCGGGATAAAAAGTTCTTTATAAAAGTATGTCCCACTTCCAATCATTATCTATCTAAGTTTTAAAATTCAATCAAAATCAGTTCAGTGGTAATTGAGTTATCGAAGAACAAACATCCAAACTTTCACATTTATATTATTATTAGTGTGATTAGTGGGATACAGTGACAGTGTGATTAATTATGTGATAAAGTATTTAAAATGATAATTTTGAGCGCACGTAACATTTGCAAATTGAGTGCAGTCAACATAATAATGATGGCTGCTTTTGAAAGGCAATTAAAACGGATTGTTTGTGTCATAAAATATTGAAAACTTTAAACATAAATTGAAAAACAACCATTTTCAGTGACTGCATTTATTGAAACGAGTGAATCGAGTCCGGGAATTCAATATGAGGACCTGGAATGATGGGGGAGGTTATAAAACAGGAAACAAAATAATAGTACGAAGAATTCTAGGCTGGGGAGTAACTACATAAATCCCCTCATCATGACAGCCTTCCAATGTTCCCACTGCTGGGACGCTACTCTCAAACGAGAGTGATTAGGTCATAATCCACCACGAGGACCCAATGCGGACAGGCGAATGGCAAATGTCTTTCGAATTTTTAGTTCTTGGACATGCCGGTTTCGTCACGTTTTCTTTCGCCGTATGAGAGTACTGGCATTGCGCACATAAATTTTTCAAATAGAAAAATTCATTAATGCAGTCCAGATTCGAACCCACGTCCTTATGATCGGAAGGCGGGGTCACTACCACTAGACCGCCAGTGCTCATAAATCCCCTGCCGCGACTAAATTCTATTGTATTTATTCAGAACATAGAGATTCGGAAAAAAAGTATAGATATCCCCTTCGCAGGGGATTATATAAAGGAGTTTGCGTATCAAGCTAACAACCCGTAGCTAACTATTTCAGATAATAATTGTGATATATAAAGAAACACCATGAATTTATTAATCGGGTTTATTCTATAAAAGCGTTGCCGTAGCTAGCCAAACGTAGTGCTAACATTCGCTTCGTCGCTAGCCCAGTACCATAGAGAAGCGAATATTAACACTACAATAATGAATACCACGCTAAACTAACTATTTTGTATCTCATTAGGTAGGTTAATAACACTAATTTCGCTCGAGGGTTATCGACAGTTCACGCGCGACCGACTACACTACTATTGTTATGCATTTACTAAGCCTTGCGTCTCTAACATATACGAAGTTATATTACGGCATTTCATAACCGAGCGAGCGAAGCGAGCGAAGCCTGTTTCGGGATAAGTAAGAGTAGTAGAGTTCTTTGTGATAAAGCTCGTCCGGGGAAGGACTACCACCATACCTATTTCTGCCGCCAAACAGTAATGCTCGCATTGCTGTGTTCCGGTTCGAAGGGTATGGTTTCCGGTGAAATTACAGGCACATGAGACTTACCATCTAACGTCTCAGGGTGGTAACACGCAAGTGATATCTATGATGTTGCATGCGTACATAGGCTACGGTAACCGCTGACCATCAAGTGGGCCGTACGCTTGGTTACCACTTTAGTAATATAAAAAAAAAAAAAAAAAAGTTTGTCAGTGTCTGTTCGGTTGTTCTCGCCTACAGGTCGCATTTATCAACCGATCTGGTTGAAACTTGGTAAACAGGTTCTTTGACTTTATAGAATTTGTTTGTCGTCGGGGATGAGTTTTGATTGGGGGCGTACTTTCCCCAAAAAGTATCTAAAAGGAGGCTAGATATCTCCGCCTTCGACCGATTCCGATGGTTTTTTATTTTAAAGTTTCTCATAAAAATTTGTTGAAGATCTTAATAAGATCTTCAGCGTGATGAGCAGAATAACTTCTCAATATACAGTAAATTGCTCACTTTTTTGTGCTTGGGAGGTCTTCTGTTCAGAGAACTATTAGTTATTAAGTTATATTATCAACTTTACCAATGCATCTTTGCATTGTAGCTGTTATGGTCAGGCGAGGTGCTTAACATGAGGTGCACGACTTTTTTTTTTATACAACCAAAGTGGCAACCAAGCGTACGGCCCACAAGATGGTAAGCGGTTACCGCAGCCTATGGACGCTTGCAATACCAGAGGTATCACTCGCGGGTTGCCACCTTGAGGCTAAGATCTAAAGTGCCAGTAATTTCACCGGAAACCATACCCTTCGCACCGGAACACAGCAATGCGAGCATTACTGCTTGGCGGCAGAAATAGGTATGGTGGTAGTCCTTCCCCGGACGAGCTCTATCACAAAGAACTCTACTACTCTTAACTCACTGCATTGACAGCATTGTCACTTTAATCTAAGCCCCAAGAAATTAGTTATTGTAAAATAAAGTTTGCGGTCTTGTTAAAACGGTCACCGCTTTTTATAAAGCCATATTTTCACAGTATCGTTGCTGTGGTATTATCCACTAATAGCAATTGAACCGATTCGGAATCAGCTTTATTAATCAAATTTCATTAGGTTATAATTCATTGAAATTTTAACCCACCGTGCAACAGCGGTTTAGTTTTCCCTTTGAAACAATAGATAATAAACTTAATATTTTTAGAACACTTTTTTTTTAAATTGTCGTCTTTTTTATGTTTGGCTGCTGGTTTGATTCCCGGTGCTGGAATAATGTTTGTATGTTCTTAAATATTTGTTTTGGCAGACCCATAACATGAAGTTAAAGTGTTTGGTTACGCCATTCCATGTTTGTCTTAATCCTTTGATCATATAATTATAATAGTATTTAATATCTATCTATGTATTGTATTAGAATAGAATACAATAGTTTTTTTTTTTTATAAACATAAAAATAACAGTACAAATTAAAACTAAACTATTGTGACGAAAAAAGGCAGCCACTCAGCATGTGCTACAGACTTAATGTGTCTGTAGCGCTGGTTTTCAGTGTAGCCTACGAGTAGTAGTAGCAGCAGTGAGCTGCGACACGAGTCTTTCTCTACCTAACTATTTACTTAGGTACATTTTATAAAGATTAAGTGTATCAGTAATCTAGAACCCATAACTCAAGCTCTGCTTAGTTTACGGCTAGATGATGCTGTGTGGATTGTTCAGCATTTTTTATTGTATTTATTTCGTTATATATATAAAGTACTAGTAGACCCGGCGCGGTTTCACTTGCGATAAATTTTTTTTGCAAATTTTTACACTCTGTATACTTTCTCACCGTTTAAACCTTCCCTGAACTTTTACAAAGATTTCAAGACCAAAATTAGCCAAATCGGTCCAGCCGTTCTCGAGAAAGAAGAATGTAAGAAGATGGATAGTAAAAAATCTTAATATTGTTTGTGATTCAATCACGCTGTAAAAACTGAACTAATTAAGATGATAATAATAACAGTTTGGAACTGGAATGGCTTTAAGCAATTTCTATCAATATACGCGAGCAAAACCACAGGCAGCAGCTGGTAAAGACCATAATTTAACAGATTTTACGAAAAACCTTCGTCAAATTGAGCTGTTTCCAAATCCATGAGCCTGTACAAGGCGGGTTTAATCCTTCCGCCACACTGGTTCCGTCCTCGCTGCTCACAAACCCTTGTTAGGGCTATTGGAACAAAGCTCTTTAGATGCTCTCCGCATTGAATAAGGGCTTACGGGTTTGTAAAAACAATTTGAGCTTGTTTTTTAGATTTTTGAAGTGGCTTAAAAACAAGACAAATGGGATATGCTTACCGGTGATATTACAGACACATGTCTGATGTCTGCAGGCGTACCATGACATTTTAGCTAGCGTCTCAATTCTGATGCAATTGACTGTAGGTTCCTAAACTGGCTCGCAAATATTCGTACCATGACATCTAAACAACGCAATCGTGCTTGAATCGTTGAACGAATGAACTTTGTCTCCACCTCGCAATGGCATGAGAAACTGCGTTCGGAAATAAATACATATAATATTACGGAAAGTTACAGTTTTATTATTTTAACTAAATTTATATTTTACCGTATTTAATTTATACAAAATGAGGTATGTGAAACAGGTATTTTGCTTCGTAAAATATAATAATGTGATTTTTGATCATCGACAGCTACATAATTATATCAAACAGATGATTTTTAGAGTTTGAATTGATAGATTCAGGCGTTACTTTGCGGAAATCCATTACAAAATAAAAAACAGACGAAAAATATCTAGTACTATTCCGCTTAACCTTTTAACTGATGAGGTCACACAATTACCAGAGTTAACCTCAAAAGAAAAATATCGACACGTGTTTCATCCCTCCACGGGACATCCTCAGGACCATCGACTTGTTCTCCGGCAGACGTGTTGCTCCGTCGAGCGCTGGAGCCAAAGAAAGTTTGAATTGTTTATTGAGTTTCGGAACGAATCTTTCTGTCACTGTGTTCTGATGTGTGTGTTTTGAAAACATTTTGCGCGATCGATACCTTTAGTATCGCAAGCGTCTATCAATACGGTAACCGCTTACCATCGTGTAAAATGCATGCTAGTTAACCATTTTAATTGATACAAAAATTTCTTAATTTCGTTATTTCTTAGCTTTTATTTATATTTTCCATGCTGCTAAAGATGTAATTTCGTCTGCACGAAGTTCTGTCTGAGCGTCCATCCCCCTTAATGTTCCGCCGCACGAACTAATATTCTCAGTAATGAAGTATTTACGCATTAAGCAGGTTGCTACCGGCTACCGGCCGGTGCCTGGCGTTTACCGGCGCGGAATGATTTATTTATTTTATTAGTGTGGTAAAACTGTACAATATTTTTTAACTCTAATAACACGCTCAGCAATATACCTGTGTTAGTAATAGTATAGTCTTACTAATGACGAAACTGACTTACTGCTCACTTTGATGTATTCAATTACATCTTCATTAACGAGTTGTAAGATAGTTAGGACCGACTAAAAAGGGCCCCACATGGTTCATAGAAAACGAACTATTACTACTATTATTAAGCATTTACTATGCTCAAAATATTAGATTTACTAACGTCCTTCTTACAATAATGTTATGTTTTGTACCTTATACTATATTAGCAGGTAATGTAAACCTTCTATAAATCCAAGTTACTTCAATTGAATGAATGAATGAATGAATAAATGAATGATGTTTGAACTGTCAACCTAATCACTCAAACTGACAGTTCAAACAAAATCGCATCGCTTGCTTGGTATTTTTTTTTAATGTCATCGTGTCGCAGCGGACGCAGGTCCGCCCGCGACGCGAAGGTTGCGGGTTCGATTCCCGCCTCGGGTCAAATGTTTGTAAGATCTACAAATATTTGTTTCGGGTGTTCTGGGTATTTTCTTTGTATAATAAAAAATATCTATCTATGTATTGTATTGTATTGAGTATATATCAGTCATCTAGTACCCATAATACAGCTCTGTTTAACAGCAGCTTACCTTGGGGCTAGATGATGCTGTATGGATTGTCCAGCATTTTTTAATTATTTATAATGTTCGCTGTATGAAACAGGCAGCGGAGCCGGTTTGCATCGCGCAGTGCGCTCGCCGGCCGCCCAGAATTGAGATGCGTCGTATAAGATAATGGGGGCCGCGATGTGCTAATGAAACTGAGCTCAATGGACGACGACTTGATCAATGTTGTGTAATTACATGAGGTGGATGAACGGGCGACCTTCACTCCGTGCTGTTGTTTTTTTTTTATTCAATACTAGAAGTCTGTCCCAGCTTCGCGTGGTCGCGATAAAACTGCACCCGTGCGAAGCCGGGGCAGGACGCTAGTAATAAATATAGCCATGTTACTCAGGGTTAACGTAGCATTCTAATGGTGAAATAATTTTTAAAATAGGATCAGTAGTTTTTGAGTTTATTCGTAACAAACAGAAATACAAATCTTTTCTCTTTATAATATTAGTATAGATTATTTAGAAGGACTTTTAAACAACATGTTTATGTCAGCCCTGTAAGGTAACAAAATAATAACAACTGGTAGTGATTTGGATCAGTTGAGCTATCTATAGGTCGTTTGTAACGGTCTTTAGATGGCTCAACTGTTTCATATGTATTTTGTATATTTTGTAATGTAATATAATTATGTACATATTAAAAAAAAAAAAAAAATAACAACTTATTAATTTCAACATTCAACATCTTCATCATCATGACTGTTGGGACACTGGCCTACTCTCAGGCGAGAGTGACTGGGTCTTAATCCACCACGCGGACCCAATGCGGATTGGTGGATGGCACATGTCTTTCGAATTTTAGTTCTAGGACATGCCGGTTTCCTCACGATGTTTTCCTTCACCGTATGAGAGCACTGGCATTGCGCACATAAATTTTTCGAACAGAAAAATCCATTGGTGCACGACCGGGTTTGAACCCACGACCTTAGGATCGGAAGGCGGGGTCACTACCACTAGACCACCGGTGGCTCTTACATTCAACATAATACCTAATAAATTAAACTATCTACCCATGGTTAAGTTGGAAGTAAGTAAATAGATTAAGAAGGTTGTTGGCAGTTGGAAGAAAAAAAAAATAACAAATACCTACTGAGAATTAATATTCTCAGTAGGTATTTGTTATTTTTTTTTTTAATTGAGTTTATTTTTATTTTTATTATATTATTATGCATTTTAAAAGTAGGTTAGCAATAATTTGTGTAAATATTGATTTTTAGATTGTAGGATAGTTAAGTAAGTAGGTATGTAGGATTTTAAATTTTTATAATATAATAATTTTGTCCTTTTAACTCACTGCTAGAACACTGGTCAACTCTCGAGTGAGATTGATTGGGTCTTCCACCGCGTGGACCCAATACGGATTGATCTTTCGTAATGACACGTTTTTCAAATTTTAGTTCTTGGACATGCCGGTTTTCTCACAATGTTTTCCTTCACCGTTTGCGCTTGACTCACTTCCTCATTTATTGATTTTACATACACATAAAATTACTTTTGTTCAATTTTAATCAGACTCAAACTGCAGCGCTTTTCCAAGATTGTACAAAAAATTTTTTCACTAAAAACCTATAAAAGATTGTTTTTTTTTTATGTCATCAAGTGACAAGACAATCAAGGTGCCCGATGTTAAGCACCACGCCTGACTATTACAGATGCAGTGCTACCCAAAACTTAAAGTTTTTAAGTGTTGCGTGGCACTGCACTGCGCTTATCACCCCGAGACATTGTTGTTAAGTCTCTTTCGCCCAGTGATTTCACTTGCTAGAGTATTTCAAACCTAAACACGGTAATGCTTGCACACTACTGCTTGGAGGTAGAATATCTGACACTGCGGTGGTACTCACCAAGACGGACTCTTGCTAAAGAGTCAAACCACCATTGTTACATGACGAAATAAATGAATTGAATTTTGTATTATCTCGTATCTCAAGTGATTTTCCCATCTAAATAGCGGCATGCGATGTAACTTAATTACCGACAAACAAAATATCTACATGCTAAAGATTGCTGACCGATGTGGCGCAGCGGGCGCAGGTCCGCCTGCGACGCAGAGGTTGCGGGTTCGATTCCCGCCTCGGAACAAATGTTTGTACGATCTACAAATATTTGTTCCGGGTGTTCTGGGTATTTTCTATATACAGGGTGGCCCATTCAAATCGGTCAGTATGGGAAAGTCTGAAACTGTAAGACATACGAAGATTTGTTCTTAGGAACCATGTCACCGATTTCGATAAAAAGAAAAACTGCATTCATACAATTAAAAAAAAAGTGTACCCAACTGGGGTATCGAACCCGGTTGTTTTGAAAAAATAAACTTACACTATTTCTATTCAGATATCGTTTGTGTAGGTCTTAAGCAGTAAATATCTCTAAGAAACATAATGTCTAAAATGAATAAAATGCATTTTTTTCACATACTTTAATTTATCATAGTAGGTGTTCAAAGTGACCACCGTCTTTTTCAATACAATATTCAACACGTCTGGGTAACGATCTTACTATTGCATTTTGTATCTTCATGTGGTGAATCTGCGTTAAAGTTGACTCTATGGCTACTTTTAGTTCTTCAACGGTGTTATAGCTATTTTTGTACACTTCATCTTTAATGTAACCCCACAAAAAATAATCTAGAGGCGTTAAATCGGGCGACCTCGCCGGCCATTTGATCGGGCCGTTCGTACCAATCCACTTTCGCGGAAAGTTTTCATTTAAAAAGTCTTTTGCTATACGACTATTGTGAGCCGGTGCTCCATCCTGTTGAAAATAAAGTTGTTCTCTTATTTCTACTGCCATTTCTCCTACGGCCTCTAAAAGATCTTCTAAGATTGCAAGGTACTTGAATCTGTCCAAATGTCCATCATAAATTTTAAACATGAGTACCTTATTGTGAAGTAGGCCGACCCAGCAGTTAAATGAGAATCTAACTTGACGGCGTCCTTCGTGCACTCGTAAGGGATTTTCTCGACTCCAATAGTGATGATTCTTACGATTGTACATTCCGTTATTGGAAAATTGAGTTTCATCAGAAAATATTACGTAGTTTAAAAAATGTCTGTCTAGGCCCATTCTCTCTTTTATCCAATTGCAAAATTCAAGTCGTCTGATATCATCTCCTGCATGTAAGGCCTGCACCCAATGTCCATTCTTGTAGCACTTGTATTTGTGTTTCTTTAGGGTTCTTTGAATGTGTGTTCGTGAAATTTCAGGAATATCACGACTTGCATTACGGGTGGAGGCATCTGGTGTTGCTTCAAAAAATGTTCATTTCCATATTTTCATCACATTTTCTTGGTTTTACTTTAATTGGCTTTTTAAAACTTCCGTAAGTCTTCAAATTGTGCACAATTTTGATTAATATCTTACGGGTAGGTAAAATACGTGTCGGATATTTGATATGGTACCAATGTAGTGCACGGGAGCAATTTTTATCGTTTTTAAAGTAAGCTTCCAATAAATCAAAGTGCTCAGAATTTGTAAAACGCATTTTCCCAACCACACAGCGAACGACACAAAAATACCGAAGCATTGATTTTAATTTTCAGTTCCCGCCTAAACATTTGACACTCAAGTTTTTTTTTCTTTTTTTTTGTATCGCTATTCGGCCAGTCACACCGACACGTTCCATTTTCAAATGAGGTTTAACACGTCTCTGTATCTACAACATCTACATACTTACTTTAAGTGGGCTTTTCAATTGATTGTTAGTGTTTGATTAATAGAAGTAAGCAGTTGCAATAATAGATAATAATATTACTGTAGATAACAAAACTTCCTTAAACGTTTAATGCAATGCCAATGCCACATGATACATAACACGGTGTATGTAACAAGTAGAGAGGTACAAACAACCATAGAGACAATTTTACATGCCTGAACTTGCTGAATATTGTAACGGTGGTCATTTTGAACACCTACTATGATAAATTAAAGTATGTGAAAAAAATGCATTTTATTCATTTTAGACATTATGTTTCTTAGAGATATTTACTGCTTAAGACCTACACAAACGATATCTGAATAGAAATAGTGTAAGTTTATTTTTTCAAAACAACCGGGTTCGATTCCCCAGTTGGGTACACTTTTTTTTTAATTGTATGAATGCAGTTTTTCTTTTTATCGAAATCGGTGACATGGTTCCTAAGAACAAATCTTCGTATGTCTTACAGTTTCAGACTTTCCCATACTGACCGATTTGAATGGGCCACCCTGTATAATAAAAAATATCTATCTATGTATTGTATTGTATTAAATATATATCGGTCATCTAGTACCCATAACACAGCTCTGTTTAACAGCAGCTTACTTTGGGGCTAGAGGATGCTGTGTGGATTGTCCAGCATTATCTATTATCTATCTATTGCTAACCGATACATTTTTCCGTTGACAAATCGTCACTCAAACTTGCAAAGTGTTATAAATAAATGAAAATATAACAAGCGTTTAATACCGATCTATAAATATTGGCTAAATGGCGTTCTTATTTTGAATGCCATTTAGCCAGTTCTTAGTAGAGTTTAATAGCCCTACAAAACTATATAGAAGGCGTTGCGATCAATCGTTGAATGATTATGTAGTAAACCCATAAATTATTCGCAACACTACCTAAAAACATTCATTTTAATTACTTAATGATACATAGGTAGTAAGCTAAACTATTTTTATTTGTGGTACGTACAGTTTAATGGTTAGTAATGTGCTTACCTTCCGAGCCGGAAGAATTACGACCCCAATAACGTAATTTCTCCGAAGTGAAACATTACCTTATAGCCATAAAGCTATTATACGCAGATTAGAGCTAAGTTATCTAAACGGTTTTAGATAAGGATTGTTAGCCTTAGTTAAACAATATCTGTTCCCAACATTGCTAACTTCAACGAGTTTTATCTGTTCAGAATGACCAGGGGCTTATCGGGCTAAACGTTAACATAGCGGAAACGTTTTGGTTTAAGTCTAATTTGCACTGCACTGCAAACCGCGTACTGTCATAATACAGTGATTTTTTTTTTAAATCAATGTCAAAGTAGGTAGTTTTATGCAATAATATCACAAGAATTACTTTGAGAAGTCTTACAAGCTATTTACGCCAGTTATAACGCGCCCATGCCGTAAAAGAACTGGCACTGACACCTGTCACCGCTTAGGTTCCCACTTCTTTTTAGTGCTTTATGGGTGCCAAGTAGAGCAGATTCGATCCAAAATAACACCAACTAGGTTATAGGCATGACACTTGCTATTAATTTGATGTCCATTTACTGAATCATAATTATGGAAGTTGAAATTATACTTTTTATTAAGAATTTTTAATAAATGCTTTTTCTATAATGGATGCCGAGAAGAGATAGAGCACATTCGTCCCAAGCATTTGTCATCAAAATACTTAGCATTTAAATATTAACTATGTTATTTATTAATTAAGCTAGTATATTAGCTAGTAATTTGTTATATGCGTTCAAAAACAGAGATATAGCCCCAGGTTCATGATGTGTAGAACACGTGTCGGAGTTGTCGGCTCAGCTGCGCTCGACACACAGATACCAAGCCAGTGTGTAGTGTTTGTTGTAGCGAGCTGTTTGCGTTCCTGGCGCCGGCTGAGCCCGAATAACATAACCAGTGTTGTAGGTAACCATGGAACGTAATACTAGTAGTCCTGCGAACGGTTAATCTCGCTAATAAATAAATAATGCTTGACAATCCACACAGCATCATCTAGCCCCAAGGTAAGCTGCTGTTAAACAGAGCTGTGTTATGGGTACTACATGACTGATATATATTTAATACAATACAAAACATTACATAGATAGATATTTTTTATTATATATAGAAAATACCCAGAACATCCGGAACAAATATTTGTAGATCGTACAAATGTATTTTGACCCGAGGCGGGAATCGAACCCGCAACCTCCGCGTCGCAGTACAAAGCAATTTCAGCGTTTTGAAGAGCTAGTTTGTTCGTCACGCCGATAATCGTCATCAGGTTTTTTTTTTTTTAATTTTTTTTTTATACAACTGCAGTGGCAACCAAGCGTACAGCCCACAAGATGGTAAGCGGTTACCGCAGCCTATGGACGTTTGCGATACCAGAGGTATCACTCGCGGGTTGCCACCTTGAGGCTAAGATCAAAAGCCTCATGTGCCAGTAATTTCACCGGAAACCATACCTTTCACACCGGAACACAGCAATGCGAGCATTACTGCTTGGCGGCAGAAATAAGTACGGTGGTAGTCCTTCCCCGGGCGAGCTCTATCACAGAGAACTCTACTACTCTTACTAAGGACTATTTAGCTACAGAGAATTTTAGAGAGTACACAATTATTTTTCATAAAACATATTTTTTTTATGTAATTATTAAATTAACCCATCAAAATTTATCTCAAACATCCCACTGTCACTTCACTTCATTGCTGTGTTCCGGTTCGAAGGGTATGGTTTCCGGTGAAATTACAGGCACATGAGACTTTCCATCTAACGTCTCAGGGTGGTAACACGCAAGTAATATCTATGATGTTGCATGTGCACATAGGCTACGGTAACCGCTTACCATTAAGTGGGCCGTACGCTTGATTACCACTATAGAAGTATAAAAAGAATAACAATATCATCGTACCAAATACCTTATACATGTATATACATTATTATTAAAGAAAGAAAGAAAGAAAATAGATTTATTTGTGACGAGCATAAGTAGATAGTAGATACAATATACAAATATTAATTCTAATAAATAACAAATAAACTAAAAAAAACAAAAACTAAAAACTAAATATAAACTAAATATTAGCTCGAATCTCTCGTAGCTCATCGCGCATTCTATTAGTTACCACAAAGAGTTCCCACGTGAATTAATATCTCCCGACACGTTTACCAGAAGTTCTTCCCTGATTATTATCTTAATGAATAATTAATGGCGGAGCCAATAATCTCTCGGCGTGTGGTAGACTCCGCCACGTCGGTGGAGTTCGCCATTTGTTGACAATTTCCGCCACGACAGACTTCCGGGCGCAGAGCAAGGCAGCGCTTCGCGCGTACTACGACGAAAAGGGGCCCAACCATGAACTCTTATAGCGATTCAAATGAAAACCTAAACAAATTGTCAAAAAAAATTGTACCATAAAATCAATTAGACAATCATGTCATGGAATAAAAATTCTTGACAATTTAGTTTAGGTCTTCATTTGAATAGCTATAAGAGTTCATGGTTGGGCCCCAGGGCATGAAATGGGGTTGACATTCATCTGATATATAAACCTAGCATAGCCTAGTTAGATTTTAAAATAGTCAACTTTATTTTACTATGCTTTTAGATTGTACAATATTAAAAGAATATTAAGTGGTAAATTCATTACTAGACCAAGAAATATGTTCGTGTGTACTATGACTTAAATTTTTTTTTTTTTTATACCACCCAAGGTGGCAAACAAGCATACGGCCCACCTGATGTTAAGCAGTTACCGTAGCCTATGGACGCTTGCAATACTAGAGGTATCACTCGCGCGTTGCCGACCCTTTAAAAATTTTATAACACCCTTTTTGAAGGACCCCATACTGTAGTCTCCAGGGAAAACCTCAGCAGGGAGATCATTCCACAGCCTAAGTGTTCGCGGGAGGAAGTTCCTCTGAAACCTTGCGGTGCGCGACCAACCTGGCTCTAAAGTGTGTGGATGGATCCCCTGCCGATGGCGAGCGGTGCGATGGTAAAAAGAAGCTTATTTCAAAAAAGTAAAGTAAATTTCAGCGTAAGAAAACCGCTTTGAATCAAGAAAACAAGATTACTAGGAAAGCTAAAAATCTATGGTTCTTGTAGTGTTCAATTGATGGAAATTACAAGCAAATGAACCATGCAACGTAAACTTTGTTAGACACTCTTAACGCCGTGAAAGCGATCTATATCGATCGTATGGTTTAAAACAGAGCGAACGTGTCATCATGACAGCCATCTAATGTTCCCACTGCTGGGACACTGGCCTACTCTCAGGCGTGAGTGATTGGGTCTTAATCCACCCAATGCGGATTGATGGATGGCACATGTCCTTCGAATTTTTAGTTCTTGGACAAAAAATAAAAATTGGAGCGAACGTGTAAAGCCAGTAAAAGGTTTTACAAGTGAAAATGTAACAGTGACAGAGATGGTGTCTCTCTCGGGTGACACTGCTATAGTGATGAGCAGAGACAAGGCTCTATCTAGTTGCCAAATTAGATAAGGAAACATTCCATACTCTGAATGAATGAATGAATGAATGAATGAATGAATGAATGAACACTTTATTGTACACAATAAAATTACTTATTAACTAATATACATAGGCAAAGTACAAAAGGCAACCTTATTAGTAAGAGCTATTTCTTCCAACCATGAATGGAAAAAGTCTCAATCTAGCTACTAGCTCTTTTTTTTATGCAACTGAAATGGCAACCAAGCGTACGGCCCACAAGATGGTAAGTGGTTACCGCAGCCTATAGACGCTTGCAATAATAGAGGTATCACCTTGAGGCTAAGATCGAAAGCCTCATGTGCCAGTAAATTCACCGGAAACCATACCCTTCACACCGGAACACAGCAATGCAAGCATTACTGCTTGGCGGCAGAAATAGGTATGGTGGTAGTCCTTCCCCGGACGAGCTCTATCACGGAGAACTCTACTACTCTTAAAAGCTCTGCAGTAGGCTCTGTAATTATGCGACCTATGGTAATGCGAAGCTCAGTTGGAGCCTTTCTATAAATATTAAGGTGCATGCGATGCGAATGTATTGCTCGGAATATTAATAGTTGTATTATGTACTTGGCGTAAATTCACGTAGCTTTAAGAATTTCAGAATGATCCTTGTGATTTATTTTGAATTTGAATTGAAACTTATATAGGAATCTTTAGTTCTGACACAACAACATTTCTTTAGTCATAAATCATATCAGCCAATAGACAATTGAAAAATAGTAGAGTTCTTGTGATAGAGCTCGTCCGGGAAAAGACTACCACCATACCTATTTCTGCGGCCAAGCAGTAATGCTCGCGTTGCTGTGTTCCGGTTCGAAGGGTATGGTTTCCGGTGAAAATACAGGCACTTGAGACTTTCGATCTACGTCTCAGGGTGGCAACCCGTGAGTGGTACCTCTGGTATTGCAAGTGCCTATAGGCTGCGGTAACCGCTTACCATCTTGTGGGCTGTACGCTTGATTGCCACTTTAGTAGTTTAAAAAAAAGACTCTCACTGTTAGATAATGTGCTTCCTATAAAGAGTGCCATGACGACCGAACATGAACTTTCACCATTCACCGACTTTCCGGGTCCATGGATTGGCGGTCGCTATTTAAGATTTTTGATTCTGTGGTTAAGTTACACGAGTTTGCCATTGTAATGCATTGCTACTAGCTACAAAGAAGTTTTTAACTACTCAGGAATACCTCGTTCAGCTTAGCCTGATACATGAACATTGACAAAAATGATTATTTCGTCCAAGCGAGATATGTCTCGATAGCTCAATTGGTAGAGCACCCGCGTATCAAGCGGTGGTTGCGGCTTCAAATCCCGCTTAAGGCAAAATCATTTTTGGGATATTATAATCTTTAGTATTGTCTTAGTGTGATGATTAACACTATACAGGGTCATTCATTATCAACCTGATATACTTAAGGGATAGGTTCCACACCTAAAAAAAAAAATATATGTACCTATAATTTTTTTTTATGTATGTTTTGTCCTAAAAATCACAAGTAAACAAAAAAAAATCGATTACGTTTTTCCGCTCAATTATTATTTATCATTGTTGGGAATCGAGTAAAGCGACGTAATAATGAAATATTCGAGTGTGCGCGCCCCGTAGCGGGTCAAGGACACGCGCAGGTCAAGGACGCGCGGGTTAGTGACCCGCAGTTCATTGACGCGCGGGTCACTAACACGTGCCGAGCGCTGCCTTTTCGATTTCTAACAAGGATAACTTATTATGAAGCAGAATTACGTAATAATTTTTTTTTAATTTTATACAACAAAAACGTTTAGAAAAAAAAAAAAGTACATGTATTTTTTTTTTATGTGTGGAACCTACCCCTTAAGTTTGTCAGGTTGATAATGAATGACCTTATATAAACAAAAATAACCAATACTCAATACTCAATTCATTTATTGCTCTCATATGGTTGGTTCATTTACAGTTGTTATATAATAGGTGGTAGTATCACATATGAACCCTGTGAAAGGGTATGACAACATGGAGATAGGCCGAAGTTTAAATAAGTAGAAAGTAAGTTGAATTACCAATACATTTTACTCTATCATAAATAACAACAAGCAAATGCCACGTGTGATTTACAAGTATTATAGTACATTATGGTACTAGAGTGTAACATTGGTGATTACAGCTGAGGCGCCATTGAGACCCGAGCCGTAGGCGAGGGTCTTAAGTTAGCCGAGGACGGTAATCATCAATACACACGTGTATCATACGACGTTTTTAACACACTTGTGAATAAAATTACAAAAAAAAACTCATAATAAAATAACAAAAAAAATCTATAACTCACTAGTGTGTTATAGCAATGAAAAAGTCATAGTTTGATTATGGTTGTCATTCTGTGCCTAATTGCGATGACCATAGAGCCACTTTATACGCAAGTGTGTTGAAAATAATTACAACCTTACCATAATTTATTTAAATTTGAAGTTGCGTAAACATACAGTTTATTAATTAGTAAAGCGCCACGCGTGGCAAACAGCGCAGGTCTCATAAATCAGGGGAATTACCGCGTTAGAGATGAGCGCCGTTTGATTTATCGTGCAATATCGCGGACCGGAGCGCAGTGCAGAGCGCTTCGGTACATGCGTGTGACGAGGCCTGACCCTATTTTGAATGGTTATTGCTAACATGAAAATACTTGTTTTAAATTCATTGAAACCATTTTTTTTTTTATACAACTGAAGTGGCAACCAAGCGTACGGCCCACAAGATGGTAAGCGGTTACCGCAGCCTTACGCTTGCATTACCAGAGGTATCACTCGCGGGTTGCCCACCTTGAGGCTAAGATCGAAAGCCTCATGTGCCAGTAATTTCACCGGAAACCATACCCTTCACACCGGAACACATGTCGAGCATTACTGCTTGGCGGCATAAATAGGTATGTGGTAGTCCTTCCCCGGACGAGCTCTATCACAGAGAACTGTACTACTCTTATCATAGTATCGTTCGCATTAAAAGACTAAGAAAGAGGGTGGACAGATCTGTCAATAGTTATAAGAGCTACCCGCAAAGACTTCAGTTCTCCCGTGATCATGGTGCATGTAACTGCGCTGAAATATCGGGAATCAATCATCATCATCATGACATCCTTCTAATGTTCCCACTGCTGGGACACCGGCCTACTCTCAGGCGAGAGTGATTGGGTCTTAATCCACCACGCGGACCCAATGCGGATTGGTGGATGGCACATATCTTTCGAATTTTTAGTTCGTGGACATGCCGGTTTCCTCACGATGTTTTCCTTCACCGTATGAGAGCACTGGCATTGCGCACATAAATTTTTCGAACAGAAAAATCCATTGGTGCACGACCTGGTTTTAACCCACGACCTTAGGATTGGAAGGCGGGGTCACTACCACTAGACCACCGGTGATCTATGAATATATGTGTATTATATATAATATGTCGGGAATCAATAAAACTCACAAATCATGGTGAATATCCTGTTTTTACTGAAAATTATGTTGAATTCATTTTTCTGTTAAAATATTTGTTCTGTTTTTGTAGTAATAATGTAATCGCAGTTTCTGATCTGCGAACTTACTCCATTTTATCTATACTAATATGATAAAGAAGAAAGATTTGTATGTTTTCGTTTGTTACGAATAAACACAAAAACTACTGGTACGATTAAAAAAATTACCATTAGACCGCTACATTATCTCTGAGTAACATAGGCTATATTTACGACCCGCCTCAGCTTCGCACGGGTGCGGTTTCTTGTTGAACTTCGGACTTTTGAAAAAGTTTATTTTAAATAACAACCACTAAAGGGCTTACGACTATGAATAATAAATAAATAAATAAAAAATAAATAATGCTGGACAATCCACACAGCATCATCTAGCCCCAAGGTAAGCTGCTGTTAAACAGAGCTGTATTATGGGTACTAAATGACTGATATATACTCAATACAATACAATACATAATTAGATATATTTTATTATACATACAAAACACCCAGAACACCCGGAACAAATATTTGCAGATCCTTCAAACATTTGTCTCAAGGCGGGAATCGAACCCGCAACCTCTGCGTCGCAGGCGGACCTTCGCCCACCGCGCCACATTGGTCGAATACCAGCGTAGAACTAAATCATACAAACCTTTTAACTCAGTTAAATTAAGAGTAGTAGAGTTCTCTGTGATAGAGCTCGTCCGGGGAAGGACTACCACCATACCTATTTCTGCCGCCAAGCAGTAATGCTCGCATTACTGTGTTCCGGTGCGAAGGGTATGGTTTCCGGTGAAATTACTGGCACATGAGGCTTTCGATCTTAGCTTCAAGGTAGCAACCCGCGAGTGATACCTCTGGTATTGCAAGCGTCCATAGCCTGCGGTAACCGCTTACCATCTTGTGGGCCGTACGCTTGGTTGCCACTTCAGTTGTATAAAAAAAAAAAAAAAAAAAAAAAGTTTAACTAGGCTGACAATATTACACTAGTTCAGTTTATTTTCTCAATGTAAGCTTTACTTTGAGACACTACTATTGTCTGGCTAACCTCCTTAGGAGCAAACACAGTAATCCCATAATCCAGTATTGGCAACTTCCAAGTTCCGGTGCTTTTACTGACTGCCCGGAGCGCTCGTGACGTAGCTGGCTAAGTTGTTCTTATCAGATCAACGAAGTTAAGCACTGTTCCGCGTGGTCATCTCTTGGATGGGTGACCGCCAGTGGCAATTTCAACAGAGCGCTCCCGTGCTTCGGAGATCACGTTAAGCAGTCGGTCCCGGCTTTTTCAAAGTTGTTAGGCCATGACAGAGGCCTTCGGGCGGCCTAGAAACTCGGTCACCAGAGTTGGCCACTCACGAGTTATAGTTTTTTTTTTGTAATTTTTTTTTTTTTGTTATTTTATTCACAAGTGTGTTGAAAAACGTCGTATGATACACGTGTGTATTGATGATTACCGTCCTCGGCTATCTTAAGACCCTCGCCTACGGCTCGGGTCTCAATGGCGCCTCAGCGGTAATCACCAATGTTACACACTAGTACCATAATGTACTATAAGACTACACTTTTGTAAAATCTCGTTGTTTTTACATAATTCGTTAGTATTTTATTTAGACTTTTCTTCTATGCATTTATTGAACTATTTTTTTTGCCTTTTAATTTGTCGATTAAATTTTTTTCTATCTACAAATATTAGTTCCGGGTGTTCTGGGTGTTTTCTATGTATAATAAAAATATCTATCTATGTATTTTGTATTGTATTAAATATATATCAGTCATCTAGTACCCATAATACAGCTCTGTTTAACAGCAGCTTACCTTGGGGCTAGATGATGCTGTGTGGATTGTCCAGCATTATTTTTTTTAAATAATTATTATTAAAAGCTTAAATTGAATAGATAGTCAATGCTACTAAGTAAGTTTGTATCAGTGGCCAACTATGGCCAAGTGGCCAAAGATACTTCCACAATGACAATGGGGGCCAACAAATATCTCACATTTACCATTATTTTTGTTTCCACACCATGTAAGCAATGAGTTTTCAAAACACATTCGCTCTCCACAAATTATGTGCAGGTTTTCCTCCCTTTGTTATCGAAATGTTCCCCACAAGCGCCCCCTTGCGTTCATTTAAACTAACTTTTCTCATCGACCTCACACTGCTTCAACTGGATAGCAGAACTTTTGAAAACCATTGCTTTTGCTGTTGTTATTCAAACGTGATAGCCTCTACTTGGACTTGCTTCGGCACGTGTTCCAGTCCAGCGATAAAATCCAGCGCTGGAATGCCACTGTCTACTGGAATATTCCTATTCAGCGAGCAATCCAGACAATGACCAACTCAACAGCTTAGAAAAGACTGGAATATTGTAGTAAAATACTGGTCTGATTCGGTTCTTCTTTCTGATTTTATTGACCAATGACTATTATTATTCATATTTTCTGTCATGACATGACACTTATTATTATTGGTATTATTTAGATACATATTAACATTAATAAAATCCAAAAAATTAAATATAAATGTTGGATTTAAGTATGAGTGAACCGAAACGTTTTATAGGTATAGTAGTAGAGTTCTCTGTGATAGAGCTCGTCCGGGGAAGGACTACCACCATACCTATTTCTGCCGCCAAGCAGTAATGCTCGCATTGCTGTGTTCCGGTTCGAAGGGTATGGTTTCCGGTGAAATTACTGGCACATGAGGCTTTCGATCTTAGCCTCAAGGTGGCAACCCGCAAGTGATACCTCTGGTATTGCAAGCGTCCATAGGCTGCGGTAACCGCTTACCATCTTGTGGGCCGTACGCTTGGTTGCCACTTCAGTTGTATAAAAAAGAAAAAAAAAAAAAAGGTGAGAGCGAAAGGAAAGACAGGATAAAGGGAGAAGTCAGACTGAGGTTAGTTGTGGAAGACGTAGGACGGTGTGTGAAAAAGTTATTTAATATAAGTAAAACTTAAAATATTAAATTGTTATACTTGAGAATCCCACATAAATGACCAGTTTTGCATGAATATTAATTTTATAAGCCATCATTATGAATCGTCACTAATAATTTTATTTATTATTAGGTACCAACATTATCATTCAATTCATGACATACTTACCTATCTATCTACTTTTTTAATATAAATACCGAATGCATAAACCTCGGCCTTTCTCCATGTTGCAATACCCTAATAACAGGGTTCATGTGTGATACTACTTATTCTGTAACAACTACATAATGTACCATATGACAGCAATAAATGTATTGATTGATTGATTCTTCTTTCGTGTCGAGTGTTACAACATACTATGACTTTTCCTGTTAGTTTTAATTTAAATTTAGAGCCACTTTGACCAGTACGTGGTCACACCCACAGCATTGTCGGAGCAGACCATTATATCTCTTAGTGTGCAGGTGTCAGGGCAAGATGGGCACACAAGGAAGTGGGGCATGGACTGAAGCTGGGCACCACGGCACTGCGTTTCGTCAGGACCAATCATGCCCCATTTACATAAGTCCTGCAGCGACCTCATCATGACAGCCTTCTAATGTTCCCACAGCTGGGACACTGGCCTACTCTCCAGCGAGAGTGATTGGGTCATAATCCACCACGCGGACCCGGATTGGTGGATGGCACATGTCTTTCGAATTTTTAGTTCGTGGACATGCCGGTTTCCTCACGATGTTTTCCTTCACCGTATGAGAGCACTGGCATTGCGCACATACATTTTTCGTTGCGAAAAATCCATTGGTGCACGACCGGATTTGAACCCACGACCTTAGGATTGGTAGACAGGGTCACTACCACTAGACCACCGGTGCAGCGACCTACTTGGGTTTGATGCGCTGGATTACTGGGACTGGAATTCAAAACCATTTTAAAAATATAGTATTGTAATTTTTATTTTTATGAATAAAACAAAATAAAATACGTACATAATTACATTACATTACAAAATATACAAAATACATATGAAACAGTTGAGCCATCTAAAGACCGTTACTAACGACCTATAGATAGCTCAAAAATAATAAAAAATATAGTTAGGAAAGTTTACGTCATTTCACTTACACATACTTTCACAAGGCGCTATCATGATATTCGTACCTTTTTTATTGTATACCACTAAAGTGGCAACCAAGCGTACAGCCCACTTGATGGTAAGCAATTACCGTGAAGTAAAAGTAAGTAAAGTCAAAAATATATTAATTTATTCAATAATATCACAAGGATAATTTTAAAACGTCTTAAAGCTAGGTGAATTTACGGCAGTTCCACGCGCCCCAGCCTAGAAGAATCTGGCAACAAACTCAACTGGGTTCCTAGTTTTTTTGATGATCCTTCTTCATCATAAACCTTCAGTGTGGTGCCAATCGAACTAGGTGAGACTCATGCCAAGAATAGTCTATTTGCGCATGCAACATCATAGACATCACTTGCGTATTACCACCCTGAGACGTTAGATGGAAAGTCTCATGTGCCTGTAATTAGAGTATTTATAAGAGTAGTAGAGTTCTTTGTGATAGAGCTCGTCCGGGGAAGGACTAACACCATACCTATTTCTGCACGCATTACTGTGTTCCGTTGTGAATGGTTTCCGGTGAAATTACTGGCACATGAGGCTTTCGATCTTAGCCTCAAGGTGGCAACCTGCGTGTGATACCTCTGGTATTGCAAGCGTCCATAGACTGCGGTAACCGCGTTTTACCGCGTTGTGGGCCGTATGCTTGGTTGCCACTTCAGTTTTATTCAAACCGGAAACTATGCTCTTCGAACCTCAATAGTTTTTGAGCCAACAATCGAAAATATCACAATAAGACAGTAACTGTTCTTCAAAACACTCTTAACTTTATGAGTTGAATTATATGTATCTTAATATGCGCTATAATATTATATCTCACCACTGAGAGCGAGCTAATCAGGCAATTTCAACTTTCACCATAATCCTTAGAACGGAATAATGATATGGAAATGGGAGCATTTGATGGTGTCCGAGTTTTGTTTACCATTATCTAAACATGTAAGATCTCTAATGGTATTTAAATGGTTTTGATGGAAACGTGGATAGAATCTTTTGATCACCTCTGCAACCGTGGATAGAATCTTTCTACTTTTGATTACCTCTGCACCGCGGCCCGTGGCTCAACAGAGGCGTGAAAGCTGCGGGTTCAATTCCCACCGCAGGACAGCTTTAATAATCTGTAAGTATGCCTAATTTAGGTGTTTATTTATTTAACGCCTAATAATGTGTGTATATTACAAATTGAATAAACACATTCATTATTGAGCGTAAATGTTTGCTATCGAAGCTTTATTCGCTAACAATGAAAATTCAGCAAAAACGATAACACTTTGAATAAATATTTGCAGTCGCATAGCTATGAGCTGTGCTCTATCAAACATAACTTATTCATACGAGTAGCACGCAGCGCCGCGCCGCTTCAGTGTCGAGTGCACTTTGCGCTAAAACTGCAACTATGATGAAAAAAACCTAAATTGAACGAATAAAAACCCACCTTTCAAATTTTATATAAGAGAAAATTATATTTTAAGAGCACCGGTGGTCTAGTGGTAGTGACCCCGCCTTCCGATCATAAGATCGTGGGTTAAAACCCGGTCTAACACCAATGGATTTTTCTGTTCGAAAAATTCATGTGCGCAATGCCAGTGCTCTCATACGGTGAAGGAAAACATCGTGAGGAAACCGGCATGTCCAAGAACTAACAATTCGAAAGACATGTGCCATCCACCAATCCGCATTGGGTCCGCGTGGTGGATTAAGACCCAATCACTCTCGCCTGAGAATAGGCCAGTGTCCCAGCAGTGGCAACATTATTAGCTGTCATGATGATGAAATTTTATATGATTATTAAAACCGTGCCCTCATTTCGGAACAAAAGTTCCATTTCACTCGGGCCGGTTATTTAAAATTATCAAGATTTCCACTTCATTGATCTGTGACGCGAAATAAATCATCTTCCGGAGACCTAATGACGTCATAGTGGCGCTCGCTCGCGCGAGTGAGCGATGGCCGGTGGCTCGCGGTCCGCCATCAATGGCGTAATTAATGGACGGGCGTCCGCCACAAATGGCGAACCCGCCCACTTGTAAAAGGTGACTAATTATTTTTATCAGCAGTCCATCTTTAATGGCTCTCGCTACAGATGGAGAGCTAATTAGGGCGATGCTTTTTCCTGTTTGCGAGATAAACAAATTTACGGGGAAATTGTCGAATTCAGGAGCTTTGGCTTTATCGCTAATGTTATGAATTGAGGTGAATCGGTTCCTTTTAAATAAATAATTTTTGTTATTTACAAAGAGATGGAAAGGTTTTAAGATTTATATTTAGAGTTTGTTTTGAACTCGAGCATAAATATAAGTGCCTTTTAAAACGAAATCATAATTAGGTAGGATGAATTATTTATTTTATAATAATTTCGACTAAAGCAGTGAAATTACTAAATTGTTAATCATGAGTTATCATCCCTTGAGTTCGAGTCCCATCATCATAACCATCATTTCCTATACAAGTGCTAGACATAGACCTCTAGTACCCATAACACAAGCTTTGCTTAGCCTAAGGCTAGATAATGGTTCGTCCACCATCATAGAGTGCCTGAACGACCGGACTTGAGCCTTTACCATCCACCGACCGCTACAATGTCGTCGGGCCATTGAGTATGGCCGTCCTACACTTCGTTTTTCCATTTACGGTCGCTATTCGAAAACCTTTATTCCCCAACGGTTATCGGTTCTGAGTGAAACGGATTGGGTTTCTATTCGGTCCGCGAAGTAAATCTACTTCGCTAATTGTGGCTACGGTTTAGCCACAATTACATATCTAGATACCTAATACTAGTCTATACTAATATATTAATCTATCTATTCTAATAGAGCACCGGTGGTCTAGTGGTAGTGACCCCGCCTTCCGATCCTAAGGTCGTGGGTCCAAACCCAGTCGTGCACCAATGGATTTTTCTGTTCGAAAAATTTATGTGCGCAATTCGAGTGCTCTCATACGGTGAAGGAAAACATCGTGAGGAAACCGGCATGTTCAAAAACTAAGAATTCGAAAGATGTGCCATCCACCAATCCGCATTGGGTCCGCGTGGCGGATTAAGACCCAATCACTCTCGCCTGAGAGTAGGCCAGTGTCCCAGCAGTGGGAACATTAGAAGGCTGTCATGATGATCTATTCTAATAATATAAAGAGAGAAGATTTGTATGTTTGTATGTTTGTTTGTTACTCAATACTCAATTCATTTATTACTCTCATATGGTTGGGTTCATTTACAGTTGTTATATAATAGGTGGTAGTATCACATATGAACCCTGTAAAAGGGTATGACAACATGGAGATAGCCCGAAGTTTAAATAAGTAGGAAGTAAGTAAGAATAAACTCAAAAACTACTGATTCGATTTCAAAAATTCTTTCACCTTTAAAATGCTACATTGTCCGTGAGTAACATAGGCTATATTTATTACTAGCGACCCACCCTGGCTTCGCACAGACTGCTAGATTTTTAGCTACGCAACAGATTGTCTAGATATTAAGCATGAACTATTGTACCTACCTATTTGAAGACCTAATTGTGAGAGAAAATATTAATAAAAATAATATTTTATTATTATTTTACTAAGATTTTATTGCGATTTTCATTAATAGATAATTATATTCTAGAGAGAAGTTTATGCTTATAGCTAAGCGCTTTATAAATTAATATTTTTTGGTCATGGTTCAGTTTTTTCAAAGTTTTTTTAACTGTTGAACTGTCACCGCTCACACTTTCTCCAAAAGAAAATACATCAGTGCACAACTGGTTTTGAACTCACCATCTGAGATCGGAAGGCATAGATGCTTCCGCTACACCACAAGAGCTGCTCGTTTAATTAATTATATTTAAGTCGGGAGTTAAGAGGCCTTTCCAAGATTTAGCGATATAATTCATGAAGTTCGCGCGAATGTATCTTTATATAGTATAAGTAATAGCGCGCGCGACGAGGAGCGATACGTCGTCCCTCCATAAGCGCTCAGGGCGGTTTGAGAGTCGCTGCTTCGATCGATATGATTATAAGTGCGCTAAGGTGTGATTTTAAAAAATTCGTATTAAGAAAAGTCAATGCTTTTAGACTATTTTCTTTGTTGTATTTATTTAATAAAAACTTAAACTTTAATTAAGCAGGTGTATTTTTATTGTAAACTCCTTACTTTAGCAGAAATAACAAGCGTAAAATTGGGAAAAGTACGCGTTTTTTAGACCGTCTTTTGTCAAAAATATTGAACTAACATGCTGTATTTTTCTCTATTCACTTAAATTTTAAAACTGTGATTATAATATAATTGCATTTTTGGAAATATGTTAGATTTTGTTATTTCATAGAAAAAATGATCGAAAGTTAACTGGAATTGCTCATTTTACGAAACGTGCGTTACTAATTATTTTTTTAATCTGTTATGTCTTGAGTTAATTAATATTTGCTCTGTTGGCTTAAATTTTAAGGGATAAAGCTTTTATTTGTTTTTATTTTCGTTAAATTATCTTCGACACACGAGCTACAATAGTGTTCGAAACTTCACGGGCTACAAGAAAATTCAAGGATTGTCAAGGATAGGGCTCTTAAGCAAAACCATGAACGCTAGTTGGTTTACTTTTGAAATTAGTTTTGTAGTTTTCGTCTCGCATTGAAATATCACCGCGTTGATTTATTTAAAAGTTAATATCAACTTGATTATTTCTGAATGAAGCTCGAGCTAATAACAAGGTCTGGAATAAAGGACCACAGTCTATGCAAGACCACTGGTTCTCTCCTGGTTTTTAATATAAAGTTTTTTTTTTTATTCAACTGAAGTGGCAACCAAGCGTACGGCTCACAAGATGGTAAGCGGTTACCGCAGCCTATGGACGCTTGCAATACCAGAGGTATCACTCGCGGGTTGCCACCTTGAGGCAGTAAGCTCGCATTGCTGTGTTCCTGTTCGAAGGGTATGAAATCCGGTGTAGTTGCAGGCACCTGAGGCTTTAGATCTACGTCTGAGGGTGGCAACGCGCAAGTATCTCTGATGTTGCAAGCGTACATACGCTACAGTAACCTCTTACCATCAAGTGGGCCGTATGATTGCTTGCCGCTATAGCGATTTCAAAAGAAAAATAACATGTCATAAGTATAATTTTATTAACTTTTATTATTTTTAACATGTCATTATTATAGTTTTAAATTAATATAAATTATTGACAGTCTATTATTGTTTATGTTACTTTGTAAATTATAGTATATTATTATTAGGTATTTTTAGTGATAGAAATTATTAGCTATTTTTGTTTTTATAGTGTTAACCATCACACTAGGGGAATACTAAAGACTATAATATCCCAAAAATTATTTTGCCTCAAGCGGGATTTGAACCCGCAACTACCGCGCGCGATACCTCTCGTCAATGAACTAAGTTAACTTTAGTCATTGAACAGGCTTGGATAACTGCAACGTTTCCCCTGTAGGTGGAGCTATCGGCGCTTCGAGCCGAAGTCATCCCAATGATTATTTCGTCCAAGCGAGATATGTCTCGATAGCTCAATTGGTAGAGCGCCCGCGTATCAAGCGGTGGTTGCGGGTTCAAATCCCGCTTGAGGCAAAATAATTTTTGGGATATTATATTATCTTTAGAAATTATTACTTACTTACTTATCTATTTGAACTAGAAATATCAACTTGCAGCGCCCTTACAGGGTCCATGTACTCACCTGCAGCTATACTATGTTACACATAAGCTGAATGTACATTGAGCATGAATAAATCAAATATGAAATAATTTCATTATAATGTGAATTATTAATAACAGCTTTAGAACGTACTTTCAGTGCTTCGTAAAATATAAAATATTCAATCTAACAACACATAAAAAAATTCAGAGAACCACGTGTTCTCAGTAGAATAATATATGAGGGAATCCTCGCATGATACAATAATAATATTCGTACGAAAATGTACCTTTCTTTTAGGAATATTGTTGAATGGATCGAGTCTCGGTTCGGGGTGTAATTGATGCGTTCCTATAGACATGGACTTGTCTCGGAAATAAATGAATCTATTATTATTACGATTATCACAATTACGATTTCTTTTTTAAATATAAAAAAAAACGTTGAGAAAAAAAAAAGTACAAGTATTTTTTTTATTATGACGACCAATGTGGTTGCGAGTCGATTCCCGCCTTGGGACAAATGTTTGTAGGATCTGCAAATATTTGTTCCAGGTGTTCTGGGTGTTTTCTATGTATAATAAAAAATATATATCTATGTATTGTATTGTATTAAATATATATCAGTCATCTAGTACCCATAATACAGCTCTGTTTCACAGCAGCTTACCTTGGGGCTAGATGATGCTGTGTGGATTGTCCAGCATTATTTATTTATTATTTATTTATTTTATGTGTGGAACCTACCCCTTAAGTTTGTCAGGTTGATAATAAAAGACATTATAAAGTCGAAAAAACCCAGCCAAGAGTTTGTTGCCATATTCTTCTGGCCTGGGGCGCGTGGAATGACGTTTCGAAGATCCATGTGATATTATTTTTGTATTTTAGAATTAGTGTTTGCTACGAATATACCCAAAAACTTCTGGTCCGATTTCAAAAATTATTTTACCATAAGAATGCTACACTATCCCTAAGTAATATAAGCTATATTTATTTCTAGCGACCAACCCCACCCCGTCTTCGCACGGGTGTTTAAGTTTTCATTGCATCTGTGCAAAGCCAGAGTAGGTCGCTAGTAAAAAAAATATGAAATTTGAATTTAACATGTCAACTCAATCCAATATTGTGAAGAATAACATAAAAATAATCATAGTAACTCGTGAAAAGTACAAGTTTGCAATAACTGTAGAACTGAGAATCACAAAAGCATCGTATTATTCGGCACGCGAGGTACATACACTCACTCATTCTACTTAAATATAGTTCTGTTACGCTACCTGAGGTCCAATAAACCATCTTTGACGTTTCAATAATGTATAAGGAGGCCTGTTTTTGTTAACAATTTCTTTCCTTTGGCTGATCTATTCAAGTATTTGCAAAAATGCTTATAACATGATATGAAAATAGGATTTATATTGCCCGGGACGCAATAAATAAAACAGGCATTTCACTGATAAAATGATCTTAGGAATTGATTAGTTAGATCTTGAGTTAACACACGCACAATAACTGAAGTGGCAACCAAGCGTACGGCCCACAAGATGGTAAGCGGTTACCGCAGCCTATGGACGCTTGCAATACCAGAGGTATCACTCGCGGGTTGCCACCTTGAGGCTAAGATCGAAAGCTTCATGTGCCAGTAATTTCACCGGAAACCATACCCTTCACACCGGAACACAACGAGTATTACTGCTTGGCGGCAGAAATAGGTATGGTGGTAGTCCTTCCCTGGACGAGCTCTATCACAAAGAACTCTACTACTCTTTAACTTACGAGATTCCTTACCAATGTCGTGCAATGACGTCATAGCGTAACGCATAACGCTTTTCAAAATGATTCTTGTAATTTATTGAATAAAAATATTTTAACTTGAATTAAAAATTTGCTAGTCCGCGTAAGATTTAGGTGACACTGCATCTATAATAGTCAGGCGTGGCTTAACATCAGGCGGGCGCCTTGATTGACTTTTCACTTGCTAACATAAAAAAAAGATTTATCACAATCATTTTTTCGTTGTCTGCCTGTGTGCACGCCTTCTAGTCGGGACTCTTCAACAAGCGTCTGTCTTGGTGTGTATAACCGCAGTGCCAGATATTTACCTCCAAGCAGTAGTGTATAAGCTGCACTATGTTTATGTTTAAAGAGCACTGCAGAAAAATACTTAATACTCTCGTAGGTGACTAGCGCAGAACAATCCCACGCAGAACTTAAAGCTTTTTGTGTCACTAAATCTGTTATAGTCAGGCATGGCGCTTAACATCAAGCAAGCAAGATTATCTCGTTACTCGCTGATATAATAATAGTAAAAATGTTCACGACTTTTACCATAAACTAGTTCTTTTCTTCAATTTTTATTTAGAAAAGCAAATTAGCGCGCCCGTTTTTATTGCTATAATTCGTGTTATTTTAAGTTTTACTGCGTAATTTTCGTAGTGTTTTAACCTTTTAATATAACTTGATTGCACAAGTGTAGGCCATTTAAATGGAAGTGTTTTAAGTTGGTTTATAATTTGAACGAAGACTCTTTTAAAAATATTGCAAAAACGGCTACCATTTTATTTTTAACCGACTTCAAAAATAGGAAGTTATCTACGATTGCATGATTTATTAGGTTTGTTACGCGATTTCTCCGCTAATTATGATTTGATTTTGATAATTCTTTTTTTGGTTGATACTTCAGAGGAAGTCCTATATAAAATTTATTATTTGTTATAAAATTTATCTGGTGGTAGGACCCTTCAGCAAGAGTCCGTCTTGGTGGGTACCACCGCAGTGTCAGATATTCTACCTCCAAGCAGTAGTGTGCAAACTGCACTGTGTTTAGGTTTGAAGGGCACTGTAGCAAGTGAAATTACTGGGCGAAAGAGACTTAATAACAGTGCCGCGCAAACACTTAAAAACTTTAAGCTTTGGGTGGCCCTGCATCTGTAATAATCAGGCGTGGTGCTTAACATCAGGCAGGCGCCTGTCATGTCATAAAAAAAAACGAAATTGATTGTGCGCTTTTTGTAAAAATATAAAAAAACGTTTCAATAAATTCCTCCTTCCGTATCTTCATAACTCGTGTACATAAAAAAAATACAAAGTTTTTTGTTTTTTCTAAAAAAATATTTATTAATATCAATACAAATGCAACAGATACAAAATTGTTTCAGATTATTATATTTAAATTGTAAGTTGGACTTATATTGGAAAGGACTACCAACATACCTATTTCTGCCGCCAAGCAGTAATACTCGCATTGCTGTGTTCCGGTGTGAAGGGTATGGTTTCCGGTGAAATTACTGGCACATGAGGCTTTCGATCTTAGCCTCAAGGTGGCAACCCGCGAGTGGTACCTTTTGGTATTACAAGCGTCCATAGGCTGCGGTAACCGCTTACCATCTTGTGGGCCGTACGCTTGGTTGCCACTTCAGTTGTATAAAAAAAAAAAAGTTGGAAAATACAGAATTGTATCCACAACAAATCCCGCTACGCGCTCGCTACGCGTGGCGCTGACAGAGTCATTACAGCGTGAGGACTTTCCATAGCACTCATTTGGATATTATTGGTTTTCTGTGAGTCATTTGCCCGCTAGCCACACGGAATAAAAAATATCAAAATTTTAATTAAATGTTGTTGAACATGTTGAAGATTAAATATACAATTTAATTAAAAATTAAATCTAAACTAAAACTTGACAATTGCCTGATGGTAAGAACGAAAATGTTTAATTAAAAGTTATGTCTAAATAAAACTACTTGTAACGTAATGCAGTAATTTACTATGACATTTTTGGGTGCTTACCCGTTCAACGCACAATTTTTCTACCCAAGATTATTTTTTCCCGTTTTTCTCAATTTGACAAAATCAAAATCAAAATCAAAATCAAAAATTATTTATTCAGTAGAATCACAAGGATCACTTTGAAACGTCTTACAAGCTAGGAAAATTTACACCAGTTCCAACGCGCCCATGCCGTAAAAGAACTGGCAACAACACCGGCTGGGTTCATTTGGCTGGGGACATTTTATCTAAGGGTGACTGCAATATGACAGTGTTTTTAAATATTTTATTAATTGTTTGCTAAGTACCTACTCAAGTTTTAGGAACGTTTTGAACGGGTTTTTCTTTAGGAAATTAACTTAACTAATTAAATATTAAAATAAAACTAAATGATTACTTCATGCCGATTTGAAGGCAGTTTTAATAATGAGCAATCTACGGGCGGATGCAGGCGTCTCGACATACTAGACGCTGAATCCGCACTTTTGTGAACAACAGTTTATAATTCCTAGAAACGCTAAAACTTTTTTTTTTTTTTATACAACTAAAGTGGCAACCAAGCGTACGGCCCACAAGATGGTAAGCGGTTACCGCAGCCTATGAACGCTTGCAATACCAGAGGTATCACTCGCGGGTTGCCACCTTGAGGCTAAGATCGAAAGCCTCATGTGCCAGTAATTTCACCGGAAACCATACCCTTCACACCGGAACACAGCAATGCGAGCATTACTCGCGCGGCACGTCGGATCTCACTGTGCCTAATAAATAGTTTCGTTTTAATATTATAAAATATGTATTCTTAGTTTTAAGGTATTTATTTATATGGGCCGTAGAATAAGTATTTTACACCTGTAACTTTTCTAATGTTGCCTGAAATAAAGTTTTATTATTTTTATTATTTTATTACTGCTTGGCGGCAGAAATAGGTATGGCGGTAGTCCTTCCCCGGCCGAGCTCTATCACAGAGAACTCTACTACTCTTAACTTAGCTCTAGATGTAATTCAATACGGAGAGGTGAGGGGTATTCATAACTACCTACTTGCTAAGTTCTGTGTTATTATTATTTGTGTTATTGTTAGCTGTTTTGATTTAATTTTAATTTCAAACACGATTATAAAAAAATTGAATTGGATTGAATAAATGAAATTAAATGAACGCCCGATGTAAGAAAGTGAATCAAGTAGTGACTAAATCAAACAAAACACTGAAGCTAGTGTTCTTGGTCAAGAAACCTTTGATAAACGACATTTAAATCCTTGAGATAAGCAAATAGTCTGAAAGCTATCGTCATTTCAGATCACTTGGCGTTCACTGAGATGGTTCATTAGCTCGGAAAGAGTACGGCTCATTGAGTCACCTATCTTGGAATAGATGAAAAGCGTTCCGATCTTGTTACTAGTACTAACTGTATCTGAAGTGGGTAATTCAGTTAGATCGTTACAATTTAAAATGACACCAAATTGTCGCTGAGAGAAAAAGTGTATCTAAAGGTAATATATGACTATTATTTTTAAGAGTAGTAGATTTCTCTGTGATAGAGCTCGTCCGGGGAAGGACTACCACCATACCTATTTCTGCTGCCAAGCAGTAATGCTCGCATTGCTGTGTTCCGGCGTGAAGGGTATGGTTTCCGGTGAAATTACTGGCACATGAGACTTTCGATCTTAGCCTCAAGGTGGCAACCCGCGAGTGATACCTCTGGTATTGCAAGCGTCCATAGGCTGCTAACCGCTTACCATCTTGTGGGCCGTACGCTTGGTTGCCACTTCAGTTGTATAAAAAAAAGGTTATATATATTATAAGAACACAAGCTTTTAATGAGGGTTTGATTCCCGCCGCGGGACAGAGTTTGCATTATCTGTAAATATTTGTATTTACAAAAAAATGTTAAGCAATGTGTATTCAGTATTCAGTATTCAGTATTCAGTATTCAGTATCATTTATTGCATTATAATTATGAGGGTAATACATGTCACAGGTCTTATGTAATATTAAATAATATCAGAGCAGCCAACACATAGCTATGTACCCAGTAAGGGTGTTGCACTATACAATTGAGTAGGAGCGGACCGATTTTAGTATTAATGTGTAGGTATCTAGTTTGTGATAATAATTAAAATATATAATTGGTTACCAACATCCATTAAGGAACTTCCTTAGAGACAGTTTAGAGGAAAGTTAAATGAAATGAAAAGAAATGAAATGAAATGAAATGAAATAATGAAATGAAATGAAATAAGTTTATTTGCTAAAACACGGTAAGATACATTATAGGTCTTAATATAATAATATGAAGTACAACATGTTTTTGCTTCACAAGCATGCAAATATTATAGTTGAGGTAAAGCAATAAAGGTCTGAGTAGTAGGTACAATGTTAAAAATGTGATCACTTACTAAAAAAATCATTAAAAAAATCAATACTAATAACTAATTAATGAATTATTACTTGGTTAAAATTAATAACAAAATGTCAGAAATCCAAATTTTGAGTATAATATAATGAAAAAATAATAATAATAATAATAATGACAATAATGTTTGCATCTAATAAACCTTCTTCCAATTCAGAAATTCATCCACCTAATAAAAACACCTCTCCAATAACCATCTGTGTAGTTTTATTTTAAAACCATGTCTATGTGACAAAAAAAATTATGTAAGTAGTAGGATAGATATTTTATGAAATATTTAGGTACTGTTAGTTTATAATTTAAAATTCGCATGCCTGGTTAGGCTGAATATATTGAACTTTTCATAATGAAAATCGACATCTATTTTATAACTCTACTTAATGTGAATAAATTTCATTTCATTTGTTTCAAGTCTGGGTGTTGGGGTACCTTAATATTCGTAGTTTTAGATATCAGAGTAGAGCCGGGTCTATCTCTGTGACTAGTGTTGTGCTGTATTCGCTTAGAGCGACTGATTAGAGAATCAGATCAGTTCATCTCACGATGTTTCCCTTTCGATTGAGCGGATGACAGGTGAGCGCTTTGACACGTTCATTAGTAATCGGGAAAGTCACACTCAAAATGCAAACATGGCTTCTGTTTTAATTATATAACTAATCTGTATATTGACTATCAAACTATTGTCTCTTATCAACATCCATACATGAGCTAGTCCGGGGAAGGACTACCACCATACCTATTTCTGCCGCCAAGCAGTAATGCTCGCATTGCTGTGTTCCGGTGTGAAGGGTATGGTTTCCGGTGAAATTACTGGCACATGAGGCTTTCGATCTTAGCCTCAAGGTGGCAACCCGCGAGTGATACCTCTGGTATTGCAAGCGTCCATAGGCTGCGGTAACCACTTACCATCTTGTGGGCCGTACGCTTGGTTGCCACATCGGTTGTATAAAAAAATAAAAAAAATAAAAACATCCTGTTTAATAAGTGATTGTGTTTATTATTATACAATTATAAATAAATAATGCTGGACAATCCACACAGCATCATCTAGCCCCAAGGTAAGCTGCTGTTAAACAGAGCTGGTACTAGATGACTTATACATAATACAATACCATACATGGATAGATATTTTTTATTATATATAAAAAATACCCAGAACACCCGGAACAAATATTTGTAGATCGTACAAACATTTGACCCGAGGCGGGAATAGCACCCGCAACCTCCGCGTCGCAGGCGGACGCTGCGCCACATCGGTCGTCAATAACATCATATACGCTAGTGCCAGTAATTTTTTATTACCGTGTTTTAATAATGCTCAAACTAATACTAATCTTTGCAGTACCTGTCAAATGAAGATTTATTAAGATGGTTTTTAGTTCAATGGCTCAGACCATCGCTCATAGAACAATTAGTTCCCAGCTCAATGGGACAGATTGCTGGGTTCTATCTCGATCAATCTTTCTGTCCCATTCGATTTGCCTTCGAGCTTTTAACGTAATTACTTTAAGCGTTTAAAACTGTATTTTCTCTATCTCGTTAGTTTGTGCTACTCAAGTGGCAAAGTAGGTACAATTTAATCCGTTCACACACTTACAAACTTAAATAATTATCTTTGTAGGACATGAAAAATGAGTGGAACTACACAATTCTGTTGTAACCACCTACATTGTTGAACAAAAGTTAGCAATAGATTTTTTTTAGGGGAAGGGAATACTAAAGATTATATCGCCACAAGCGGGATTTGAACCCGCATCCGCCGCTTAATACGCGGGTGCTCTACCAATTGAGCTATCGAGACATCTCGCTTGGACAAAATAATCATTGCGATGTCTTCGGCTCGAAGCGCCGATAGCTCCTACAGGTAAAAGTTAGCAAACTGGCGCACAAAAGAAAAAAGTCGCATGCAATAAAGTTCAATGGGACAGTAGGGAGTCATCTTTCTTGTGTTTTTTTTAACCTATTTCCTTTACAAGCTTGCTTATCCAATCGGCCGATTCAAACGAAACCCCGTGCTTTCGTCGTCACTTTACGACCAAAGGAAATTGGGTTTCGTGGATACGTCGAATACGACATCTATTCCCGTACCCGTACTGCTTTTTATTCCATGGTTCTGTCGTACTAACTGATTCATATTCCGTGGCATAGTGTCGATTTATCAGTAGTAACTGGTGGATATGCTGTGACGCAACAAGCAAAGAGTGCTTTTATTGCGTAAACGGCAAAAGTCGTAGTTTTTCTTTATCTAGTCGGTCTATGGGCTTGGTTAAACAACGTACAAAATTATAGTGATCTACTTCATAACTTTCTCTTTCTTTCGAGAACGGCTAGACTGATTTGGCTAAATATGGTCTTGAAATGTTTGTGACGGTGAAACATACAGGGTGTAAAATTTGCTAAAAAAAAATTACGCGAGTGAAACCGCGCCGGGTCTACTAGTTCGAAATAAAATATTTATAGTGGCAACGAGGACTCAGCGTGTCAAAGTCATTTGAGAGTAATCACATAAAACCACAAATTTGGCACTTATTAAGATGACCTATTGACAAGAGAATTTGACGACCGATGTGGCGCAGCGGGCGCAGGTCCGCCTGCGACGCGGAGGTTGCGGGTTTGATTCCCGCCTCGGGTCTAATGTTTGATCGATCTACAAATATTTGTTCCGGCTGGGTATTTTCTACTTATAATAAAAATATCTATCTATCTATGTATTGTATTAAGTATATATCAGTCATCTAGTACCCATAATACAGCTCTGTTTAACAGCAGCTTACCTTGGGGCTAGATGATGCTGTGTAGATTGTCAAAAATAATAAGACCGTTACTACGTTCATTACCACGTTATCTCACACAAGCTTACTCTATCTCAATCAAAATTTTAGGTCGCAAAAAACAATATTTATGTGTAAAAATGATTATCATAGTAAGTATGTTCGTATGAGTCAGTGGCCCTTTCTAGGCCTTTTTTTTTATACTACTAAAGTGGTAACCAAGCGTACGGCCCACTTGATGGTCAGCGGTTACCGTAACCTATGTACGCATGCAACATCATAGATATCACTTGCGTGTTACTACCCTAAGACCTTAGATGGTAAGTCTCACGTGCCTGTAATTTCACCGGAAACCATACCCTTCACACCGGAACACAGCAATGCGAGCATTACTGCTTGGCGGCAGAAATAGGTATGGTGGTAGTCCTTCCCCGAACGAGCTCTATCACAAAGAACTCTACTACTCTTAGGCTCTACTCTAGGCCGCTCGAAGGCCTCTGTCATTGCCTAAAAACTTAGAAAAGGTTATCATTATCATTACTTTTATCATAGTTACTTTCGCAGGCATCTATTTACGCAAAATGAGCGCAGGTTTGGTTATATTTAGCTAACACTTTATCTCGCGGAAATCTTTCGGGGATTTGTTTCATGAGGGGATGGATTGCGCGGATATTTCAAAGGATTCTGTTTACGGTTTGATGCGGTGTACTAAAGACGCGGCTTTACATATTGTGGTTATTATAACCATTGATTTATTAATTGACTAACTGACTGCGGTTTCACTCGAGTTTTTTATCAAACTTTTACACCCTGTATATTTTTCACCGTTTAAACCTTCCCTGAATTTTATGAAACATTTCAAGACCAAAATTAGCTAAATTAATTTAGCCGTTGTCGAGTTTTAGCGAGACTAACGCACAGCAATTATTTTTTATAAATAAGATGGACTTTATTTCAGATAAAAGTCAGTCTTTGCAATGGCTAAGCTGTTAGTCCGATGGAAATTATTGGTAGCATTACTTAATCTTCTCCTTGGGCACGAAAGTAATAATGTCAGATTAAAATGGCTACTAGTCTCACTCCTGCAAAATGACTGCGCTAACGAGACATAACTAAATCCATTTAATGATAATTATTGTGACTTATTAAATTAAAATCTACTGCGACTTTTAAACAAGCTACGGAGTGATCATTTACATAATATACTCAATACTCAATTCAATTCATTTATTGCTCTCATATGGTTGGTTCATTTACAGTTGTTATATAATATGTGGTAGTTTCACATATGAACCCTGTCAAAGGGTATGACAACATGGAGATAGGCCGAAGTTTAAATAAGTAGGAATTTGGTAGATAAATAGAAAAGGTTGTTAGCATTAATTCTCAGTAGGTCGAATACAAATACACAAGTTAGGTATTATTATTATTATTATTATTATTTTTTTATTTTTTTATTTTTATTATTTATATTACAATATATATTTTAAAAGTAGGTACCTAGCAATAATTTGTGTCGAAGAAGGTAAGTAATAAAATAATGATTTTTAGATTGGTAGGTAATAATGTTGGATTTCAAATTTTAATTATATAATAATTTTGTCATAACTTACGTTTTCTAATTTAGGTTGGGACAAAAACAATTGGATATATTATTATATTTATATTTATTCTAAAACATAGTACGGGTATACAGACAGGTCCAAAGTACTAGTAACTTTTTAATAACAAAAATATGTCAGACCAAATACTCTCACATCAAGATCAAAATGTCACTTATTATTAAAAAAAAGAAAAAAAAAATCTAAATTAAAAAATCTACATATTTCATTACAATGTCAGAAAGAAAGTCAAAAATTATCATCATTATCAACCAACAGACGTCCACAGCTGGACATAGACTTCCCTTAGAGAGCAATGACGACTGATTTAACTGCGACCACTTATAGTTGTAAGATTCAAGATTCAAGATTTTTTTTGCATAAATAAGTGTGAGTGTGTCTTAAAAGTTTGCTTGTTCTTTAAAGACATAGAGGAAGACCAAAAGAGAGATGGATAGACGAGATAAAAGAAAGAGCTTGCGAGGAATGGATGAAAAAGGCAGAAAATATAGTAAACTAGAGCAAAATGGAGGAGGCCTTTACTCGTTGAGAGGTCTACTATTACAGTTGAATTTTTGGGACTGATAATTTATTTTAAGAACTTAGTTTTATACACCCTTATTCTACGAATAAATCATTCATTCAATCATTCATTCATTCATTCATTCATTCAAAACGAAATGTAGGGAGACACCCTATGGCTCCCGTTACACTAACCCGCTACATTGAGTTAGTATCAAAATCCTCTGAAAATTCCCATTACGCATAGTTATGTTTTCCAGTTAGAGGTCGCCATTCGAAAACCTTTATTCCCCAACGATATTTACATACAAGAAAAAACCTATATCGAACGATATATTGAGAGGGATTCAACTGAGCAGACCTTTTTTCATTCACCCTCTAATTTGTCATGATACGAGTAGATCACTCTTCTCGCAAATATTCGCAAAATCAATCATTTAGCTAGCGGTATCTGTGCAAAGGCTTAATTTATGTAACCCGTGACGTAACCGTGCTGCGCCCCCTCGCGCCCCCTCGCGCCCCCGCTGCGCCCCCGCGGACAGCTGACACGCCGGATTAGAGCCGCCTCTTCTGATTTGACTGATCGCCTTTACGTTGAGTTGAACACTTTCAAGTCGGAAAATTATGGTAAATTTAAAATATTATTATTGTTTAGGCGTCTCCCATGACTAAGCAAAGCCTAGCATACCTTTTTCTGCCGTCAAGCTGTCAAAGTTAAAAGAGACTTGAAATTTTCAGGGTAAGTTTAATAGTATTTTTTTAATACAATTAAAGTGGCAACCAAGGCCCACAAGATGGTAAGCGGTTACCGCAGCCTATGGACGCATGCAATACCAGAAGTATCACTCACGGGTTGCCACCCTGAGACGTAGTTCGATAGCCTGATGTGCCAGTAATTTCACCGGAAACCATACCCTTCACACCGGAACACAGCAATGCGAGCATTACTGCTTGGCGGCAGAAATAAGTATGGTGGTAGTCCTTCCCCGGACTAAAATAAATTAATAGAGACTTGAAATTTTCAGGGTACGTTTAATAATAATAAACGTATATTTAAAAAAAAAAGTTTACAAATTAATGATATTCTAAAAAACTTTAATCTTCTTAATGAATTGCTGTGCGTTAGTCACGCTAAAACTCGACAACGGCTGGACCGATTTGGCTAATTTTGGTCTTGAAATGTTTGTAAAATGTATAATTTATATTATTAACCTAACGTAAAATGTAACATGTCATTTGTGAGTAAACACACTGAATACTGAATTTACTTGTAACAAATAAAATATACAAAAATATAAATTTATCCTCTTTGTAATATTAGCCGCCAAGCAGTAATGCTCGCATTGCTGTGTTCCGGTTCGAAGGGTATGGTTTCCGGTGAAATTACAGGCACATGAGACTTTTCATTTAACGTCTCAGGGTGGTAACACGCAAGTGATATCTATGATGTTGCATGCGTACATAGAACCTGTGTCTGAAATAAATGATTTTTATTTTATTTTATTTATAGGCTACGGTAACCGCTGCCCATCAAGTGGGCAGTACGCTCGGTTACCTACAGTAGTATAAAAAAAAAAAAAAAATGATAGTATAGATTAACATTTATCATGTTGTGACAGACCTGAGAAACAGAGCTGCGTGACACAAAGCCAATTTTCAACTAACTGCTATAATTAATGTAACGCGGCTCATTTACAATATTATTACCATCTCTCTGTAATGTACAGGTAATACCATATTCCAATAGTTTAATGTACATTCATTACGGAATCAATTACCGCGAGCCATGAGATGCTTGCAGTTCCGGCACGCGACCTAACAGTTATTGACACCTGGATTTCTGTTATCTTAATAATCACAATACTAGCAGTTTTTTTTTTTTTATACAACTGAAGTGGCAACGAAGCGTACGGCCAACAAGATGGTAAGCAGTTACCGCAGCCTATGGACGCTTGTAATACTAGAGGTATCACTCGCGGGTTGCCACCTTGAGGCTAAGATCGAAAGCCTCATGTGCCAGTAATTTCACCGGAAACCATACCCTTCACACCGGAACACAGCAATGCGAGCATTACTGCTTGGCGGCAGAAATAGGTATGGTCCTTCCCCGGACGAGCTCTATCACAAAGAACTCTACTACTCTTAAAATCATCATACTTCAACAGTTACAGCGTGTTTGAGACACAAATTACAAACATCGAAACTTAAAGATTTATAATTAACTATCTGTTGCCCTAGTTGTCGAGGAGATGTTCCAAGTGGCAGGAAAACAGGTGTTCCGGTTCGAAGGGTATGGTTTCCGGAGAAATTACAGGCACATGAGACTTTCCATCTAACGTTTCAGGGTGGTAACACGCAAGTGATATCTATAATGTTGCACGCGTACATAGGCTACGGTAACCGCTGACCATCAAGTGGGCCGTACGCTTGGTTGCCACTTTAGTGGTATAAAAAAAAAATGTTGCTTTGTTATCCACATACTACTGTAGCAAAGTCGTGGGCAGATGTTTGTTTGTTTGTATGTTAAGAATCCAAACTGCTTTACACTGACAAATATGTCCTATTCCAGTCCCATTAAGGATAGTTTCTAGAAAACTTAGATCTAAATCCGTGACAGGCAATTGAAAACTTAGATCTAAATCCGTGACAGGCAATTGAAAACTTAGATCTAAATCCGTGACAGGCAATTTTATTTTGTTTAGCTGTCAAAAAAATCTATTTATAATCGTTTAAGTTTCATTCCAGTAATGTATAAGAACTGAACAATAATATGAACGATAGTTTCTAAAGCTTTTCTTGATTAATATAAATGATTGCATATCAAAAGAGAGTTATGAACGTGCCTAGTAGTGCCACTTACTGCTACTATTCTCTATATCAATTAAATCTGCGAGTGTGTATTGACTCAAAAACTCAGATAGTGGGTTCGAACCCAGTCAAGCATGAATTGATTTTTCTATTCAAAAATTGTTGTACCTTGTAAACGGTTTGAGAAAATCGATGTGTCAAAAAACCTAAAATTTAAAAGACATGTGCCATTCACCATACCGCATTTTCCGGATACGGTTAGCGTGGCAAATTCCAGACCCAATCACTCTCGGTAAAGAGTAGGCTAGTCTCCCACCATATAAGCAACATTAGAATGGTGATCATGATGCTAGGTGCATTTAAATAAGGTTTTAAACGCTAATATAACTTTTCTGGAGGTCTCCAAAACAGCGGTCAGTGTGGGTTTAATTTGTAAGGAAATAATTCCACATAAACTAAAATCACACGATATACCACATTAACATTTGACTTTTGTGCAGCACCATCTAGTTTCAAAATCATCATCATCATGACAGCCTTCTAATGTTCCCACTGCTGGGACACTGGCCTACTCTCCAGCGAGAGTGATTGGGTCTTAAACCAAGTTTCAAAATAAAAAGCGTGAATTAAATATAATATATATATTTTTTAAAGATGCATTGATAAAGCCCTTATTAGTGTCCTTACGCGGTAATGAGTGTCCTTTGCCTATTTTGAGCCGAGTTCGGCCATGATGTTAGTCCTCATAGCCAAATAAGTTAGGCCAAACAGTTGGGCCATGAGGAAAAAGCCGACTGTAAAAATGACTTCTAAACCGAAACGCAAATAACATTTTCCATATTGTCTTAGCTAAAAGGTCTTTAACTTTTCTGCCGATGTCACAGAAGTTAGGAAGCCAGGTCTAGCTCTAACGATACCATTCAAGACTTATCTGTGCGAGCTCTAGAATGTTCCAACTTCCTCGATAAAACGATAGTTTCAAGACGTCGCTGCAATTTTTCCCGAAGCGTCACAGGCTGTGGAAACCAGCTAGTTCACTTTACACATAAATCAGCCCCCCGGTTGCGTTATTCGGTTGCAATCGATTTCACTTGGTTTCAATCAAAAACTGACGTATTTTGTATGAATGTGACAGCTTATTGACAGTTCGCTGATTGAAATCGGATTGAAACCGAGTTACGCAATTGAGGGGCAGATGCCATCACACTTGTAACCCTACCTACTTATAAATGTGAAAGTCTGTGTGTGTTGTTACCACGTATCTCCGTGACGTCTGAACCGATTGCAATGAAATTTGGAATTTAGATGGCTTAAGTCCTGGAATAACACGTAGATTGTTCAGCATTATTTATTATTTATTTATTTATTTTATCAGGGACAGACAACACAGCATCATTTAGCCCCAAGCTAAGCAGAGCTTGTGTTATGGGTACTAAGATGACTGATATACTTAATACAATACAATACATAAATAAATATTTTTTATTATACATAGAAAAAGCGTACAAACATTTGTCCCGAGGTGGGAATCGAAACCGCGAACTCCGCGCCGCAGGCGGACCTTCACGCGCCGCGCCACATCGCTCGTCATGTCAATAAATGGGTCTTGACTCACAGAACAGCACACTGAAGCTTTATGATGAAGAGGGATCATCAAAAGCCAGGAACCCAGCCGAGTTTGTTGCCAGATCCTTCTAGGCTGGGGCGCGTGGAACTGCCGTAAATTCACCTTGTGATATTATTGCATAAATATATTTTTTACTTTACTTTACTTTAAACAAGGCGACTGACAACAAAGTGATACAACAAGGGTTTCGAGTTTTTCCTCCTATACAATACAAATAACACATCGCTAAGGTTTTGCTCTTCTCTCCACGTACGCTATGTATGACAGAACTAAACTCCCCGATCTGTAACTATGAGTTACAAATAAGGTGCGATTGCTCTGATCGCTATCGTCTGGTTCCCCGCCGGTGTTGAGGGAGGGGTGAGGGGGATTGAGGTGATTTATACCGCGCAATCATGTCTGGTGAAGGGGTCGGCTACGGAAGTCTCCTATCTCAGGAGGCAGAGGAACTTAATGACTCATCTAATGAACATTAGAAGCAGAATAAAAAAGACTGCTTAACAATATTTTTCTTTATCACCCGCATCTGGTGGATGCGTGGAGGTCTCACACAGTACGCTCCACTCGCTCGTTCCTCCCGCATTTCCGCGTCATTTTTCCAATTACACGCGAGGAATTCTGATACTGTTTTTGACACCCAGGAGAGGAGAGACAAAGTCCGAGCTTATAGAATCGTTCAAACCAACGCGGCGACGCGAAAGCGGATTTTGCGAACAGTGTTTTGTCGCACCTGATTAAGCACCACGCCTGACTATTACAGATGCAGTGCCACCCAAAGCTTAAAGTTTTTAAGTGTTTGCGTGGCACTGCACTGCGCTTATCACCCCGAGACATTGTTGTTAAGTTTCTTTTGCCCAGTAATTTCACTTGCTACAGTGCCAACACAGAGCAGTGCACACTACTGCTTGGAGGTAGAATATCTGACACTGTGGTGGTACCCACCAACACTGACTCTTGCTGAAGAGTCCTACCACCAGGTGGTAGATTGCAGCGTTTGCCGCGCGACTGACGCTTCCTCTCCGCTTTCGCTCCGCTTTCGCGTCGCCGTGTTCGTTTGAACTATCCTTAAAGTATAGTAGATGATTAACCAAGAGCATAAACAGTGTCTTACAAAGCGCCAATAAGAAGAAAAGTCTAGCTCACTTTCTGCGAGACTTTACAAAGCAAGGATAAGTACATTAACTACTTTGAACTAGAAAGTATTTATTTATGTTTAAGAGTAGTAGAGTTGTGTGTGATAGAGCTCGTCTGAGGAAGGACTACCACCATACCTATTTCTGCCGCCAATTAGTAATGCTCGCATTGCTGTGTTCCGGTGTGAAGGGTATGGTTTCCGGTGAAATTACTGGCACATGAGGCTTTCGATCTTAGCCTCAAGGTGGCAACCCGCGAGTGATATCTCTGGATTTGCAAGCGTCCATAGGCTGCGGTAACCGCTTACCATCTTGTGGGCAGTACGCTTGGTTGCCACTCCAGTTGAATAAAAAAAAAGTGTTACTTTTTCAATCGTTTTTAGCCTTTTGAAAAAATCTCTCGGCAGAGAGTAGGCCAGTGATCTAATAGTGAGAAGATAAAGAAGGCTGACATGGTCAGTGTAAGGCTGCATTTCCACATGTGCAAGGTTGGGTGGCGAGGAAAGTGTTTTCAGGAACCAATAGAATCACTTCATTAAAGCTGTCAGAGCGAGGCTAGCTAAATGAAGTGATTCTATTGGTTCCTCACAAACACATCTTTGCACATCTCTAGTGAAAACGCAGCCTAACGCTTCTATGGAAGACATAATAATTTCAGTGAACGGCGTTCAGAGAACAAACTGTACAAAATAAAATAAGAATGCTTTTATTACAGTGTAGCGGTCGACATGTCGACTGAGAGTTGCAAAAATGAAAAACGTACAGTATTAAGTAGTCCGTCTGAGAGCAGATCCCAGTCCCAGAACGTAATATAACTTTGTACCGACGTCGTTCCTTACGTCACGGGATAGTGTACAACTTTGTCTCGGCGGAATCAACTTGAAAAGTTCTTGTTGCGTGTGTTAAGGGGCTTTTATTACAAAGTCAAAGAAAAATTTACTTTTTCCAAGCATTTTCTCGGTTGAGTTGTTTAGAAAGTGTGGCAGGGGAATAAAATGTGGTTTCAATTTTGTAATTTGATCGGCTTTCACGGCGTATTTGATTATTGTTATTATTATCCTTGGCCAAAACCAAAATCCTTCGCAGATTTTCAAAGGAAACTAATTATGTTGGAATTTGTCCGCGGTGCTGTCGCAGTAAGTAAGTTCGTATGAGTCAGTTGCCAACTCTGGCGACAGAGTTTTTAGTCCGCCCGAAGGCCTATGTCATGGCCTAACAACTTTGAACCGGGACCGACTTAACGTGCCCTCCGAAGCACAGGACCGCTCAGTTGAAATTGCCACTGGAAACCTATCTAAACAGTGACTGCGCGGTACAGTGCTTAACTTCGTTGATCTGTTAGGAACAACTTAGCCAGCTACTAGTACATCTATTGATTTGCGGCTTGTTACTCTCGTAGCCGAGACCGCGGGTGTAGAGTTTCTTTAGCAACTGCGAATATTAATTTCCAATTTTATTTGTTGTCATTTCATTCACGACAAAATATCACTTTCACGGGAACAGCTCTTCTGAATTGTAGGTTTCTAGGGTTCCAAACAAACAAATTATTATTATTATTATTATTTATACTACTAAAGTGGCGACCAAGCGTACGGCCCACTTGATGGTCAGCGGTTACCGTAGCCTATGTATGCATGCAACATCATAGATATCACTTGCGTGTTACCACCCTGAGACGTTAGATGGTAAGTCTCATGTGCCTGTAATTTCACCGGAAACCATACCCTTCGAACCGAAACACAGCAATGCGAGCATTACTGCTTTGCGGCAGAAATAGGTATGGTGGTAGTAGTTCTCCGGACGAGTTTTATCACAAAGAACACTGCTACTCTTAAAAGTTCCAGTAATAGTAAGATTTGTTAAATATTAATGTAAAAAATATAAGGACTGTCTTCGGTAGCCATCAGTGCGTGTTGCGACACGCCCTTAGCGAATTTATTTAGAATTCAATTTGGAAATCTTCGTAGAGAGATCTTATTTCCTCTGATAAAATCGAATATTATTTATTTAAGCAAAAACTGTGCGCTGTGAGCTTAGTTACTTTTTTTTAAGTAATGGTTTAATCATTTTTTGGAGCGCTCGTGACGTAGCTGGCTAAGTTTTTCTTAACGAAGTAAAGCACTGTTCCGCGGGGTCATCATTTGGATGGGTGTCCGCCAGTGGCAATTTCAACTGAGCGCTCCCGTGCTTTTTCAAAGTTGCTAGGCCATGACAGAGGCCTTCGGGCGGCCTAGAAACTTTGTCACCAGAGTTGGCCACTGACTCATATGAACGAACGAATGAACGAAAATATTTTTTCTGATATTAAGCGCCACGCCTGACTTAACAGATGCGTGTCACCCCAAACTTTATTTAATTCTTGTGTGACCGTAACTTAAACTAACACTATGACAATTTGACCTAATCTTATGTATTAAGTATACTATTTTGACATAAGTACCTATTAATAATTTAATTTAATAATTAATTAGCTTCTTTATTATAGTTTGATTTTTCTAATTTTGTTTAATTATTGGTTAGGTTTGGCATAAATAATGTTTGTATGCTAAATAGCAGAATCTAGAGATACATACTTTTCACAGCACCTTAATGTAACTATTAACATACCTGGATTCACAAACAATAAATGATTTATGATTTAAACTTTGCGTGGTAATGTACTGAACTCGTCACTCTGAGACATAGCATTGGCCCAGGAATCCCACTTGCTTCAATACCCTTCACACCTAAACCCAATAAATACTTCCACGTTATTGCTTGGCTTTCGGGACCCACTGTGACGGAATGTTGATCAAGAGTTCTACTTAGTAAACGTATAAAAGTCATTTTAAAATACTATTTTTTTTTATACAACTGAAGTGGCAACCAAGCGTACGGCCCACAAGATGGTAAGCGGTTACCGCAGCCTATGGACGCTTGCAATACCAGAGGTATCACACGCGGCCACCTTGAGGCTAGGATCGAAAGCCTCATGTGCCAGTAATTTCACCGGAAACCATACCCTACACACCGGAACACAGCAATGCGAGCATTACTGCTTTCCGGCAGAAATAGGTATGGTGGTAGTCCTTCCCGGACGAGCTCTATCACAGAGAACTCTACTACTCTTATTAAAAATATTTAAATATATTATAAATATGTACCAGAGGATTATCAGGGAATTACCCAATAAACAATTCAAAACTAAGCTGTACAGATGGTTAGTTGAGAATTTTTTTGTTAAATTGATGATTTGGTTTTTAAAAAAGTCGTTTTTTTATTTTTTATTTAAATGGATTGAATTTTTTTTTATATATTTTTTTACCATTAAATAATGCTTTTTTTTAATGCTGGTCCATCTACACAGTATCATCTAGCCCCAAGGTAAGCTGCTGTTAAACAGAGCTGTATTATGGGTACTAGATGACTGATATAATATATACTTAATACAATACAATACATAGATATACATAGAACACCCGGAACAAATATTTGTAGATCGTACAAACATTTGTCCCGAGACGGAAATCGAACCCGCAACCGCGTCGCAGGCGGACCTGCGCCCGCTGCGACATCGGTCGTCCAAAATGATATATTGTTAAAAGCACTATATTTGTATCAAATAATATATTTATTTCAAATTCAAGGTAGGTAATTAAATGTTGTTAAATTAAATTAGGGTTGTATAAACTAGGTAATATTTTTGCACGCCGATCCATCGGTGAGGTATGTATGTACGTCAACCAATTCATCATTGTAAAAACTGGTAATGCATCATACTTCAAGCAAATAAACAAATTTTATTTAATTTCAATTTCATAACATTATTATTTTTAGTTATTAAAACCATACACTTGCAAAAGTTCCATCCTTGTTACTGCGCTCGAGAATGCGTCTACAGTTCCGTTGTTTCGTTACTTCAGCGCACAGAGAGCCAATATTCCTGAAGATGCTTTGTACACGGAAACACGGATGTGTCGGGTTCTTATTGAGTAATCACACGGGGCTCGTGTGAGCTGAATTCAGCTATTTACGATTACAAAGCTTTTGCTTTAGTATGCATTTTGTTAGATTAAAATTCAGGGAATGAATCAGTTAAAAACACTTACTTCATTTTGAGGAGCTATTTTTCTTCTTCTTGGTTTATGGACTCTGTGGTTTATTTGCCACAATTTTGTCAGTGTCAAGTGTATTAGTTTGATTGTTGCTTAGCAACGTAAACAAACGAAATTTGGAAAGTAATGGTGACTTATCTTTCAAAATTCCCTTGGAAAGTCTTTGACTAAATTACCAACCAACATTACCCCTCCATTTCAATTACTTACACTTGTGCTAAATAAACAAGTTAAATTGGACAAACTGCCACTAAATTTACGCAATAAAACTTAAAATAACACGAGAAAAATAATTAAAATGGGAGGACCCATGTCGTATTGACAAGATAGCCAAAGACAATCCCACTATTACTTCATTTTGAGGAGCTATTCTTGCGACGTGACATTTTTTGACAGTTATTTTTTTTATATTTAATTATAATTGTATTTATTTATTTTTTCGATTACTATATTATTGTGTGTCTATGTTATTTAATTAATTGTGTATCTCTGCCTGTATGGAACTCGTGTCCGAATTAAACGTTTTTCATTTGCTCATTACACCGAAGATCAGATTTTTTTTATGTCAGCAAGTGACAAGACAATCAAGGCCTCGAAATTTGATAAGGCGGAGATATCCAGTAGCCCCTTTTTTGCCCCTTTTTGTAAGAAGTACTTCCTTCCCTCCAATCAAAAATCAATCTGTATGATGATGTCACTAAATTATGATTTATTCATTCCCGCCCGCTCGAGCTCTGTCCTTCCAAAATAATGGGACGTCGAATTCGAGTAAAGTTGAGTGCAAATCTTAGTGAACGTTCTGATGTAGAGCAAGGGTCGAAGGATGTTTGCGGAGTTGCCGAACTTTGTAACTTGTAAAGCAGTGCGTCATCGACCCGCTTAATGGTGAAGTTAACTCTTCGGAAGCCACAAGCGTACAGCGAACACAATCTGACAAAACCTATATTGCTGGGAACCAGATAACAGATATGCAAACACATCATATATATTTTTTTTTATACCACTAAAGTGGCAAGCATACGGCCCATTTGATGGTCAGCGGTTACCGTAGCCTATGTACGCATGCAACATCATAGATATCACTCGCGTGTTACCCTGAGACGTTAGATGGAAAGTCTCATGTGCCTGTAGTTTCACCGGAAACCATACCCTTCGAACCGGAACACAGCAATGCAAAAATCACTGCTTGGCGGCAGAAATAGGTATGGTGGTAGTCCTTCCCCGAGCTCTATCACTAAGAACTCTACTACTCTTATAAAAAATACATACTTGTGGCGTTTGCCAATTAAATGTATGCATACGACGCGTCATAAAGTTGCCTGCGATTCATTTGGTCGGGGCCGTAACAATCGTTTACGGTAACGTTTATATTGAAGGCCCATATTTCCTTATCCTGTAGGATACTAGCAGAATTTCACAACACTCTAGAACCACCTGGAACAAATACTTGTACTTTAACTACAATCGAATTTTAATTTGATTTAAGGTACTACACGCAAAGTGCTAATTTATCAGTCCCATATTTTTTAACCAAGGTGGTCGACATAGCTCAAAGGATAAGCAAGCTGAAGTGGCAGTGGACTGGTCATATATGCCGGAGAACCGATGGCGGCTGGGGCAAACGTGTTCTAGTGTGGAGACCGCGCTTAGGCAAGCGTAGTGTAGGACGCCCTCCGGCTAGATGGAGCGATGACTTGCGGAATGTAGCTGGCAGAAAGTGGTTGAGGAAAGCCGAAGATCGGGCTCAGTGGCGTGCATTGGGAGAGACCTACGTCCAGCAGTGGACTGCAATAGGTTGTTGATGATGATGATGATGATGATATTTTTTAAACCGCCTCCTAACTAATAACCGATGTGGCGACGACCGATGTGGCGCAGCGGGCGCAGGTCCGCCTGCGATGCGGAGGTTGCGGCTTCGATTCCCGCCTCGGGTCAAATGTTTGTACGGTCTTCAAATATTTGTTCCGGACTTCCGGGTGTTCTGGGTATTTTCAATATATAATAAAAAATATCTATCTATGTATTGTATTGTATTAAGTATATATCAGTCATCTAGTACCCATAATACAGCTCTGTTTAACAGCAGCTTACCTTGGGGCTAGATGATGCTGTGTGGATTGTCCAGCATTCTTATTATTATTATTATTAAGCGGACATCACAGCGTTTCCGATTTATTAGAAAGTAGAGTCACGCGGCGGCGGCGGCTAATCAAACGCGCCGAGCCGCGTGCCAAGTATAGGTCTCACGACGGATCTCGGCCGTAGTGAAATTAGCCGTTTCGATGCGCAATGGAGCTTTTTCAAACTAAATTGTGCATCACAAACGGCTAACTTCACGGAAGCCTAGATCCGCTGTGCGAACTATACCTTTAGATTGTAAAACTAGTACTACTACAACTGATCTCACTTCACGTCTGAGGCTCGGGGCTGTTCCCACTCGCGGCACTCAAGCTTGACGCCTTCACCTCAGCTCAAAGTAAATTAAGACAAAGTAAACACTGGAAGTTTTCAATTCACTAAAGATTTTCACTTAAAACGGGATATTTACCATGATTTGTGAGTTTTATTGATTCCCGATATTTCAGCGCAGTTACATGCACCATGATCACGGGAGAACTGAAGTCTTTGCGGGTAGCTCTTATAACTATTGACAGACAAATCTGTCCACCATCTTTCTTAGTCTTTTATTGAAAATCAATAAAACTCACAAATCATGGTAAATATCCCGTTTTAAGTGAAAATTATGTTAATAACCATAATAGTTTTAAAAACTATATCACTAGAGATTGTTTTGAACAATGATTGACGTAGATTTGTAAAACAACATATTTTTTTTTTTTTTTTTATAAAACTGAAGTAGCAACCAAGCGTACGGCCCACAAGATGGTAAGCGGTTACCGCAGCCTATGGACGCTTGCAATACCAGAGGTATCACTCGCGGGTTGCCACCTTGAGGCTAAGATCGAAAGCCTCATGTGCCAGTAATTTCACCGGAAACCATACCCTTCACACCGGAACACAGCAATGCGAGCATTACTGCTTGGCGGCAGAAATAGGTTTAAAAAAAAAAAAAATATTTTATTTTATTTATCTATTTATTACATTTATTTACAGGCTGAAAACTTATACGACAGAGAGAGTATTTACATTACATTAATATTATAGAAATATCAACATCAATATTGCTTCCGGGTGTTCTGGGTATTTTCTATATGATAAAAAAATATCTATCACTACTACCAAACTACCACCATACCTATTTCTGTCGCCAAGCAGTAATGCTCGGATTGCTGTGTTCCGGTTCGAAGGGTATGGTTTCCGGTGAAATTACAGGCACATGAGACTAACCATCTAACGTCTCAGGGTGGTAACACGCAAGTGATATCTATGATGTTGCATGCTTACATAGGCTACGGTAACCACTGACCATCAAGTGGGCCTTACGCTTCGTTACCACTTTAGTCGTATAAAAAAAAAAATTGTATTAAATATACATATATGAGTCATCTAGTACCCATAATACAGCTCTGTTTAACAGCAGCTTACAAAAATATTGATTTCAATTTATCAAAGACCTAAATTAACCTACCATACTGAGTCATCATCATGACAGCCGTCTTATGTTCCCACTGCTGGGACACTGGCCTACTCTCAAGCGAGAGTGATTGGGTATTAATCCATCACGAGGACCCAATGCGGATTGGTGGACGGGACATGTCTTTCGAATTTTTGGTTGTAAAAATAGTAGTGAGTTGACAAAAAACTATAAACTTTTAAATAAAACTTTTGACGCACCGCTGCCGAAACTGGCTTTATCTTGTTATTTTTGAAATTGCGAGACATGTTTTAATTTGTCATAACATTTTCACCAGAATTGCAATTCAAAGTTCCGTTCGAATGACAGCCATCTTGGAAGTGAAAACCTCCTAAAACAATAGAATTCTCTCCGCGAGCGGAAGTTCCGCAAAACATAACATAAATATAGAACTCAACAAAACAGCTTCGTATGCTAACGACCGGAGAGGGGAAACACTGAGGTAAACATTTATTGACAAAAATGAGGGTCGTTGAGATACTCCTTGCTTCTGGAAAGCTCCAGAAAGTTTGAATTGAGCTATTACATAATAATTTATTGCTGCATTCACATTTAAAAGGTTCCGATATACGTTGGTGCATGTCTTATGTTTGCTCCGACTGGATAAGCAGGTTACCGTACTATAAGCAGGTTACCATACTATAAGCAGGTTACCGTACACAAAACAAGCAGCATTGCAACCACAGCAGAGAGTTAAGCTGCTTGCTTGCTTGCTGGCAAAAACAGCTAAGACATACATGTTTATTACAAAGAGGTTTATTGCTACAGCAAAGACTTTGTACTACCTTAATAGTTGAATGTCTCTATAAGAAGTAAAAATGTTAGCAGGGCGTCTTGCAAAAAGCTCTTCAGTACTGCTATTTTTACTTCATACAACTAACTTTTTTTTAAATAAAGGTTTAAGCTTGAACTTTTATTAAAACTATATATTACATATATTATTATTATAGTTACGACTTTACTACGACCAGACTTGAACATAAAATGCAAAAGTATTTAGCTGCCAGTGGATATCATTTTTTTATTAAACCACTGAAAACATTTAAACTCTAGTAATCAAAAATAATTGATAAATGTCTCAAAAATAAATGTGTTTTAGCAAAAAATATTATCAGATATCTAATCAACTGTCTTTCTGAAACACAGTGTAAACTAACTCAGAAACCAGTGAATCACTACTGTGTCAACATTTGTATTTGTGGTTAATAAAATATTTGTATTGTATTTGTAGTAATCCTAACACTGGAGTGAGAGTAATTGTGTCATAATCCTCAAAATAAGACCCAATGCGCATTGGTGGATCATAAACTCAATTTAACTATTACGTCTAAACCCTCTCGGTAAATCAAAAGCTTCCACTTATATTGAAGTTATTTGAAAATGTTTTCAATAAAGTAATATCCGTTCCGCAATAGTGTCGGTATTCACGGCGGCAGAGCTACTTAGGCGAGACCGTGTTCTGGAAAATGTATTTCATAGAAAAACGTGAGGACGGAGGTAGCTCGGGGCATGAGGGCTATCAATCAGTTTAACAACCTTTTGATGCTAGGAAGGGAGAGGGGTTGCGGTACTGAATGGAACAGCATACTGCAGTCATTCATGATTCTGATTAGAACGAACAGTCGATGTAGCGTCGATAGTTTTCTTATCTAATTGAAAAAGTGTACGATTTTTATTTTCTTGCGGTATAAGAGTGGCAAACAAGCATATGGCCCACCTGATTTTAAGTAGTTACCGTAGCCTATGGACGCTTGCAGTACTAGAGCTATCTTTCGCGCGTTGCCGACCCTTCTGGGCCCAGATTAATTCATTTTGAGGATTTTGTCAAAATAAAAAACTGGACCCAGAGTATAAATCGAGATTTAATGATTATTTTTTATTATCGAATTATTTAAAAAATATACCGTGATTTATTTAAGATACTCAACTTTGTAAATACTCTTGGTTACAGTTATATTCGCCTCAATACATATTAAAAAACCATACGAATTCTAAGAAAACGGTTTTACCGCCGTTTTCTGACAAAAGTTCTGCTCGTTCGTCGCGATGTAATAAAATAAAAATTGATAACATTCCGAAACGGAAACACAAAGCGCTCCAACTCGAATAAAAGAAATGTTAGCACCAGTCCCTAATGCTTTTGAATTGCCAGCGAGTTTGTCGTAAATGTCATTTATATTATCATACAATCAGTTCCGAAGATTTCGTTACGCTTCTAGGCTTGAGAACTCGATAAAATTCAATTCATTAAAATAACAAGGGCATATTTGTTTATTTTTTAATTAGGTCTCCTTTTTTCTCTACCTCTCTACCTTTCTACTTCTCTCTACCTTTTTTTAGCCGATTCGATCCGATTTCGGTAAAATTTTGTATACGACATTTTTTAGTACGTAAAATACTATTCGTACGGTATCAAGTACGAATAGTATTTAATTACTAAAAAATGTCGTATACAAAATTTTATCGAAATCGGATCGAATTTTTCGTAATTTTTTAGTAAGTAAAATACTATTCGTACTTGATACCGTACGAATAGTATTTTACTTACTAAAAAATGTCGTATACAAAATTTTATAGAAATCGGATCAAATTTTTCTACATTTTTTAGTAAGTAAAATACTATTCGTACGGTATCAAGTACGAATAGTATTTTACTTACTAAAAAATTTCGTATACAAAATTTTATCAAAATCGGATTAGCTGTAACGACGTAATTCAGTTACAAACTTTTAATTTCTATTATTAGTACAGTTAACAGTAAACATTTATTGTGTGAGCGGTTTTTTCTAAAACCCATTGAAATTAATTTAGGACAACATGAAAATCACATTACTTGAAATCTTCTATGAACTGGCTGTACGTTAGGATCGCTAAAACTTTTTTTTTATACAACTGAAGTGGCAACCAAGCGTACGGCCCACAAGATGGTAAGCGGTTACCGCAGCCTATGGACGCTTGCAATACCAGAGGTATCACTCGCGGGTTGCCACCTTGAGGCTAAGATCGAAAGCCTCGTGTGCCAGTAATTTCACCGGAAATCATACCCTTCACACCGGAACACAGCAATGCGAGCATTACTGCTTGGCGGCAGAAATAGGTATGGTGGTAGTCCTTCTCCGGACGAGCTCTATCACAGAGAACTCTACTACTCGAAACAAATAGACCAATTTGGCTGAAATGGCATTTTGGTCTTAAAATGTTGTCAGGAGTCTAGGGAACGTATAAACGTTGAGAAATTATGAAAAAATTGCATAAAAAAATAATGCGAGTGAAACCGCGCCGGGACAGCTAGTACAAAATAAAAATGTATTCTATTTTTGTCAAGGCTTGGCAGCTAACTGTTATCTAATCGCCTTCAACTGCTTTACGGGCATAGTCCCGAGCTACGCTCCGGCGCCGGCGGCTGACGTTGGATTTAAGATGAAAACTGTAGTACACTTTATAAATGCATCTAAAACGTACATAAAATCATTAAAACCAACATTAACTTAGCCAATATTTTCTCTTCTTTTTATTTGATTACTTTTTGAATAAAAAAGTTTCTAACATTATCCAAAAATTGTTTAAAAAATACGAAAAAAATAACACGGATATAATGAGTATTTACGATTATTTATAATCAGTTCACAATGACATTGACAAATGACAAAGTTTATTTAGACAGAAAAAGAAGCAAATCTTACCAACCCATTAAACTTTACCATAATTTTCGATAATTTCTACGCGTGATGAAACTGTTGTATTTTAGCGTACTACCCTTAGTAGTAGTAAGTAGAATGAAGCATGAAATTGTAGTACAAATACTACTACTGCAGTACGAATTCCAACCCTGCGTGACGTACAGATCAACTCCGCGGGCCGTTGCAACTCTCTCGAAACCTGCGCGGCGCCATTCCATTGACAGCTCGAGCCCAATACGTGGCGCTTGCCGAGTCAGACATGTGTCACGCTGACGGTGACAGCTGCGATGTGACAGCTGTTCGCTGCTTGCTCTTTCGTTACTTGTATTTAGAATGGAACGAAAAACTTGATTTATCATGGATTTGCTCGAAATGTCTTACAATGTAAGGAAATGTAATTTCAGAGTCGGAAAAACTTTTCGTGCGAATAATGTAGTTTTACACTTTTAACTCACACCACACTAAGTAACGCAAACGCATTTAACTCTACATAAAAGTATTCCGGCGATGCTCAACTTTAAATGGCTTCTTACACAGAGACTGCACTTTAAAGTTAAGCCCGGTAGTTTGCACCTCATACCGAATAGATATTGTACGAATAAAACCTTTTTGAGGCGAACTCTTTCACTAAACTATTTTATACTGTGCGATGCAGCGGTCGATGACCGGTTGAGACTCAAGGAGTGCGTGTTCGATTTTCAAATAAGTTTGAATGAACGGCCAATATTTGTGTATAGTTCTCGCGGCGGATCTAGGCTTCCGTGAAGTTAGCCGTTTGTGATCACGCGCAAAGACAATTTAGTTAGAAAAAGCTCCATTGACATCTTGTCTGAAATAAATGAATTTTGATTTGATTTGATTTGATTGCGCATCGAAACGGCTAACTTCACCTAAGTCTAGATCCGCCGAGAGAACTATATACTTACCTAGTTACTGATAAGAGCTACAAATATGGTCACTTTTGGAACCAGTGCAGTTTCTATGTCAGCAAACGAAACGGTCAAGTAACTCGTTTGCCTGATGTCTAGCGCCACGCCTAACTAGCTGCAGTGGCATGGCACTGCACTGCGCTCGCCCTTCGCCCAGTAATTTAATTTATAGCGATAAAAAAGTTCCGCAAGGTTTATGAATCTAAGTTCCCACTAGTTGTATGGCCTCTTCATCAATTTGAACAGATCAATGTAGAACAAGACAGACAGCATTTGATAAACTGATATTCTCATGGAATCATGAAATGTTAGACACGGATCAACTAAACTACGGATATGTTGTTCAAAACTTGGTGAATATCCACCGAACTCGGAGTAAGATCTGAGATATCCAACATTTATATTAGGTAGGTATTCCATGTTTTGGGATACAACTCTATCGCTCGCCTGTAGGCAGAGACCAAAAATTTCCACTTGCTAGGATCATGATACACGGTGGTAGGACTCTTCAGCAAGAGTCCGTCTTGGTGGGTACTATCGCAGTGTCAGATATTCTACCTCCAAGCAGCAGTGTGCAAGCATTACTGTGTTTAGATTTGAGGGGCACTGTAGCAAGTGAAAGCTAAAGAGACTTAACAACAATGTCTTGGGGTGATAAGCGCAGTGCAGTGCCACGCAAACACTTAAAAACTTTAAGCTTTGGGTGGCACTGCATCTGTAATAGTCAGGCGTGGTGCTTAACATCAGGTGAGCGCCTTGATTGTCTTATCACTTGCTGACATGAACACCTCTTTTGCTTCATTCACTCTCATCAGACTGTTTATACGCTCGTCGATTCTGAATCTGACAAACGCATGCGTTTATTTTGCACTAAATAACGACGCTTCAGTGGAGAGTAGCCCCAGTTCCAAGTCTCGGAACCGCGTTTTGTTCGCTGAAAGCCGTAACTGGGACGGCGGCGAGGTTTGTTTGTTTGTCCCACTTGCACTATCATACTTTCGACATTAAAATTTGGCGTACGACGTCGTTTCGCGAGAAAAACATTAGATGTTCTAAATTCGTAGAACGCGGCGTTATTAATGGCTGCTGAAACTTTTTCAACGTGCTATGACGTGCGCGTGTTTAGATCATCAAAATGTCATAAATATTTATTTGCAATTGACGACAGATGTGGCGCAAGCGGGCGCAGGTCCTCCTGCGACGCGGTTGCAGGTTCGATTCACGCTTCGGGTCAAATGTTTGTACGATCTTCAAATATTTGTGCCGAGTGTTCTGGGTATTTTCTATGTATATTTAAAAATTTATATCTATGTATGGTATTGTATTAGGTATATATCAGTCATCTAGTACCCATAACACAGCTCTGAGTGACACTGTAACTGTACAGTGTCACTCAAAGCTTGGCGCTGCACTTCGTTTACGTCACTCTTTATATTTCACTTGCTGCAGTTATTTTCAAAGCTTTGCAAACTCTTGCTGAAGAGTCTGCTACTAACAATGCGGACGATGCTAATATTTTCGTGAGCGAAGTCACATGCGACCGTGTAGTGTGGTGTGTGCACAGTAGATTGATTTATTGCTTACAAGATTGACAATTTGATAGACTGAAATAATTATTGACACATAAATTTAAGCCACCGACATATTGGTCCAGTTGTTTAGATGGTACAATGACACAGCTATTGTTAGCCGACAATCGGAAAGCCAAAAAACTTATATTTGGACGACTATACGAAGTTTCCGAAAGTTCCCAGTCACTGTATCAATAGATCGGAGATGATCGAATTACTATGTTACTCCCCTTCCCTTGCCCGCCCCTCGCTCCTTGGCCCGGGAGCGCACTAACTAATGAGCGCGCCGTGACTGGCGCCCTTCACTAACGTCTGACCTTCACGTGACGCGTGCTTCAGCTGTAGCGCGGGGTCGCTGTCATTCATTACTTATTCTTCTATTTTGGGTAGAATGTAAATGAATAGTCATTGAGTACTCTGTGGCTTTTAGTGATGTGGGTGGAACATATTTTAGGATTTTCTTTGGCTATCTTGTCAAAACGACATGGGTCTTCCCATTTTAATTATTTTTCTCGTGTTATTTTAAGTTTTATTGCGTAAATTTGGTGGCAGTTTATCTAATTTAACTTGTTTACTTAGCACAAGTGTAAGTAATTGAAATGTAGGGGTAATTTTGGTTGGTGATTTAGTCAAAGACTTTCCAGGAGAATTTTGAAAGAAAAGTCATCGTTTCTTTCCAAATTCCGTTTGTTTACGTTGCTATGCGACAATCAAACTAATACACTTGACACTGGCAAAGTTGTGGCAACTAGCCACAGAGGCCATAAAACAAAAGAAGAAGATATTTTAGAATGATGACGACCGATGTGGCGCAGCGCCTCGAGACAAATGTTTGTACTATCTACAAATATTTGTTCAGGTGTTCTGGGTGTTTTCTATGTATAATAAACAATATCTATCTATGTACTGTATTGTAAAAAGTATATATCAGTCATCTATTAGCCATAACACAGCTCTGCTTACCTTGGGGCTAGATGATGCTGTGCGGATTGTCCAGCATTATTTAATTTAATTTAAAATTTATTTTAATTTAATCTCAAATTGACACTATGATTATGATCCATCATTGAGGTTGTATCGAGAGATGGATAACTGGAGTCTGCAAGGTCCTCGCCGGTTAGTTAGCATTCAGTCGTCGTCTGCAGTAATCTATCGGCGCCTCCATTAACGAACTCCAACAAATTATCGCCGCTCTGTGTCAAATTCTGAGACACTCGGTCCCAACTTAATTCATTTCTCAAGATGCAAATTGGAGCTGTCGTTCAAGCTATTTGTAAAATATTGCTCAAATTATTTATGAGATGAATTTGTAAACTGTACATGACTATAACCAGGCCATCGGTCATCAACGCTACAAATAAACAGAGGCAACAGCTTTTGGTTTTAAAAATATTTGTTAATTGAATCCGCCTGTTCTATACTTAGCTAATGGTATATAATTTAGTCATTTTGATTTATTTCCAGCTTCAAATGCGTATTTGTTGAGAGTCCCGTCACGTCGCGCGAACGTTTGTTTTATCAAACTTTGCGAGAGGCACACAACACACACATTCGGAGATGTAGGCAACACGCGTCGCAAACAGAAAGTTATGTGACGTGCGTTTATCTCGCTTCGCTTCACACGTGTCACCTGCCGGGTGTCTACCGTGACGAGTCAGGGCGCGTAGCAACACGGAAAAGCGATTGAAAAATCTTTAGCATAAAAAAACTTAATTATTTAATAACCTAGTCACATAAGAGTCCGTCTTGGTGGGTACCGCAGTGTCAAATAAGTATTACTGTGTTTAGGTTTGAAGAGCACTGTAGCAAGTGAAATTACTGGGCGAAAGAGACTTAACAACAATGTCTCGGGGTGATAAGCGCAGAGCAGTGCCACGCAAAAACATAAAAACTTTAAGCTTTGGGTGGCACTGCAACTGTAATAGTCAGGCGTGGTGCTTAACATCAAGCGGGCGTCTTGATTGTCTTGTCACTTGCTGACGGAGCGCTCGTGACGTAGTGGCTAACTTGTTCTTAACACTGTTCCGCGGGGTCATCATTTGGATGGGACCGCCAGTGGCAATTTCAACAGCACTCTCGTGCTTCGGAGGGCACGTTAAGCAGTCGTTCCCGGCTCTTTCAAAGTTGTTAGGCCACGACAGAGGACTTCGGGCGGCCTAGAAACTCTGTCACCAGAGTTGGCCACTGACTCATACGAACGAACGAACTTGCTGAGTTAAAAAAAAACATTGGCGATACGATCTGGAGAAACATGAGACGAATTTCAAACAGTAATACTTAATTATCTTCGTGTAACTAAAGGCCGGTACATACGCGATGCGACGTCGTACCTTCATAATTATTGTGCTCATAAACTTTTTGATTGAGCAAAAAGTTCAAAGACTAATTCGTGGTGGCCATTAATAATTCAAATTGCCATGTTGGATTTGTTACAGAATGTTCTCTCCGTTTGAGTGCCCCCAGGTCTCGAGTGCCTAAATTGAAGGACTGGGCTAGATGCCCAGCTTCAGCTACCTTGCTATTGGAATGGTTTCCTGCTTCGCTTGGCCACTACATCGCTAATAAAAATACTATTTGGTGTTCATGAGATATATTTCACTAATTTATTAAAAGCTTTCAACAAGTCATTAAGGCGCGTTATTGTATTGACAACCGATGTGGCGCAGCTGGCGCAGGTCCGCCTGCGACGCGGAGGTTGCGGGTTCGATTCCCGCCTTGGGTCAAATGTTTGTACGATCTACAAATATTTGTTCCGGGTGTTCTGGGTATTTTCTATATATAATAAAAAATATCTATCTATAAATATATATATATCAGTCATCTAGTACCCATAACACAGCTCTGTTTAACAGCAGCTTACCTTGGGGCTAGATGATGCTGTGTGGATTGTCCAGCATTATTTATTTATTTATTGTAAAGTACGATCCCTATAAGTATTGTTTGTGTAAACACGGCGCTGAGGCCCTCATCATCATCAAGACAGCCTTCTAATGTTCCCACAAGTGGGACACTCTCAAGCGAGAGTGATTGGATCATAATCCACCACACGGACCCAATGCGGATTGGTGAATGGCACATGTCAACTTTTAGTTCTTAGACATGCCGGTTTCCTCACGATGTTTTCCTTCACCGTATTAGAGTACTGGCATTGCACACAAACTTATCGAACAAAAAAAAACTTGGTGCACGACCGGATTCAAACCCACGACCTAGATCGAATATTACACGGACAATTTGTTAGTAGTTTAGTAGGTAAATAATATTAAAAAAATGTTGAGATAAGACTTATATTTAATTTTAATAATAATTTGTTAGCTTCAAGTAAATACCTAATGTTTTATATTGCATGCTTTTATATTATATTATTTTATTTTTAAGCCTTTCCGCACATACCACATATTCAAGGTGGCAACCCGCGAGTGATACCTCTGGTATTACAAGCGTCCATAGGCTGCGGTAACCGCTTACCATCTTGTGGGCCGTACGCTTGGTTGCCATTTCAGTTGTATAAAAAAAAAAAAAAAAAAAACAATAATGAACTTTGTTAATGGAAATAAATGAAATGATGGCAGGATCACTACCACTAGGCCACCGGTGCTGAGGCCCTGCAAGGCGCTGATGTGATTCGGTTGTGTAATAATATATAAGGTCATTCATTATCAACCTGACAAACTTAAGGGATAGGTTCCACACATAAAAAAAATACTAGTATTTTTTTTTCCTATACATTATTTTGTTATTATTTAAAAAAAAAATTACGTATTTCTGCTTAATAATTAGTTATCCTTGTTAGAAATCGAAAAGGCAGCGCTCGGCACGTGTCAGTGACCCGCGGGTCAATTAACCGCAGGTTAATAACCCACGCGTCCCTGACCTGCCTGTGTTAATGACCCGCTACGGGGCGCGCACACTCGAATATTACACTATTACGCCGCTTCACTCGATTCCCAACAATGATAAATAATAATTGAGCAGAGCAACGTAATCGATTTTTTTTTTGTTTACTTGCAATTTTTAAGACAAAATATACATGAAAAAAAAAAATTGTAGGTACTTATATTTTTTTTTTTGTGTGGAACCTATCCCTTAAGTTTGTCAGGTTGATAATGAATGACCCTGTATACTGTATGAATAAATGCTTATTGTCAGATTGCTGATTGAAATAGGATTGCAACAGAGTTACTTGATGGTTGCGGCCGCCGCGCCGCGCCGCGGAGCCGCGAGCTGTTTGCTCGAGCCGAGTTCTACTAGTTCCGTTATTGTATGCAAATACTGCGAGCGGGCAGCGCGCTTTGATTGCTAATGCTTCTGTTTGCAACCGATGCAGAGAAAACTATAGTTGAAAGCTTTATTCTAGTACATTATGGTACTAGTGTGTAACATTGGTGATTACCGCTGAGGCGCCATTGAGACCCGAGCCGTAGGCGAGGGTCTTAAGTTAGCCGAGGACGGCTTAAGACTGCGCGTGTCAATGGATCCCCTACAACCGCTACGGGGCTCGCGTGCTCGAATATTACGCGATATCCAATAATGATAAATAATAATGGACCAGATATACGTAATCGATTTACTCGAGATTTTTAAGAGAAAATATGCAGAAAAAAAAACATAGGTAAATTATTGAATATTGAGCACTAATAATCAAAGACCCTGTATATTTTGGTGTAGGTCAGTAGGTCCAGTGCGTCCTGGCGCCGAGCACAATGCACCTGACTGACTCTGCCGACTCGGAGGAACAATAGCACTGATTGGCTGCGTGTCCTGTCGCTTGGCTCAACAAAACATACTGGAGTTGATCGCACAGGCAAATACATCGTCTCAGAGGTTCACGGAAGTTGTGGAAATGGTGTTCGTAACTGGTATCGTACGAGGATGAATTATGTTTAGTTCGTAACTGGTTACGAAGCTCCGGTTTCGTAGACGGGCGAAGCGTTAAATGATAGTGTTTGTTGTGGTATCATAATAAAATAATATGAAAATAGCTTTATTTCCCTCCCAAAAACATTTAGGTAATTCTTAAATACTTCAAAAAACGCATGCAATTTGTAATTGGTATTTAATACTATTCCATTTATGTAAATATAATGTTTAGATTTCACTTTATTTTTCTATATTTATTATTAATTTTGGTCTATTTATGCAGGTATTTATTTATATTTTTATTCATTAATTAATATTATTTCCATTAATTAAGTTGTCTGTTTCCTTTCATTGTGTATAATAGAATAATTATTATGTGTCATTAATGTCGAGGGCTATTCATTTTTGGATAAAGTTATGGAAATAGTGATAGAGGATGGTGTTTCTTGTAGTTCCATAACAAATAACTAAATTGACATTAATTTATTTATTAATTCTTTATTTCAGATCATAAATCCATAAAACATCAAAAAAATCACACAGAATGTCATAAAATTATCAGAAAATAAAAATAGAAAACAATAAAAATAACAATTATACTAAACCTATCATTATTTGCATCCATTTTGTTTGGATTCGGCAATCCGCTCTTGACACAATCATCTGTAAGATGCTGTTACTGCTGCCTCGAACACGCATACGTAGGGAAGCGACTTTCTTGCGAATTAATACAATGACAGTAATATTCAGAAGTCGACGTATTAAAGTTTAAGGTTTCAAATACAAATCTTTTACTCAATACTCAATTCATTTATTGCTCTCATATGGTTGGTTCATTTACAGTTGTTATATAATAGGTGGTAGTTTCACATATGAACCCTGTCAAAGTGTATGACAACATGGATATAGGCCGAAGTTTAAATAAGTAGGAAGTAAGTTGATAAATTAAGTAGATAAATAAAAAAGGTTGTTAGCATTAATTCTCAGTAGGTCGAATACAAATTATTGCACTTATGTTGCTAATAGGTCTTCTATTAATAGTAGATAATATCAAACATAAAAAAAGTTATAGTATAAAAGAAACTATAAATACTGTAACTATGCTTACCACGTTTTTGTGGTAAGTATCAGCAGAGACCGACATTTCCACCCTAAATTCCGTTAGCTATCGACCCATTCCCATCTCGCCTCAGCCCGGCGGCCGACATTCAACCAAAAACCCAACATTTTAGTTAAACGTTTATCAAATTTAGGATTATTACAGTCAGGTCTAGTAAATACGAATAAGGTCCCAATTATTTACGACATTTTAAGTTATTAAATAAGCAATAACGGCGTAGAATAAAAGAAAAAGAGGAAAACCAAAAGAGAGATGGATAGATGAAATAAAAGAAACAGCTGGCGAGAAATGGATGAATAAGGCAGAAAATAGAGTAAACTGGAGCAAAATGGAGGAGGCCTTTACTCGTTGAGAGGTCCTTATAACTTTTTGAAATTCAGAAATTGACATATTTTATTTTAAATCAACTTATTATTATTTTTTTTGCATGAATTATCCTATTAATTATTTAACAAATGAATTGTAATAATTAAGTTATTAAGGCAATAAACGAGGCTTTATTATTATTATTGTAACGGCGTAGAAGTCCCAGGCCGACGGTTGTCCGTGTATTGATGTAACGTGCGGCTCGGTGGTCAGTGTCAGTTATTAGAAGTGTGTGCACGAGCTCTGATTTGCAAGTCAATAGGCAGTCGCGGGTTTCATTCCCGGCGCGTGTGTGCGCCGCAAACAATCTGAATGATTGAATGCGAACCTGCCACTTAGCCTAAATAATGGTGTAGCAAACGTGTTTGGATTAACTACACTAGTTTGTTAGCTTTGCGATAGTTTTGGTATTACATTGTATCATTCGATAAAACGAAACTTTGATGCCTTGATGTTTAAGCTGATCGAGTGATGACACACGCTTAATCGATTTAGTGTTTAATTTTACTTCTGTTACATTAAAAAACTAATACATTTTTTTTTTTATACTACTAAAGTGGTAACCAAGCGTACGGTTCACAAGATGGTAAGCGGTTACCGCAGCCTATGGGCGCTTGCAATACCAGAGGTATCACTCGCGGGTCGCCACCTTGAGGCTAAGATCGAAAACCTCATGTGTCAGTAATTTCACCGGAAACCATACCCTTCACACCGGAACACAGCAATGCGAACATTACTACTTGGCGGCAGAAATAGGTATGGTGGTAGTCCTTCCCCGGACGAGCTCTATCACAGAGAACTCTACTACTATTTCACTGGAATATTGCCATAAAATAGGTTACCGTTCTGTGAGAATGTTGTTGTAGATAAATATTTCCGGTCTCATTACAGAGATGTCTTGAATATTGTCTTTCGGAATAAAGGGCAGTCGAGATGTCCCGCGCCGCGTCCCGGCTCCCGGCCCGAACCCGACAGCTCCACAATAGACGTACACATTATACCTAGGTACCTATAAAGCGTAATGTTCATTATTTCGGGCAAACAGACTCCGCGACACGATTCTTTCACAGAAGTTTATACGAAGTATTTATTATACGTTTATAGAGACGGCCTAAATATTGGGTTAGTGTCAAAATCTCCTTTTAAGATCCCCTTTGAAGGGGATTTTGGGAATTTTAGTGATTCTATTTGTGTCTGACTGAGATAATAATATTAATATAATATTGCTGGGCAATCCACACAGCATCATCTAGCCCAAAGGTAAGCTGCTGTTAGACAGAGCTGTAAATAAATGTTTTATCAACCTATGTTCGATATTTTATTCTGAAGACCTTTCTAATGATCTACATTCAGTAGAAGTTAGATAAAATATATGTTTTTCGGTTATAAGAAACGGAATAATTAGATTCTACTCTTATTTCTTGTAAGAGAGTAATTTCAGTATTAGCATTCGAATGCAAAAATAATATCGCAAACTTCTGGTGCTCGTGAAAGTTGTCCAGTAGATGAAAAGCGGGGATTATTCCCATCTGTCACCTAGTTTTGTCCCCTTAAGGTTACAGATCGCATTTTTATCTATATCTATACTAATATTATAAAGAGGAAATATTTGTATTCTTGTATTTTTGTTTGTTACGAATTAACTCAAAGACTACTGATCCGATTTCAAAAACTCTTTCACCATTAGAATGCTACGTTAACCCTGAGTAACATAGGCTATATTTATTACGAGCCACCTGCCCCGGCTTTGCATGGGTGCGGTTTCATTGCACCCACGCGAAGCTGGGACGGACTTCTAGTTTTTTTATAAAGTGCGAGTAAAGTAAGTTAAAGTGTAACAAGAAGAAAAATAAAAATTCTATATAAGATAGAAATATTTAGTCCTGCAATTTAAAAAAATGGTATCTATCTTAGCAACGTCGAAGGTATCGTAGCTCTGAGAGATGTTCGCAGACAATTCGAGCTCAATAAAAGAATGTTAGCCGCGCGGCCTCTCCGCGGCGGCTGCCAGGGTCTACTCTTGCGGACAAAAGCGATATATCGTGACGATTTTCATGGTTCAGCTTAGCCCGTGAAATTAGTAACAACCAACATAAGTTGAGCTACGATACTTGCCACGATTATCGTTTGTCGCTTTCAAGAGTAGACCCTCAGGAGTCGACTCGTTTGCTTTTATTTCCGTTAATATCGCGGCTCGCGATACCCGCTCATTCTGGAGCGCAATTATTTCACGAGTTTCGCGAAGATAATATCTCGATACAATCATTTGTTATTAAACTGAGCTGTTTCAACATTTCTTGTACTGTTAGGTTTTTTGATTTTACGCTTTCGTAAGTCAATATGTTGGTGAATTTCTATTTGTGTTAAATGTACAAAATACAAAATTTAAACATAAATAAATTACTGACTACCTGGTGGTAGGACTCTTCAACATGCGTCTTGGTGGGTACCACCGCAGTATCAGATATTCTACCTCCAAGCAATAGTGTGCAAGCTGCACTGTGTTTAGGTTAGAAGGGCACTGTAGCAAGTGAAATTACTGGGCGAAAGATAATTAACAACAATGTCTCGGGGTGATAAGCGCAGTGCAGTGCCACGCAAACACTTAAGAACTTTAAGCTTTGGGTGGCACTGCATCTGTAATAGTCAGGCATGGTGCTTAACATCAGGTGGGCACCTTGATTGTCTTGTCACTTGCTGACATAAAAAAATAATCTTTAAATAAATTAGGTTTAGCAGTCGCTATATTTATTTTTTGAATATACAAATTTATTGCTGGCTAGTGTGATGGTATTTTAATTAGCTTTGTGCGATATTAACTTCATCCACGCTCGACAGAATGCACCGAATCAGAGAATGCTCGACATTTTTGAGTTGAGAATGACAACATGTCGGTGGCGCAGTGGCCAAGTCCAAAAGCGAGAGGTCGCGGGTTCGCCCCCTGCTGCGGTACAAGTGTGTGTGGTCTTCTATGTATTTATAGTTATTTACAAAAAAAATATAGGCATAATTAGTTATCTGTTTTCCATAGTACAAGCTACAAAGAGTAGTAGAGTTCTCTGTGATAGAGCTCGTCCGGGGAAGGACTACCACTATACCTATTTCTGCCGCCAAGCAGTAATGCTCGCATTGCTGTGTTCCGGTGTGAAGGGTATGGTTTCCGGTGAAATTACTGGCACATGAGGCTTTCGATCTTAGCCTCAAGGTGACCCGCGAGTGATACCTCTGGTATTGCAAGCGTCTATAGGCTGCGGTAACCGCTTATCATCTTGTGGGCCGTACGCTTGGTTGCCACTTCAGTTGTATAAAAAAAAAAGCTTTACTTAGCTTGCGTTGAGTAAAAATGTCTGCCAAAAAGCTTTTTTAATATATTAGGAATATATGTTTACGTATGATTGTGATTGAATAAATGTGTTTCTTTCTTTCTATGCCAATATTTTATTGACATAATTTAGTGTTTGAGGGCGCAAGTAAGAAATTCCCAAAATTAACTTCCTAGAGAAAGAAACGGGTAGAAGTTGAAATGAAAAAAGTCTGAGCGTGGTTTCATTGCTGTAACTATGAAGTAGCGATCGCAAGTTTACGTTCTGTTGCCTTTGTGAGTCAACTGCGGAACTCATTTCAGGGCGGTGTTTATGTAACTTTGTTGCGATCAACTTCATTCAAAAACCTGTCACATCCAGAGAAGGAAAATAAGGCTCTGTTCATAAACAAACGATTAACTTCTGTTAGCTAGTGTGTCTTATAAATCTATCATAGTTTTTATTCATTGACATAAGAATGGCAAGGAAATACATTATTTTTATACCACTAAAGTGGCAACCAAGCGTACGGCCCACTTGATGGTCAGGGGTTACCGTAGTCTATGTACGCATGCAACATCATAGATATCACTCGCGTGTTACCACCCAGAGACGTTAGATGGAAAGTCTCATGTGCCTGTAATTTCACCGGAAACCATACCCTTCGAACCGGAACACAGCAATGCGAGCATTAATGCTTGGCGGCAGAAATAGGTATGCTATTTATATTATTTATAATTATTCAAAAAAACAAAGTAGGGTTTACAGAAGGTCCAAAGTACCCTAACTTTACAATAACAAAAATATGTCAGACTAAATACTCTCACATCAAGATTAAAAATGTCACTTATTTTAGTTTAAAAAAATATATATATTTCATTACAATGTCAGAAAGAAAGTCAAAAAGTAAAAATTAAAATAACCTACAAGAAATAAAATTTAAAAAATATTTAAATACACAATGTCAGTATTAGTACCTACTTATCCAATAAAGTGATGTCACAAAGAATTTAAAAATGCAGTCTCCAGGCGATAAAAAGTGGCTATTGGTATTAGCAAGCTGCTAAAGTTACAGTTTCTTTGATTAATAAGGGCATTAGTGGTCAATTAGAAACAACCCAACATTTAAGGCTATGCGAAGGATTTGCTACGAACAATGACAGCCATATTTACATTTGCATGAATGGGTTTTAAAACTTTCGCTATGACGAAAGTTTCAATAACCTACAATCCTATTGTAATTTTACCGTATATATTAGATTGGCCTCCAAGTAATTTTGCAGATAAGAGAGATGGACAAAGCAGAGTTATTTACTAAGCAATTATTTTTTCTGCCACCGAGCGATAAAGAAACGGAATGGAGGTCAAGTGACAGTCATCTCCCTTCGATCCCGCGACTAATTCTCGCTCCACTCGCGACTAATCCCAACCCAATAAAAAAAAGCAGGGAGATAACTAAATCTTATTTACGGCGCAAACGTTATTAGCCGGAATTTTCTCTGGATAACAAATGCGCGTCCATTGCCGGCTGAGCGAGGACGGTGTCGCGCGCGCCTCTGCGCCAACAGTCGATGTGCTACAATCCTCGAGTACTTATGTACGAAATAAAATCTTTTTAATTAGTGGTAATTAGAGTTGCTAAAGTCTTAGATGAGGGTGACGCGGGCGCGCGGCTGACGAGGGTTCGATACAATCGCCCTAATGATCGGAACCGGAAGAGTAATTAAAGACTTGATAACAGAAATAATACTGCCTTAAGTGCGAGGACTCTGCTTTAGTGTCGTATACTCTTAAGTTATTTTATTACTCCGGGCGTTTTTTTAATGGTCAGATCACGATTTATTTTAGTTAAGTTTATATACTAATTGTTATGGATGAGAACGATTAGATGTTTAAAGGGCAATGTGTACGTTTCTTTAACAAAGTCCCAAGCGACATACAAAATGTATCAATTGGCAAATTTAAAAACTTAATTAAACAAAAACTGTCTCAAAAAGCTTACTATAAAATAACCGATTACCTGGATGATAAAAAAGCTTGGGACGAATGTGCTCCAACTCTACTCGGCATCCATAACAATAGCAAGGTTCATGCCAAAAAAGCGATAGGAACCCAGCCGGTGTTGTTGCCAGTTCTTTTACGGCATGGGCGCGTTGGAACTGGCGTAAATCTTCCTAGCTTGTAAGACGTTTCAAAGGGATCCTTGTGATTCTATTGAAATAAATAATTTTTGATTTTGATTTTGATTTTTGTTTGAGTGTTCATTACTAGCTGAATCAATTTGAATGAAATTTGGTACAAATAAGGATATCATACTTCTAAGAACGTTCATATTAATCCTATTTTTTGTTAATTTTCTTCCTCTCAATTAAGTGCTGTAATTGATTTATTATGTCTGCAATTAGAATAGCTACCTGTTAGTTTATGTACAATGTAGTATTATACCTGGAATGATGATTGTCTCGGGGAGCTGGTAACTGCGACATTATACTAACTGTATGTTCCACAGTTCATAGTTTTTGATCTGTTATTTAAGTACACTAAATGCTGAGTGGCTGCCTTTTTTTCGTCACAATAGTTAATTTTTAATTTGTATTGTTTTTATGTTAATTGTATGGCGTTAAATAAATATTTTTCTATTCTATTCTATTCTAAATAAATAAATTTGAAAATAATAAATTTCAAATTTCAAATATAGACCAGTGGTACGCTCCATGCCCTAAATATAGCAAGACTCGAGGACTTACTTTCGACTACGCGGAGGTTCTGTCTGTCTGACTGTTACAAAGTCAAAAAATATTTTATTGCTTATACTGATGTGATTTTAATAGTACATTATGGTACTAGTGTGTAACATTGGTGATTACCGCTGAGGCGCCATTGAGACCCGAGCCGTAGGCGAGGCTCTTAAGATAGCCGAGGACGGTAATCATCAATACACACGTGTATCATACAACGTTTTTCAACACACTTGTGAATAAAATAACAAAAAAAACTCATAATAAAATAACAAAAAAAAAATCTATAACTCACTAGTGAGTTATAGCAATAAAAAAGTCATAGTTTGATTATGGGTGTCATTCTGTGCCTAATTGCGATGACCATAGAGCCACTTTATATGCAAGTGTGTTGAAAATATAATTTACAGACTAGGACAAGCAGTAATCATTGTTTGTTATACAGTTAATAAATACCTTTAAACATTTCGAACGGACACCTTTTTTTTTTTTTTTTTTTTATACAACTGAAGTGGCAACCAAGCGTACGGCCCACAAGATGGTAAGCGGTTACCGCAGCCTATGGACGCTTGCAATACCAGAGGTATCACTTGCGGGTTGCCACCTTGAGGCTAAGATCGAAAGCCTCATGTGCCAGTAATTTCACCGGAAACCATACCCTTCACACCGGAACACAGCAATGCGAGCATTACTGCTTGGCGGCAGAAATAAAAACACCTAAAAGCTATTTGGTTTTCTGTTGAAGTACTTAACTTTAAAATCAGATTTAATATTCCAGAGATTGAAATAGCTATAGCTCGATGTATTTATAATGTAGTTAAGGATTCCTCATTCATTAAAATTCAATTATAATGGAGTTAATTGTAACTTCCGCGCGCAAATTCATCATATAATATTCATAACGCAGCTTTTAGACAGAGGTAAAAGGTTTCCTTTAAACCTTTTTTATGACATAAATAGCTCGTTTATTACGAGTATAACAAGAATGCTCAGTGATTTTATATTTAAACGTAACTTTAATGAATCTAAATAATTCATAAACGGTAATAAATTGGCCGAAAACTTTTCGAGTAATAAGTAATGAGCGACCCGCGATTCCATTCTATCCATACCATTTTAGTTCAACCTATTTACAGATATCACATTTATATCATTTATTTAGTAAATAATTAAATAAACATTACTTACATGAGTAGTGTTGCTTGCTGGCTGCAAGCCAGGCGCGAGTCGCGACTCGCATCCGTCACTCGCACTCAACTCACTTAATAATTTTATAACAATCACACACCGGTGGTGAAAATTCACCTAAAATCAACTGGATATTTTCCGAACCAAGAACGGCAGTAACCGGAGTACTTTCGAAGTATGTCACATTGAGACTGTTTCAATATGTTCGTCGGTTGCGCGCGATGCGAGCGCGGGGCGTAGCGGTGGTGCGCGCGCTACGCTCGCTACGAGTCGCTACACTGCCGCGCGTCGTAGCGCCGAGCTACGGCGTAGCGCTACGAAACCGTGCGCGCGCAATCGCGAAAAACGTCTTGTCTTTCTAAATTTCAGAATTATGAAGGCAATTTGTGTAATTTACTTTGAACTAACGTGGTCATAAAAATGTTTTCAATCTAAATTAAATTATTTTCGGGGTTCGAGACCGCGGGAGTCGGTCCCGGCTCTCCGCGTTGGTTGACAGCAACAAATGTACTCGTTATAATTAACCGCTTGACCGGCTTTATTATATTGTTTCTGAATTTAAAAGCTTAATTGCAATAGAATTATCTCGTTTCTGCCGTCAGATTAGCTCGGTCAAAGGTATCAAAGGCCCTTGTCCCTTGATCTGCTTAAATCTGGCCTCGAAATGGATTCATATTGTACCTGCTACCTACTGACTACCTACCGCTACCGGGTGACCTGTCCCTTGCAATGTTTCACTGGAATTTGAAGCACGACAATTTTGGCAACTAGTTTATTTGTATTAGTTTATTCATTTGTACAACTCACAATCAGACACAACACTATCAGATTTCACCAAACAAATGATTGCAAAAAAAAAAAAAAAAAAACATTATTGAAACCCACTGTAAAAGAGTATTTTACATTCCTGCATTTAAAAGCACTGAATATAACCCGCCAGTTCGGGTCTACGCGTATACCTCTATGGTATATCTTCGTAAAAAGTTTTATGTAGAGTTGTAGAGTTCTCTGTGATAGAGCTCGTCCGGGGAAGGACTACCACCATACCTATTTCTGCCGCCAAGCAGTGATGCTCGCATTGCTGTGTTCCGGTGTGAAGGGTATGGTTTCCGGTGAAATTACTGGCACATGAGGCTTTCGTTCTTAGCCTCAAGGTGGCAACCCGCGAGTGATACCTCTAGTATTGCAAGCGTTCATAGGCTGCGGTAACCGCTTACCATCTTGTGGGCCGTACGCTTGGTTGCCACTTCAGTTGTATAAAAAAAAAAAAAAAATGTTACATAATCCTAAACTATGTAGTTAGAAACTGTGTTTCAGGAGCCAATAATGACTTTTCCCATCTATGTCATTATTTACATACTCAAAATAAAGAATTCGCACATGTAGCTACTGCCGCGTTTGATGAGTACACTCAAACGGAATTTTATAATGAGCATCTTGTTAGCACGTAGCGCGGCGCTCTGTGAAATAATAGCGCGGTGTTAAATGGCGCAGAATATTGGCATGTTTCTAAATAAATAATAAATAAATAAATAATGCTGGACAATCCACACAGCATCATCTAGCCTCAAGGTAATCTGTTAAACAGAGCTGTGTTATGGGTACTAGATGACTGATATATACTTAATACAATACAATACATAGATAGATATTTTTTTATTTTATATAGAAAACACCCAGAACACGCGGAACAAATATTTGTAGATCGTACAAACATTTAACCCGAGGCGGGAATCGAACCCGCAACCTGCGCGTCGCAGGCGGACCTGCGCCCGCTGCGCCACATCGGTCGTCAAATGTTTACATTTTTAATTTCTTGAACTAAATCCTCAGTTACTTATGTCTAATAGTCGTGGTCGTGTCTTCCCGTTTCTCTCTAGTAGCGATGGCGAATGACGTCCGGTTTAGGAGTTAATTGGGTCCAGCTGCTGACACGCGACTCACTGTCGTTGCTGGCCTGGTAGCCTGATGACGCAGCGAGTCGAACAAACAATCTAGCATCACATTCTATTGAAACAACGCAGAATGTTAAACTAAATATCAGCTTTCAGGCAAAATAACTAATTCCGACATCTCACTGAACATTTACGGGAGGGATTTACTGCTACTGGTTCTTTGTGCAACCTCCTCGTCACTGATCCCCGCTGCGGGACAAATGTTTGTTTGCATAATCTACAACTATTTATTTATTATTTAAACTAAACTAAAAATGTGTATAAATGGAGCCTGAATCTATGTCGGAGCCTGTTCTTTTAGGAAATTAAGTGTTGCCTATGGTGTTGGTAATGTGGCTTTAATTCTACAACACAAAGAATCCTAGTGACGGGTCACGGCTATATGCGTGCCGCATGGACATTATTTTATACCCCTTTGCTAAACTAACCTTGTAACAAACTTGTGCTAACAAACCTACTTTATATTAGTTGTAAGACATTGCTTTTTGTGGAAATAAATAAACTTATTAAACTTATTAAACTTATTAATAAATAAATAAATAACGCTGGACAATCCACACAGCATCATCTAGCCCCAAGGTAAGCTGCTGTTAAACAAAGCTGTGTTATGGGTACTAGATGACTGATATATTTTAATACAATACAATACATAGATAGATATTTTTTATTATATATAGAAAATACCCAGAACGACCGGAACAAATATTTGTAGATCGTACAAACATTTGACCCGAGGCGGGAATCGAACCCGCAACTTCTGCGTCGCAGGCGGACCTGCGCCCGCTGCGCCATCGGTCGTCAATTAATGTTAGTGTGATTAATGTAATAATGAATAGTGAAAACAAAGTTCCTAAATGAGACAAACCCAACCAGGATCAGAGCATCCTGTACATTTGCAGGCACATTGGGAGTGAAGCAAGAATCAAGACAATGAGTTTTGTCGCAGCCGCACAAAGGACGCCGTCATGCGGACACGCGCCACGAGTGGGGCCACTTACCTTGCTGTGTTCCTCACTTGCTTTCAATCTGTATCACTAGATTTCTTACAGTAATAATGTCGTTCTAAAGTGCAAAAAATAGTATTCAAGATTCAAGATCCAAGATATTTATTTGCATAAATAAGTGTTACAAAAGGTCTTAAAAGTAATATGGCACTTATAACTTTATAAGAGTAGTAGAGTTCTCTGTGATAGAGCTCGTCCGGGGAAGGACTACCACCGTACCTATTTCTGCCGCCAAGCAGTAATGCTCGCATTGCTGTGTTCCGGTGCGAAGGGTATGGTTTCCGGTGAAATTACTGGCACACGAGGCTTTCGATCTTAGCCTCAAGGTGGCAACCCGCGAGTGATACCTCTGGTATTGCAAGCGTCCATAGGCTGCGGTAACCGCTTACCATCTTGATCAGTTGTATAAAAAAAAAATTAAAGCACTTATTTGCCCTTTTCAGGTTACTTGATTTAAGAATACTTCAATATGCTACGCGGGAATTACTTAAATAAATTCTAGACAGCGAACACTAATCGAATTGAGCGCTAACTAAGTGGTAAAGCAGCTCGGTTGCAATCCGATTTCAATCAGCGAACTGTCATATTCAAAATACGTCAATTTATGGCTTCTTCTTCTTCTTCTTTTGTTTTATGGCCTCTGTGGCTAGTTTGCCACAATTTTGCCAGTGTCAAGTGTATTAGTTTGATTGTCGCTTAGCAACGTAAACAAACGAAATTTGGAAAAAAACGATGACTTTTCTTTCAAAATTTCATTGGAAAGATCTTTGACTAAATTACCAACTAACATTACCCCTCCATTTCAATTACTTACACTTGTGCTAAGTAAACAAGTTAAATTGGATAAACTGCCACCAAATTTACGCAACAAAACTTAAAATAACACGAGAAAAATAATTAAAATGGGAAGACCCATGTCGTTTTGACAAGATAGCCAAAGACAATCGTCAATTTATGGCTTACGGGTGGTTAGGTCTGAATGTCATAATGTACTGATCTATATAACGTACGTACTTCAAAAAGAACTTTTCCCGAAATGACTGATTTACTATAGGTCTTCATTATTAATTGTCGGAAATCCGTAAAGCCTGACACAAAAGGTACACTCAGCTACATTATAAACACACTCTCAAGGGCTCTAGGACTTAATCTAATGACTCCTGACCTGGGACTAAAGGTCTCTTGTATCTGAGGACTAGCTTTATTCCATCCAGTCCTACCAGTAGCTCGATGGTCGAACTGTTTGGATGTTTTTTCCAAATTGTTATACTGACGGATCGAACTATTTGGAAACATGGATTTTATTCCAAATAGAACTACTAACCTCCGAAGTACAGTCAGTACAGTCTTGATTGAAACAAATACTAAATTTCTGGCGCTTCGGCGGCCGCTGCCGCAGCACGCTCGCTGCGCTCGCTCGCCTCGCGCGTAGTTTTTCACTAACCTAACATAACCTAACCTACTCATTTCGATCTAAGCGGATGTCACTTATTCATTAGATCAAAATCAGCTGTCACCTGATGTTAAGCACCACGCCTGACTATTACAGATGCAGTGCCACCCAAAGCTTAAAGATTTTATGTGTTTGCGTGGCACTGCACTGCGCTTATCACCCCGAGACATTGTTGTTAAGTCTCTTTCGCCCAGTAATTTCACTTGCTACAGTGCCCTTCGGACGTAAACACAGTGCAGCTAGCACACTGCTGCTTGGAGGTAGATTAACTGACACTGCGGTGGTACCCACCAAGACGGACTCTAAATCTAATTGAATCTCTATGCTATAAGTGTTTTACTTTAAATGCTTTGCGTAACTTAATTTTTTTCATAGAAATAGAATATAATAGAATAGAATATTTTATTTGTACCAAACGCCTGTTAACAATGTAGTACTTAGGTAATAATACAAGCAAAGATAATAATCCTAATGTTTTTATTTTTTTCTATACTACTAAAGTGGTAACCAAGCGTACGGCCCACTTGATGGTCAGTGGTTACCGTAGCCTATGTACGCATGCAACATCATAGATATCACTTGCGTGTTACCACCCTGAGACGTTAGATGGTAAGTCTCATGTGCCTGTAATTTCACCGGAAACCATACCCTTCACCCCGGAACACAGCAATGCGAGCATTACTGCTTGGCGGCAGAAATAGGTATGGTGGTAGTCCTTCCCCTGACGAGCTCTATCACAAAGAACTCTACAACTCTTATTAATTTATAGTAGCTAGATGGTAGGTATTCGTACAAATAATGTTAGTTGTTGTACATAATATATAACATAGTTAAGCTTGCATCAAAAACCAAGTTAGGCTAAAATGAGACGTCATGAGCCAGCTTCAACGAGCAGACGCGCGGCTTCCTCTCGGAGCCAGTCAGCTCCACTTTGTGCAAACCTAATTATGTTTTCTATCCCATCGCCTTTCAGACAAGCTCTTATTCCACTCCGCTTTACTCCGCACTGTGACGCTTCTACTTAGCTAAATTTAACCAAGAGTAGTAGAGTTCTCTGTGATAGAGCTCGTCTGGGGAAGGACTACCACCATACCTATTTCTGCCGCCAAGCAGTAATGCTCGCATTGCTGTGTTCCGGTGTGAAGGGTATGGTTTCCGGTGAAATTACTGGCACATGAGGCTTTCGATCTTAGCCTCAAGGTGGCAACCCGCGAGTGATACCTCTGGTATTGCAAGCGTCCATAGGCTGCGGTAACCGCTTACCATCTTGTGGGCCGTACGCTTGGTTGCCACTTCAGTTGTATAAAAAAAAAAAAAAAACAAGTATAAATAAAAATTAAAAAAAATGGCGTACAATTGTTATTGTATTTGGTTTATCTTGTTTGGAGTTAGATATTAATATAATAATTTGACGACCAATGTGGCGCGGTGGGCGAAGGTCCGCCTGCGACGCAGAGGTTGCGGGTTCGATTCCCGCCCTGGGACAAATGTTTGTAGGATCTGCAAATATTTGTTCCGGGTGTTCTGGGTGTTTTCTATGTATAATAAAAAAATATCTATCTATGTATTGTATTGTATTAAATATATATCAGTCATCTAGTACCCATAATACAGCTCTGTTTAACAGCAGCTTACCTTGGGGCTAGATGATGCTGTGTGGATTGTCTAGCATTATCATTATCATTATTATCAATAGTTATATTCTAGGCAAGCGTGCTCCATCTTAGATCAATACTTACATTAGTTAGGATAGCGGCCAAACGCTTGATTATATGAGCACCGGTGGTCTAGTGGTAGTGACCCCGCCTTCCGATCCTAAGGTCGTGGGTTCAAACCCGATCGTGCACCAATGGATTTATCAGTTCGAAAAATGTATGTGCGCAATGCCAGTGCTCTCATACGGTGATGGAAAACATCGTAAGGAAACCGGCATGTCCAAGAACTAAAAATTCGAAAGACATGTGTCATCCACCAATCCGCATTGGGTCCGCGTGGTGGATTAAGACCCAATCTATATAAATAAGAGTAGTAGAGTTCTCTGTGATAGAGCTCGTCCGGGGAAGGACTACCACCATATCTATTTCTGCCGCCAAGCAGTAATACTCGCATTGCTGTGTTCCGGTGTGAAGGGTATGGTTTCCGGTGAAATTACTGGCACATGAGGCTTTAGATCTTAGCCTCAAGGTGGCAACCCGCAAGTGATACCTCTGGTATTGCAAGCGTCCATAGGCTGCGGTAACCGCTTACCATCTTGTGGGCCGTACGCTTGGTTGCCACTTCAGTTGTATACAAAAAAAAAAAAAACACTCTCGCCTGAGAGTAGGCCAGTGTCCCAGTAGTGGGAACATTAGAAGGCTGTCATGATGATGGCTTGACTATCAATTAGGGGTTTTCGTCTCAAGTTATTAAAAAAAAATGCTGATTTAGATGGAGGTAGCTCAACTGGCGAGCCCAAGAGAATGTAAGCACTACGTTTGGCGAGCTATGGTGAATGTGTAGGGAATTCAACATTGGTTGCTTCTGCTGTCACTGTCTGTCATACCTGGCTGGTGTCAAATTCATAGTACGTACTACGTAGCACATTAACTTTTTTCGTACTGGAGTTAAATTATTTTGCCTCAAGCAGGACATGAACCCACAACCTTCCGCTTGACACGAGACGAAACAAAAATGGAGTTACCAACTTTTTTCTTGTTTTGATAACCTTACCCAGTATGGCAAAAGGGCAGATAGCGCCATTTGTCAAAGCAATCAGAACTACTTTTTTTTTAATCTCGAATCGAAAACCCCTCATTATAAAAATATAAAAAAACTACAATTTGAAAAGGAGTAGTTACTATCTGTGCGCTAGTTAATGGAAGCACGTCTGTCTTGCGTTCTCACACGTAGCTTGCGAATATGGAACGTATTCGAATTGAATTAATTTTGATTGCATTCAGCACTTGGATTTAATCGATTCTGACAGCATTTCTCACTACTCGCAGCGCAGCGCCTTGCAGAATGTCTACCAAATATTTCTAATAGAATATTAGCAGTAATATATTCTTGCAATGTTTCATAAAGCAAAATACGAGCATAGGTGGCATAGTGTATCGAGATCATCTTATAGCCGGCGACGCGGCATTCCTGCCTGCAGCCAGTGCATTCTTTATACTGAAGGCGCTGGATCGTTTTACGCTACATAAATTACGACGTAGAGTTGATGTCTTACAATGAAAGTATCACGCATAGTACAAAAAAATAATTTAAATCTTTTCCTCTCGAGGTAGGCACGAAAAGTTAAAGAGTAGAAGCAACGTTCGTTCATTCGTTCGTATGAGTCAGTGGCCAACTCTGGTGACAGAGTATTTAGGCCGCCCGAAGGCCTTTGTCATGGCTTAACAACTTTTAAAAAGCCGGGACCGACTGCTTAACGTGCCCTCCGAAGCACGGGAGCGCTCAGTTGAAATTGCCACTGGCGGTCACCCATCAAAATGATGACCCCGCGGAACAGTGCTTAACTTCGTTGATCTGTTAAGAACAATTTAGCCAGCTACGTCACGAGCGCTCCTGAAGCAACAGAAATGTATAAGAGAAAAGAGTATGCTATGAGAACATAAAATAATGAAACTAGTGCAACAGAGTTTTATTAACTTAAAGTACAGCTACTCTATGTCGATCGCTCGCTATAATGCATATCATCTGCATCTTGCTTTATGAACTTCTTTTGCACTTGTTAAAGTGTATTTGCATTTAAAAGAACCCCAGTGATCTGAGTTCGGTTGGCAAGTTTATACAACTGACGTGGCAACCAAGTGTACGGCCCACAAGATGGTAAGCGGTTACCGCAGCCTATGGACGCTTGCAATACCAGAGGTATCTTTCGCGGGTTGCCACCTTGAGGCTTAGATCGAAAGCCTCATGTGCTAGTAATTTCACCGGAAACCATACCCTTCACACCGGAACACAGCAATGTGAGCATTACTGCTTGGCGGCAGAAATAGGTATGGTGGTAGTCCTTCCCCAGACGAGCTCTATCACAAAAAACTCTACTACTCTTAACTAGTCCCGCTCGCTGGCGGCGTGTAAAGCCATCGCCTCGCTGATTGGTCCTGCCCGGTGCCTGCCGAGCTCACACCGCTCGCTCTAGTCGTCGCGTACAAAGGCAACTGTGACAAATTACGTTGCCAACTTTTCCTGTAAAATATTATTTCTCCTCAAAATATACGCAGCTGAATTCGCGACAAGCAGCAATTTACACTTCTAGTTCCCTCCTGATGTTTTGAAACACATGTTCATCGATACAGGCAAACATTTGTAATAAAAATTCGTATGAGTTAGTGGCCAACTGGTGACTGGCGACTGGCTTTACAACTTCGAAAAGCCAGAACTGACAGCTTAACGTGCCTTCTGTAGCAAGGAAGCTTAGATGAAATACCATACAATGCCACTGACAATAACAATGATCAGCACTTAACTTCGTTGATCTGTTATAAACAACTTAGCCAGATTTACCACAAGTGATATTGATATTGGAACCAGTACTTCTCGTCTCAGTATGTTCTTGACTAAGACCTTCTTGCGGGGCTGATATAATCATAATATCAACATTTTTTTTTTTTATACAACTGAAGTGGCAACCAAGCGTACGGCCCACTTGATGGTCAGCGGTTACCGTAGCCTATGTACGCATGCAACATTATAGATATTATTTGCGTGTTACCACCCTGAGACGTAAGATGGAAAGTCTAATGTGCCTGTAATTTCACCGGAAACCATACCCTTCACACCGGAACACAGCAATGCGAGCATACTGCTTGGCAGAAATAGGTATGGTGGTAGTCCTTCCCCGGACGAGCTCTATCACAGAGAACTCTACTACATCTGTGGTGATCATTTATGATTCTCTACATGACGTAAGTCCGAAATCGGTTGACCGTTCACCGCGAGGGCCCCGGGGCGCGAGGGCCCCGGGGCGCGACGGCGTCGGCTGTGTGATCGTCGCGCCACATTTAGCTCGCATCAGTGCGCGTCAGTTCCCCTCAGTCAGTTCACTCACCTGCGTCCGGCGCCGGCGGCGAGTACTCAATCAATGATAGCGCGATTGGACACGTCCGATTGCAACTTGATGCCTTTCGGCCACTTTCACCATAGAGCGTGCACCGGAACTCCAAATGTAATAAACTGGTTCACGATTTGCAGATTAAGTTTCAAGTTTTTGTGTTTTGTTTTAAATTATTAACATTATGCTCTTTCTGCTACTCGCTATAAAACCTCATGCATGCTGTCTGTACCTTTAATTAGAATGGCACTTAATTAGTTTCACTTGAAATGTATCCTATATCATTTTAGTGGTGTACATTGTGTTCGTGCTCAGTAAATAAATATAAATATAATATTTATGGTCTCAGCCCCGGTAGGGCACGGCAAAAAGTAGGTATCCGCTAGGTGGAGAGTAAATAAAATAATAATTAAATAAATAATGCTGGACAATCCACACAGCATCATCTAGCCCCAAGCTAATCAGAGCTTGTGTTTTGGGTACTAGATGACTGATATACTTAATACAATAAACAATACAACGATACGTAAATATTTTTTATTAAACATAGAAAATACCCGGAACAGAAATATAGGTAGTATTTAGAGTACCTAAGTAGTTATTAAGAAAATAATAATAATAATGCTGTGTACCTCAAATAGAATTAAAAAAAACTCGATCGATTATGCATCTCGCTCACGCCACGCTCGATTTTGCATTTACGAGTCTGATAGCAATGTTTTCTTTCTTTCAATAAATTAACTGAGAACGGTTCCATTAGGAACGAAACCCCGACTCATACGAACTAACTACATGTTATCACAGGACAGTGGAATGAAATTCGGTGCAAGGAAATTCGACTTAATTAGCCGGGTTTAAGGACGTGTCCGAGCACCGGTGGTCTAGTGGTAGTGACCCCGCCTTCCGATCCTAATGTCGTGGGTTCAAACCCAGTCGTGCACCAATGGATTTTTCTGTTCGAAAAATTTAAGTGCAGTGCTCTCATACGGTGAAGGAAAACATCGTGAGAAAACCGGCATGTCCAAGAACTAAAAACTCCAAAGCCACCAATCCGCATTGGGTCCGCGTGGTGGATTAAGACCCAATCACTCTCGCCTGAGAGTAGGCCAGTGTCCCAGCAGTGGGAACATTAGAAGGCAGTCATGATGAAGGACGTGTCCGTCGCCGACCGCACATGTATGCAATATGTTGCGGCACACTGTACGTAGTGCATGTACTACACTGAAGGCGACCATGTTCTTTGCATCTAATGAAAACTCTAATTGGACTTTCTCATTTAGAAACTGAGTAGTAGGAACTACTTTGTGCGGAGCATTACTTAACTCGACCCCGCTACAAATAATGTCAATGGTTTCTAGTTAATTGCAAAATAATCTAAGTTTTAAGAAGTTACTATTTTTTTTTTAAATAAGATACGATGGCGACCGATGTGGCGCGGAAGGCGAAAGTCCTGCAAACAAACTGCAAATATTTGTTCTGGGTGTTCTGGGTATTTTCTATGTATAAGAGTAGTAGTCCTGTGATAGAACTCGTCCGGGGAAGGACTACCACCATACCTATTTCTGCCGCCAAGCAGTGGTGCTCGCATTGATGTGTTCCGGTGTGAAGAGTATGGTTTCCGGTGAAATTACTGGCACTTGAGGCTTTCGATCTTAGCCTCAGGGTGGCGACCCGCGAGTGATACCTCTGGTATTGCAAGCTTCCATAGGCTGCGGTAACCGCTTACCATCTTGTGGGCCGTACACTTGGTTGCCACTTCAGTTGTATTAAAAAAAAAAATGTCTATTTAAGTAATTGTATTGTATTAAGTATAACAGTCATCTAGTACCCATAACCCAAGCTCTGCTTAGCTTGGGGCTAGATGGTGCTGTGTGGATTGTCCAGCATTATATATTATGCTCGTGTAGGCTAGTCGTCAATACTGGCGCGAGTTTACCATCATCATTATCAGTGGCTCTTGTACTTGAGGGTTTTACTCTGAATATCGGAAATAGGAGATTGCAGGACTTTTTGTTGGATCTCCTTGGATCGAAACTAAGAAAGCTTCTGTCGGATTACCCTTCAAAGGGCATTTTGGGAACTTTTTTGTGTCAAAATCCCCTTCAGTCCGAGCTTCAAGCTCCAAAGAGGATTTGGACACTAAAATTCCCAAAATCCCCTTCAAAGGGGATTTTGACACTATCCCGGCTATATTTATTTATTTAGGATTGCCAATGAGAAATAAGAACACTTAGCACTAAACTCATTACATAAAAACACTCCCTGTGCTCACTCTCTGAAGAGAAACACAGCTAATATTTTTTTTTTTTTCTTGTGTTATACAAACTTACCTTATTCTATTTAACATTAACTTAATTCAGTACTTATGTATCTATTGCCTGCTACTTAACTGAAGGGTTCATAGTCTAAAAGAAACAAAACAAAACAAGCAAAAACGGGACATCTAACATTACGATGACAAAAATTATTGAGGTAAGTTTGCAAAGAAGCCATTGTACAGTCAAGCGACTACCCTCCGTACTAGTTTACACTGTATGACGGCAGGGCGTCGTTGCTCTTCCAAACTAGGCTATGTGCGCAGGTATAATTATAGAATAATGATAAAAGTCAATAAAATTAGATTTAGAATTGATAACCATAATTCACATAAATTTGATAGTGTGCAGAAAAAAATTGATTTTTAAAAGTATAATACAGAATAAATTATAGGTAGGTGGTACCTGCATAATCACAAAACTCACATACTTAATGAAATACATAATAACAAATAGCTCTAAATTATAACATACAATTGAGACAAGTTATATATCTACTTTTACATTTAAAACAACTAAAATTATATTATGTATAATAACTCGGGGTTAATGTCTCGGGGTGATAAGCGCAGTGCAGTGCTACGCAGACACCCAAAAACTTTAAGCTTTGGGTGGCTTGGGTGGCACTGCATCTGTAATAGTCCGGCGTGGTGCTTAACATCAGGTGGGCGCCTTGATTGTCTTGTCACTTGCTGACATAAAAAAAAATAAAAAAAAATGTATGTGTTCCACAGTGTTATATCAGAAGAAAATAAAAAAATCTACTGCTCATCATGAACTGACTGAAACAACTAATTTATTCATAAACAACACTGCTAGTACTGATGGCGCTATTCTGCTAGATGTCTCTAAAGTAGATCGTATATCAGGTATTTTGTCTATTTACAACAGAAAATACATGCGGCTTTAGCACTAACAGTATTTACTGGCTGTGTCTGTGTCGCGAGTCGCGCGAGTCGCAAGTCGCGGCTGAAAGGGGCTCGTGAATAAATAAGTAGAAAGAGCGCATGTGGGTCGCGCGCGCCCGCGACACACATACACAGGTACTCACTTTTGTAAGCTTGTTCATTGCATGTTGCAGTGGAAGTTTAGTAGTAGAGTTCTCTGTGATAGAGCTCGCCCGGGGAAGGACTACCACCATACCTATTTCTGCCGCCAAGCAGTAATGCTCGCATTGCTGTGTTCCGGTGTGAAGGGTATGGTTTCCGGTGAAATTACAGGCACATGAGACTTTCCATCTAACGTCTCAGGGCGGTAACACGCAAGTGATTGCTTAAGAACTTGGCTCTTAAATTTTTTATTTTTTTTACTTACCTACTTATATTCTTGGCATGAGCCTCACCTAGTTCGATTGGCACCACACTGAAGCTTTATGATGAAGAGATCATCAAAAAAAAAGCCAGGAACCCAGCCGAGTTTGTTGCCAGATTCATCTAGGCTGGGGCGCGTGGAACTGCCGTAAATTCACCTAGCTATTGGACGTTTCAAAATGATCCTTGTGATTTTATTGAAATAAATCATTTTTGACTTTGACTTTGATTTTTATATCTATGATGTTACGTACATAGGCTACGGTAACCGCTGACCATCAAGTGGGCCGTACGCTTAGTTGCCACTTTAGTGGTATAAAAAAAAAGTAAACTTTTCGGAGCGTTAGTTGATACCTGATAGTAATCGGAACTCGCTGCAACCTGCAGCCCGCAGTAATGAGTGCTTTACAGCAGCTCGTTAGCGAACGCATTACGCGATGTCAATGCGACTACTTTATTTATCGCCCGACTGCGAGTGTCGCACTTAATTACCCCGTGCTATGGTGCAGCTTGTACTTTACTGTGTTCCCAGAACATTCATAAGTGTTTCTGTAACGCGACGTATTTCTAAATAGCTATATAATGCTGGACAATCCACACAGCATCATCTAGCCCCATGTTTAAGTGTTGTTTTTAATTCTTAAGAGTATTTCTTAGTTTTAATTTAAGATAGCTAGCGTTTTGGTATATATTTTGGTATAAACTGTAAGCTTTGTATTGTATAATCATTGCTTCCTATCAATTACTGAAATAAATTATATTCTATTTCTATTCTATTCCAAGAGTAGTAGAGTTCTCTGTGATAGAGCTCGTCCGGGGAAGGACTACCACCATACCTATTTCTGCCGCAAAGCAGTAATGCTCGCATTGCTGTGTTCCGGTGTGAAGGGTATGGTTTCCGGTGAAATTACTGGCACATGAGGCTTTCGATCTTAGCCTCAAGGTGGCAACCCGCAAGTGATACCTCTGGTATTGCAAGCGTCCATAGGCTGCGGTAACCGCTTACCATCTTGTGGGCCGTATGCTTGGTTGCCACTTCAGTTGTATAAAAAAAAAACCGTTGATAGTGCACCTCGAGGAAGTTGAGAGTGGGGGTTCTAATAGCATGAGTACCCGTGGGAGGGAGGGGAGGGGAGGGGATCAAGCAGATCGTCTCGAGCTCCGATCGCTGTAAGCCGCCGACATCGATATACCGAGGAAGTGTTAAAGCCCTGTCTTCTGAAACTTTGAAGTCTTCAGACAACGGCCGAGTGAAAAATACTATGAGTATTAAGTTTTTTTTATGCTTAAAATTACACATTTCCTCGCGTATTAGCCAACCTACACTCTATTTTCTAATCCTTTTTATTAATTGTTTTCTAGGTTAAATCACTGTCTTCATAACATTATTAGACCAAAGCAAGAGCAAAATCTCCTATGACAAGTATTTCTTATTTTTGTTTTTATAGTGTTAACCATCACACTAAGGGAATATAATCTTTAGTATTCCCTTAGTGTGATGGTTAACACTATAAAAACAAAAATAACCAATTGAATAAGCAATGCGATACCTCTCGTCAATGAACTAAATTAACTTTAGTCATTGAACAGGCTTGGATAACTGCAACGTTTCCCTTATAGGTGGAGCTATCGGCGCTTCGAGCCGAAGACATCCCAATGATTATTTCGTCCAAGCGAGATATGTCTCGATAGCTCAATTGGTAGAGCGCCCGCGTATCAAGCGGTGGTTGCGGGTTCAAATTCCGCTTGAGGCAAAATAATTTTTGGGATATTATAATCTTAAGTATTTCTTACTTAAAAGTAGATTTTATCACTGATAACATTGTTATTGAAACTCAATAAAACAATTTGACCTTGAAACGACGACCGATGTGGCGCAGCGGGCGCAGGTCCGCCTGCGACGCAGAGGTTGCGGGTTCGATTCCCGCCTCGAAACAAATGTTTGTACGATCTACAAATATTTGTTCCGGGTGTTCTGGGTATTTTCTATACAGGGTGTAATCGTTAAGTGTGCACAGGCGATTATTCCGTAACTATTGCAGATATCAAAAAACTTTAAACTGATATCGAAAGTACTTTACCTAATGAGTAAAATGACATTAATAACTTTTTAAAAATAAAACGAGAAATATCCAAAAAAAAATACATTAATCACTCCCATACATTTAGTATGAGATAGTAGAAAGGTTTTAGTTTCCTTATTTTAAGTGGAATAGTACCTACTCATTTTACCCTTGTCATTTTATAATTATGTACGATATGAATGTATTAATGAATTTCAAGTAGATACACGTGTAGATTAATTATCTTACCACTTCAAATTTATAATAAACCTTGTTTCAATATTGTATTGATTTGAACTAGCTGAAAAGCAACATACTAAATAAAAACAAAAAGAAAGATACTCTTTGGTGTTCGTTCTAAATTCAAATTCTTTATCGCGGGTTCTCGTTCCCGCCAATTTATTGTATTTTTCAATTTGCGTTAATAATCGTGATTTTTGCATTTATTGATTGAAAAATGGCATATTCCAATACAGAAAAGAGGGACATGTTAAAAATGTACTACAAACATGATTGTAACAATAGGGCGGCCATTATCGCCTACAGAAGAGAGTACCCAGATAGAGAAGTTCCTTCTGGTACGTATTTACGTAAGTTGGATAACAATTTGATAAATTATGGATCTTTTAACAGAAAAAAAAGGTTCGAGAACAAGAGCTCCGGAATTTGATAATGACTTAGATAACAATATTATTAACTACGTAGTAGATAATCCACAAGAATCAACGCGTTCAGTGGCCCGATCATTTCCAGTGTCCCACAATTATGTACACAAGTTATTAAAAAAACACAACTTCAAAGCATTTAAGATAAAACCTACTCAAACGCTGCACAATGATGATCCTGCTCGTCGGCTGGTCTATTGCAATTGGCTAGTCAATAATTATGTCAATGTAAGGTCAATTTTATGGACCGATGAAAGTAATGTTTCAAACTGCGGCATTTACAATAGAAAAAACTCGCATTATTGGTCAATTGACAATCCTCGCTTAACTACTGAAGTTAGAGCTCAGGTGCGATTCTCAATTAATGTGTGGTGTGGTATTCTTGGAGATCGGATCATTGGGCCATATTTTTACAGTGGAACCTTAAATGGACAGAGATATTTCTCCTTTGTACTAAACGATATGCCAAGTCTCTTAGAACCAATTCCAGACGATGAAAGAAGGTCGATAATTTTTCAACAAGATGGAGCACCTGCACATAATACAAATGTTGTAATGAATTTCTTACGAAACAATTATAATGGCTTAATAGCCAATAATAGTGCAACCCCTTGGCCTGCCAGATCCCCGGATCTCACGCCTTGTGATTTCTTCCTATGGGGATTTGTCAAAGACCACGTGTACGCTGAGAGAGTACACAGCCTAGAAGAGTTACAGAATCGTGTACGTCGTGCAATTGCTTTAATTATTCCGCAAATGTTAAGGAAAGTTCATTTAGAAACTGTAAATAGAGCTCGTCATTGTATTGCACAAGGAGGACGTCACTTCGAACATATGCTTTGAACACAAAATTTTGTACTTACTAAGAAATAAAATGTATGGGAGTGATTAATGTAATTTTTTTGGATATTTCTCGTTTTATTTTTAAAAAGTTATGTAGGGGCTCGATAAGGGCAAACGCAGCATTTATGAACGAACGCGTGCGTCATTCTATACTCGACCCGACAGTCGCCTCTCGCCCTTCAACAGTAAAACTTGTGTAACTAAATGTAGACAGTCGGACAATATAAATTCGTTATTTGGAGTCAGTTGTTTGTGTGTTTAGTAGTGTGCCCCTACATAAGTACCCTGTAGGTTATAAATAGACCCAGAACTATACATCTTCAGTGGTAGCTTACAGTGACATCATAGAGTGATCTTTATGTGAAGTAGATACCTCCAGAGGTTCTTACAGTGGTGACCCTCGACACTGAATAAACACTTCAACGCGGAGGCGATTCCCTTTCACAATACCGTGGTGAAAGGTATAGGTACATATAGTGAATTGAATAGAACATTGTACGAAATATGTTTCCTATCAAAAGTGTAGAGCCAACAAACGATAACGATGGGAATTTTGGAGAAATACATAAAAAAGCGTCGGATATGGCAACGGCAAGCACAGTGGAGCTCGCTGCCATCACCGTGTCATCGAGAATTCCAGAATTTTGGAATGAAATGCCTAGATTGTGGTTCGCGCAGATGGAGAGCATCGTGGCATCACAGAAACAGGGGGATACCATCAAGTTTAACCTGGTCGTGTCAAAACTAGGAAGAGACGCGCTGCAGCAGGTTAGTGACATTGTTTTTTCACCACCTGAGAGTGATAAATACCAGACGCTGAAGGACAGATTGTTACAAGTTTATGAGGAAAGCGCTGAAAGGCAATTTCAGAAATTAGTCAGTGAAATGGAACTGGGATCTCAAAAGCCGTCACAGCTTCTACGGCGCATGAGAGATCTCGGCAGAAAAGCGCAGACATCAGAAAAAACGATACATAATCTTTGGATGGCGAGACTACCATCATCAATCAAAGCAGTTCTCACGGTCAGCCAAGATCAAGATTTGGAAAATCTGGCGAAAATCGCAGATAAAATTAATGAAAATATCAAGACAGGAGACATTGCGGAAGTGACCAGCTCCAGTAACCAGTTACCAATAGCTGAGATATTAGGACAAATGCACAAGATGAACCTGGAGATAGCGGCATTAAGAGAAGAAGTAAAAGGACATCAAAATCACAGGAGAAGTGCACTCAGAGGACAAAATAACCAAGGGTTTAGAAATAGATCAAGACATAGATCGCAGAGCCGACCAGCAAGGACTCCAGAAGATCCGAAGTGGCTATGCCGATTCCATCATCGTTTCAGGCATAGAGCATGGGCTTGCGAGAAGCCGTGTGCGTGGAAAACCCAGAATACTCCGTCGGGAAATCGTCCTACTACGCCGGAAAACTAAATGCGGTACAAACGTCAGCGACGGGAGACTTCGTACCGAGCGGAAACCACCGTCTAAGCGTATCAGATAAGAAAAGCGGAATTATATTTTTAATAGACACAGGAGCTAATGTATCTGTCATACCGGTGAGTAGAGTTAATCCAAAACATCGTTACGAGTGCAAGTACAGACTTTTTGCAGCAAATAATACGGAAATTAAAACGTATGGTACAACAGTGTTAGAATTAAATTTAGGACTCCGTAGAGCATTTAAGTGGACTTTTATAATATGTGATGTGAAACAAGCTATTATTGGTGCTGATTTTTTAAAGACATTTAAGTTAATGGTAGATTTACATAATAAGAAACTTGTAGATTCAATTACAACTCTGAAAACGAACGGAACCATCATTAGGTATAATGAAGCGTCAATCACAAGTATACAAACGGATAATCCGTATCGCGATTTATTAGAAATGTATCCTAGTATTACTAAACCAATGAGTTTTAATAAAAAGCCAACACACTCTGTGTATCATCATATAGAGACCACAGGGCCACCAGTTTTCGCTAAAGCTCGTCCTTTGCCACCTGATAGGTACAGGAAGGTTAAGGACGAATTTAGCGTCATGCAGGAATTAGGGATTTGCAGACCATCAAAGAGTCCTTGGGCCAGTCCACTGCATGTCGTTCCAAAGAAGGATGGAACGATACGACCGTGTGGCGACTACAGGAGATTGAATGCAATCACGAAGCCGGACAGGTATCCAGTACCAAGGTTGCAAGATTTCACGTACGGAATGGCAGGTAAAAATTTTTTTAGTAGGATAGATATAAATAGAGCTTATCATTTAATACCAATACATCCTGATGATATAGAGAAGACAGCCATAATATGTCCTTTTGGTTTGTATGAGTACCCTACCATGAATTTTGGTCTCCGGAACGCAGCACAGACTTTCCAGAGGTTCATGAACAACACAGTATTGAAAGGTATAGAAAACATGAGAGAAAATGGAGAAGAGTCTAATTTATTTTGCTATTTAGATGACGTTATTATCGCATCGGATTCGGAAGAAATTAATAGAAAACATGTAACCGAGCTGTTTAAACGATTTGATGAAGTTGGGGTGACCATAAACTTAAGTAAATGTTTATTTGGCCAAACTGAAATTGATTTTTTGGGTTACAGAGTGACGCCAGTAGGAATTCGACCACTGGAGGACAAGGTAAAAGCTATCAACGAGTACCCAAAGCCGGAAACCGTTGAGCAGCTACGGCGATTCCTAGGTATGTTAAATTTTTATAGATCTCATGTGGAAAAGGCAGCTAATGATCAGGCAGAGCTTAGTAAATTTATACATAACTCGAAAAGGAAGGACAAGACTATTATTGTGTGGACAGACATAGCAAATACTGCATTCGAGAAGTGTAAGGAGAGCCTTAAAAGCGCCGTTACGTTATCTCATCCAGTAGCACAGGTTCCACTATCGCTTATGACAGATGCATCAAATTCATGTTTAGGTGCAGTTTTACAGCAGAAAATAGGAAATGTATGGAAACCGTTAGGATTTTTTTCAAGGAAGTTGACGGACACTCAAAGGAAATATAGTACCTATGATAGGGAATTATTGGCAATATACATGGCAGTAGTACATTTTCGTAATATGATAGAAGGTCGTCAATTAACGATTTTAACGGATCACAAACCGTTAACTTACGCATTCTCAAAAGTAGGTTCAGATAAAGAAACGCCAAGAAGAACACGTCAGTTATTGTACGTCAGCGAGTTCACTAGCGACATACAGTACGTGGGGGGCGAAGCTAATCAGGTTGCTGACGCGTTATCACGTGTTGAGTTCATAGAATGCCCCACAGTTATTGATTATAATGAATTAGCAAAGTCACAGGAAGCAGATAAGCAATTAACACTTTGTATGAACGACTGTAATAATAAATTTCAAATTAAAAGAATGCCATTGCCAAATAGTAGTAGTTCAATTTATTGTGAAATTTCATCGAACAATGCCAGACCTTATATTACAGAGGATTTTAGGGAAATAGCTTTTGATTCTGTACATAATGTTAGTCATCCAGGTAAACGAAGTTCTAGAAAAATGATGAGTCAAAGATTTTTTTGGCCTGGGATGAACAAAGATGTGATTAAATGGGTAAAAACTTGTATTAATTGTCAAAAAGTTAAAGTCAATCGACACACAGTATCCAATTTAGAAGATTTTCCTTCATGTAATCGTTTCGAACATGTACACATAGATTTAGTAGGTCCATTGAGTCCTTCGCAACAAGGATATCAATATTGTCTAACAATGATAGACAGATTCACTCGTTGGCCTGAAGCCATTCCACTGGCAGATATAACAGCTGACGCAGTAGCTAGAGCTTTTTACGAGAATTGGATTTGTAAGTTTGGTTGTCCATTAAGAATTACAACAGATCAAGGACGACAATTTGAAAGTGAACTATTTAACAAATTAATGAAAATATTAGGAATAAATAAAGTACACACTACAAGCTATCACCCAAGTTCAAATGGAAAGATTGAGAGATGGCATCGTTCAATGAAAGTAGCATTAAAATGTCGTTTAACAGGAAACACATCATGGGTAGATGAATTACCATCAGTTTTATTAGGGCTTAGAGCAGCAGGTAGAAGCGATAGCGGAATTAGCGCAGCTGAGATGACGCTAGGACACTCATTAAGACTACCGGGTGATTTTTACAATCAAGAGAGTCAAAAAAGTAGTGATCTATATACCTATGTCGATAAATTGCGTAGTATTATTAGTAGTTTAAAACCGCAACCTCGACCGGTAGGTAATACAAGAAAAATATTTGTTCATAAAGATTTAAAAGAGTGTTCACATATATTTGTTCGAAATGATATGATTAAAAAATCACTTCATCCTACGTATGATGGTCCGTATCGTGTTCTAAGTAAGAAAAATAAAGTTTATGAGATACAATATCCAAATAGAATATCATTTGTGTCAATTGATAGATTGAAACCAGCATACATGTTAGAAGATAATAATGTACCAGAAAATGTGAGTGAAAAAGTAATCGATAGGAGAATCGAACCCGCAATCATACCAGAGCAAGTGATCAGTAAAACACGCTCTGGGCGCGTAGTGAAACAGCCAGTTAGATTTAGACTGTAGGTAGAAAACACACCTAAAGCTAAGCGTTGCGATACGATCTATGCGGTAATTAGTTTTCATAGTGTTAAACATGGTTGCAAACAAAGCATAGTATCGCGTCGCATCGTTTTACTGAAGAGGATTAACAAGTTTATGTAAATTGCAACGCAAGTAAAGTTCAGAATAGAAAATAAGCAAATTGGGATTATAGGTAATTTGTTTTTCTCATAATTGAAGTAAGCGAAATTGTCGGATTGTGAAATTAACCTAGAAAGTAGGCATTATTAAGAAATCGTATTTAAGATAGATATATTTTTTATTTTTTTCATTTTTGTCATTGTGTATTGAGATCAAGTAGAGAGAGTACCTACATACCTACGCTACTAACTTGAATGTTAGTTGATTTTATCATTTGTGATTCAAACAGAATAATGGGTAAATCCTACAGTAAAGAGGAGGAAATAATAATTGCACAAAACGGAGCAAACAATGCTGATAACTCATCAATAGAAAGTCACATGCAGTTATATGGAATCGGAATTGTAGTTACAGTGATTTTAGTAAGTTTAATATTTTTATATGTGTGCTGTGGCAAATGTCGTTCACAAGCAAGCATTTGGTTCAGGAAGGAAATGGAATGTACCATTCAAGAGATACAAAAGAAAACGCAACAAACAGTTTGAAATTGTGAAACATAAATAGTGTAATCTTATAATTTTGCATGGTAAAAGTAGAATCATAGTTAATATTGACATAAATTGTAATTTTCTTATATATTTTTTTTTTTTAAATATACAAGGTATCAGAGTATGAACATAGGGTATGAACACATTTGTTCATAGTTGAATGTTATTACTTCGCGGACTGAGTGCAAAGTCCAAGTCAGAACTAAGTCAATGGAATGCATGTCTAAGCATTTCCGTTCAACAACGCTCTCATTGTTATGTTTGTTAACTTTAGCGATCTGTAATTAGGGTTACGTAAAAATTTTTGATATTGAATTTTATTTTTGTAAAAATTTTTTTTTTGAAAGGAAGGGATGACTGTAGGGGCTCGATAAGGGCAAACGCAGCATTTATGAACGAACGCGTGCGTCATTCTATACTCGACCCGACAGTCGCCTCTCGCCCTTCAACAGTAAAACTTGTGTAACTAAATGTAGACAGTCGGACAATATAAATTCGTTATTTGGAGTCAGTTGTTTGTGTGTTTAGTAGTGTGCCCCTACATAAGTACCCTGTAGGTTATAAATAGACCCAGAACTATACATCTTCAGTGGTAGCTTACAGTGACATCATAGAGTGATCTTTATGTGAAGTAGATACCTCCAGAGGTTCTTACAAGTTATTAATGTCATTTTACTCATTAGGTAAAGTACTTTCGATATCAGTTTAAAGTTTTTTGATATCTGCAATAGTTACGGAATAATCGCCTGTGCACACTTAACGATTACACCCTGTATATTGTTAGGTAATCACATTACTGATTCTAAAAATACTTATAAATATTGTAATTATTTAATAATAATTTAGGATCTCCATTTGATTTTATGGATTGATTTATTTAATTACACTTCCGGCGGAAGCTATCTTAGCGCCATCTCGTTTTTAGACGATATGAAAACAAGATGGCGCTACGATGCCGATGGCGGCTACGGCAGTCTTTGTGTAACGTCTGACTAGAGCGGTCGTGAAGTTGTCGGATTATTTAAATTGTAATATTGAAGAAGAAGTGGTTGTGTAAAGGATTAGAGGAACGAGGAAGTTTTTTGTGAAATAAACATCGTGATTGTAAATATCATCGTGGTTTTACTGACCACCCAAAAGGTCAGAAGTGGGATCGACGGAAAATAAACCGATATTTTTCCGTACCACGTCCACGCACGAAGTAAAAAGGGTAAGTCATATTTTTTTTTTTCTCATTAGCTAGCACCTATCAAAATTTAGAACCAGTTCTATATTTTTTTTTTTTTTCTTTTATTTCTTTTATTTGGTTGAATTCTATGGCCACTACTTTATTTAGCTTATAAATACCTTAAGCTAACAAGGTTAATCGAACTCTGTGGTTCTGTTATATTTTTATCATGCCCGTTCTCCTAAAAACTCCAGTGCCATCTTTTTACCGTTTTGTGCTTTTATTTCATTTTTATGTATTGTATTTAACTACCCTCTTTTTACAAATTTACTGCTTGATTTATTTTGTTAAAAATAATAATAATACAAAGTTTTAGTATTTATGATACTTCCGGGCCAAACCAAGTTATAACATTCAAAGAGTTGCCAAGTTAAGTGTCAGTTTTGTAAATACTTTCAAACAAGTTCTGTTTTGTGAATTTTTATTTTTACAGCTTGCATAATTTGATCTTCTTGTAATAATATATATGATGAACGATAACGAACGACAGAGCTCTTGTAAATCAATTCACGAAAGTGGAACTCTTGGTTAAAAAGTTGAACTCTCAGTTAAAAAGTTGAACTCTCAGTTAAAAAGTTGAACTCTCAGTTAAAAAGTTTTCCAACCCTCTATTGAATATTTTTTATTGTTCGTCAATATTTCGTTTGTGGTTGGAGATTAATTCTGAATAAATACTTATTCTAATTTAGGCAGTTACTAAGCTGGTGCTTAAAAGTTTCAGATACTCTGAGGATGGATGAAGACATAGAGGATACTGACCAAGGAAATGAGTCAAGAGGCGATAAAGATGGAACTCATATGACCAGACAAGGAGGAGGTCTGGAATATGATGAAACGGAAGGATCTGGAATGGAAGGATTTGGAATGGATGCTCATGCGACCAGACGTGGAGGAGGTCTGGCGCATGTTGGCAAGGATGGACAACATAAGGATGATCACGTGACCAGGCGAGGAGGAGGTCTGGCACATGATCAAATGGATGGACGGAAAACTGATTCAGAAGGAAAAGATCATAAAGCGGGGGTTTTAAGGTGGAATAGACGTCTGAGCAGGAGGGACTACTACGAAGCCAGTGATACAAATACTGTACATAATATTGAAAAATCGAGGAGAGTAAAACGAAGAAAAATTACCAGAACAGCTGGAAGAAGGAAACGTTATCACGATTCTTCATCGGATGCAGGAGACGATCTTCAGGATTCAAGAAGATCAAGGAGCAAGACTGCTGGCAATGCAAGAAAAACAAAACGGAGAAGAATGAGCAGTTCACTCGCAAGAAAGAAACATCATGTTTCATCGGATTCTGAAGGTGGAAGACCCCGAGCATCGAGAAGGTCTAGACGCAAGTCGGTTAGCACTAATGTAATGTTAGATAAGTTTTTAGATATATTAACCAAGGTTAGGAGCTCGGATAGACCAAAATTTGCATTCAACACTAACGTCATACCAGAGTTTGACCCCATGTCTAAAGATCAAACCATGCTTGTGTGGATAACTAAAGTCGAAGAGTGTGCGGAAATTTACGGGTGGGACGAAAAAGCTATTATACATTATGCGTTACCTAAATTGAGTGGAGTAGCCAAAACCTGGTATCAAGGTTTACCCTCTCTATTGTACACTTGGGGAGAATGGAAAAAGAAATTACTAGAATCATTTCCTTGCCGTGAAGACTATGCCGAGCTCCTAACTGAGATGTTGTCTAAGAGGGTTAAGTATGGGGAACCTTTAGAAGTCTATTATTACGCGAAGGTTAATCTCCTCAATCGTTGTAAGATTTATGGGAAACAGGCTGTAGATTGTTTGCTTAATGGGGTTGAAGACAGGGCTATTAAAGTTGGAGCTCAAGCTGCTCAATTTAAGGAACCTGAAGAAGTACTTAAATACTTCAAGACGGTTAAGGTAGGGCAAAGTAAAGAATCACATGATGCGACGACACGATACAAAACAGAACGCAAACCGGGTTCATCGAGTAGTAGGTTTGATCCATTGAGAAGCGGACGAATAAATCCAAGTATTAGGTGTTTCAATTGTAAAACTATTGGTCACCCGAGCACTAAGTGTGACAAACCACTAATAAAATGCACGGAATGTGAACGCGTAGGGCATCTGGCTAAAGATTGTTATCGTCGTAAAGCAGCAGAAGCTAAAGAAACAAATAAAGGGGATCAGACAAAACAGGTAGCAGAGCTTAGGGTGAATGATGATAGCAACGATAAGTACATAAATGAAATACTTGTTAATAATTCCCTTGTAACGTGTCATGTTGACTTGGGCAGCCAGTGTTCTTTGATCAAGGTCAGTCACGCAAAAGCACTTGGCTTGCAAATTAAGGAGAGTGAAGGATTGCCGGCGCTTAAGGGAATCGGAGCTAATATTGTTCGACCAGTAGGCGTAGTAGCGACTACTGTTGAAGTTCAAGGGATAAAAGAAATCATCGATTTATTAGTAGTAGATGACTATGTTATTTCTCATCCCGTTCTGTTGGGCCATTCGTTCACTGAAAAACCCAATTTACTAATTACAAAAACCCCTAAGGAGTTAATTTTCAAAAGGATTTCACAAAAGTTGCATTTACTCGCTGAAAATGACTCCGAAATACCAAGCAAAACATCACAACTGGTTTTGGTTAAAGCGGAATCTGTGGACAACATAAATGTTTTCGTAAATGGGTCGCTTAGGGGGCGAGATGGCGAAGAATATTATATGTGTCCAGGAGAATATGAGATACGGAAAGGTCATGGAGCTCTCTTGATTTACAATACGTCTTCTAAATCTTTATTTATAAAAAAGGACACACTTTTGACACGGGCGGAGCAAAAACTCGACGATGTTGTTGACGTGATGGGCTCTTACAGCGTAGTTTTTGATGAAACTAGTTTGGATACCAAGGTAAACTGTGGCGAAACAATCAGTAATAGTGAACGTCTTGAACTACAACAGTTGCTGTCCAAATACAAAAACTGCTTCTCAAATAACCTTAAAGATTTAGGCTACGCAAAAACCAGTGAGATGGTAATTGAGTTGGAAGATAGCAATCCTGTTGTTTTTAGACCATACAGGCTTTCCTTTTCCGAACGTTCTCTAGTTAGGGACATGGTGCAAGAAATGTTAGATAGCGACATAATAAGAGAATCATCTTCACCCTACGCAAGCCCCATTGTTCTCGTGCAAAAGAAGACAGGTGAAAAACGCTTATGTGTTGATTATCGCGCTCTCAATAGGAAGACCAAAAAGGATCACTATCCTTTACCACGCGTCGAGGACCAGCTCGACATGCTTGCCGGTAGTAAACTGTTTACATCTGTAGATCTAGCCTCCGGCTATTATCAAATTCCCATTTCGAAAGAATCGCGAGACAAAACATCCTTTGTGACTCCCGATGGTCAGTTCGAATATAATCGCATGCCCTTCGGCCTGGTTAATGCGCCATCAGTTTTCCAGAGAACTATTAATAAAATACTGCTGGATGCTAAAATCAAGTATGCACTAGTGTACATGGATGATGTTTTAATACCTGCGAAAAACTTTGAGGAAGGGATGGAAAGACTAGAAGAAGTGTTACAGCTATTGCAAAAAGGTGGACTGACTTTGAAACTTGGTAAGTGTAACTTTTTTCTTGAAAAGATAGATTTTCTGGGTTTTGAAGTCAGTGCGCAAGGTATTAAACCGGGCTCTCGCAAAACCGAAGCTGTGTCTAGATTCCCTACACCTAAAAACCAACATGAATTACGTCAGTTTCTTGGGTTGTCAGGTTTCTTTAGAAGGTTCATAAAAGGGTACGCAGAAATAGCAGCACCTCTAACCAACCTTCTAAAAAAGGATTGCGCATGGGCTTGGGATAATGATCAGGAGCGAGCATTCACTGCAATTAAAGACCAACTGATCAAACGCCCCTTGCTTGCATTATACGATCCCAAAGCAGAGATACAACTACATACAGATGCGAGTAAAGAAGGAGTAGCAGGTATTCTTTTGCAGCGTGACTCTAACGACATTTTTCATCCCGTTTCATACTTTAGTCGCAAAACCACGCCAGACGAAAAGAAACTCCATTCTTACGAATTAGAAACATTGGCAGTGGTAGCTTCTTTGAACCGATTTAGGATATATCTGGCTGGCGTTCCCTTTAAGATTTTCACAGATTGTAACGCTCTTAGAAGCACGCTGACCAAACGCGATTTGATACCCAGAATAGCTCGTTGGTGGGTCCAAATTCAAGAGTTTGACTGTGCGATAGAGTACAGGCCAGGAGCACGCATGTCTCATGTCGACGCACTGAGTCGTAACCCTGTTGATGAACCTCTGTCAGAAACACATATTTTGGACGTATTACCTATTCGTAATGCGGACGAAGATTGGATTACAACGGTCCAGTCTACAGACGAAGAAGTGAAATTGATTAAAAGTACACTTGAAGACCCACTATCAACTAAAGCGGCTGACATAATCACGAATTATAAAATTAAAAACGGACGCGTTTACAGAATAGTAGGAGACACTATGAAATGGTTAGTACCCAAGGGTGTTCGTTGGCAGATTCTTAAAATGAACCATGATGACATAGGTCATCATGGTTTTGAAAAAACTTTGATTCGCATCCAGGAACACTACTGGTTTGCAAAAATGAGAAAGTTTGTAAAAAAATACGTTGCATCTTGTCTCGAGTGTGCACACCACAAAGCTGCAGGAGGCAAGCGTGAAGGGGAGTTGCACCCTATCGAAAAGGTAAGTATACCATTCCACACGGTTCACGCAGATCATTTAGGGCCGTTTATCAAAAGCAAAAGAGGTAATTCTTATCTTCTGGTGCTAATTGATGGGTTCACTAAGTATATTAATATAACACCGGTACGAAACACAAAATCAATTACCACGGTGAGAGTTATGCGCGAACACATCAGTTACTTTGGGGTACCGACACGTTTGATCACGGACAAGGGCTCAACTTTTACTAGTACAACATTCAAATCACTTACAGCTTCCTATGGTATAAAACATATTGTAAATGCTGTCGCCACACCAAGGGCCAACGGTCAAGTCGAACGTTTTAATAGAACGATACTGGATGCCTTGTCGGCCTCAGGTCATGGTAAAGATGATAAGTCTTGGGATGAGTGTATTGGCGACATTCAGGTCGGCATTAATACGACAAGGAATAAGACAACACAAAAAAGTCCATCTGAGTTATTATTTGGATTTAACATAATAAGTAGAGCGGATGGAATTATGAGTTCAGTCATCAACGAGACTCTAAACCGAACCCCAGTAGAGGAAATTGAAGAAGTACGGGAAGAGGCTAGTCAGAATGTTAGACGACAGCAAGAGAAAGATAGAGAACGTTACAATTTACATAGAAAAACAGCAACAAATTATAAAGAAGGCGATTTAGTGCGTGTCGAGCGTCATGTACCTCATGATGGGAAATCTCAAAAGCTGGTTAATAAATATTAGGGACCCTATCGTGTAATTAAAGTGCTTCCACATGATAGATTTCTTATTGAAGACACTCCTCTCACTCGTAAAGGCAGTAGGTACGAAGCAGTAGTTGCAATCGATAAAATTCGACCATGGTTAATATTCAACAGAAACTTTGAAAGTGATGATTCGAACATAGAGGATGATGATTTAAATGGGTCTATTTAATGTTATAAAGGTTGTTTTCAATAACAAGTGCATTATTGTGTGAATTGGTTGATATAATTATGTACTCAAATATTAAGTAGCTTATTTTACTTAAAAGTGGAAAGGCAAGTGGTCGAATCCATACAAATATGTAAAATGATGATGATTAATTATTATGAACTACTTATAGTTTTTTTTTATTTTTTTTTATTTTTAATTTTGTAAGCGTGAGGACACGCTAGGCGTAGGATGGCCGAACTGTTAGGTAATCACATTACTGATTCTAAAAATACTTATAAATATTGTAATTATTTAATAATAATTTAGGATCTCCATTTGATTTTATGGATTGATTTATTTAATTACACTTCCGGCGGAAGCTATCTTAGCGCCATCTCGTTTTTAGACGATATGAAAACAAGATGGCGCTACGATGCCGATGGCGGCTACGGCAGTCTTTGTGTAACGTCTGACTAGAGCGGTCGTGAAGTTGTCGGATTATTTAAATTGTAATATTGAAGAAGAAGTGGTTGTGTAAAGGATTAGAGGAACGAGGAAGTTTTTTGTGAAATAAACATCGTGATTGTAAATATCATCGTGGTTTTACTGACCACCCAAAAATATAATAAAAAATATCTATCTATGTATTGTATTGTATTAAATATATATCAGTCATCTAGTACCCATAATACAGCTCTGTTTAACAGCAGCTTACTTTGGGGCTAGATGATGCTGTGTGGATTGTCCAGCATTATTTATTTATTTATTTATTTATTTGTATTTGTAAATAAAATAACAAGGATAACTTTGAAACATTGGCCACCAAAGATAATGGGCCTCAGGCTCATCGCTCCCACGAACTGGACGTAATGAATAGAGTTTGTCGTGTTTACTTTAACCGTCATCGTCTGGTCACTGTTTCCGGAGACTGTGTGTAACGTTCGTTAGTGCTTGTGCCGATACTTACCGGTATCTTTGCAAACTGAACTGCAGCTCGTTCTGATCCCGAACACGAGACACTGCCTCTTTGTTTACTAAGCACTTGCAAGTCTCTCTACGTTGTGTTCCTTAACTAGGGTAATAAAAAGGATTTACTTCTCTCTTGACTGATACTTTTTTTTTTTATACAACTGAAGTGGCAACCAAGCGTACGGCCCACAAGATGGTAAGCGGTTACCGCAGCCTATGGACGCTTGCCAGAAGAATACCAGAGGTATCACTCGCGGGTTGCCACCTAGAGGCTAAGATCGAAAGCCTCATGTGCCAGTAATTTCACCGGAAACCATACCCTTCACACAGGAACACAGCAATGCGAGCATTACTGCTTGGCGGCAGAAATAGGTATGGTGGTAGTCCTTCCCCGGACGAGCTCTATCACAAAGAACTCTACTACTTAAACATTATTTTGTAATATTATTAGCGCTATTTATCGGTTAATGTGACAGTAAATGCAGTATAAAGGTACGTGTTGGTAGGTGACTGCAGACAGAAAGAGAAGACGACACGCGTTACGTCATAGCTCATAGTGTCGTCTACCGCTCGGTATGAAGCTATGACGTAACGCAGCTGTCTGCAGTCGGCTACCAACTAGTACCTTAAACCTAATCCATCCCAAGTCTTAGAAAACTGGTAGCTCACTATTTTCCTACTAAAACTGCTGCTTTACTTGCACCAATTCGCATGCTGTGATTAATTAATAGGTCTCAATTTAATTTCGACTCATAATGGCGCCCATCGTCGTGTTCGGCACAATGCTTGCAAGTTGTACCTCAGTTTGTAGTCCACTGTAGCTGTTATAGATGTGCTTCACTCGAAGCGGGGAGCCCAAGTTTGTTTAAAGCCGGGAATTCGGCGCAAAACTTGCACGACAAAAACTTGTTTCAACTTTAATCGAATACTAATTCTGTAGTTTGATTTAGTCATATTACTTCTGCTGTGTGCTCTAAAGTTATTAGTTTTTGATCTTAGCAGCAGTGTGCAAGCATTTCTGTGTTTAGGTTTTTTTTTTTTTAAATAAAATAATGCTGCTCGATCCACACAGCATCATCTAGCCCAAGGTAAGCTGCTGTTAAACAAAGCTGTATTATGGGTACTAGATGACTGATATATATTTAATACAATACAATACATAGATAGATATTTTTTATTATAGAAATATAGAAAACACCCAGAACACCCGGAACCAATATTTGCAGATCCTACAAACATTTGTCCCAAGGCGGGAATCGAACCCGCAACCTCCGCGTCGCAGGCGGACCTTCGCCCACCGCGCCACATTGGTCGTCGGTTTGAAGGGCACTGTAGCAAGTGAACTCGGGGTGATAGGCGCAGTGCAGTGCCACGCAAACACTTAAAAACTTTAATCTTTGGGTGGCACTGCATCTGTAATAGTCAGTCGTGGTGCTTAACATGAGGCGCCTTGATTGTCTTGTCACTTGCTGACATGAAAAAAAAATAAAAAAAATTGCTCTTAGGAAACTTTCATAAGCTCTATGAATATTTATCGTCCCCTCCTTAGTGTTTTAGAGAGTTATGATAAAAACATTGTACATAGTATACAATTCTGAATACAAAAACGTATCCCATGTTTTTCTGATGTCACGCGACACACAGACCATAAGAAATACTTGCGATCCATCACAACTGGTGACATATGATGTAACTGTGAGTGAGATACGATGTAATAATATAATATATATAATAATATATAGGATAAGAGTAGTAGAGTTCTGTGATAGAGCTCGTCCGGGGAAGGATTACCACCATTCCTATTTCTGCCGCCAAGCAGTAATGCTCGTATTGCTGTGTTCCGGGGTGAAGGGTATGGTTTCCGGTGAAATTACTGGCACATGAGGCTTTCGATCTTAGCTTCAAGGTGGCAACCTGTGAGTGATACCTCCGGTATTGCAAGCGTCCATAGGCTGCGGTAACTGCTTACCATCTTGTGGGCCGTACGCTTGGTTGCCACTTCAATTGTATAAAAAAAAATGTATACGAAAGGGTTCGTGGCTTAGGCCCCCAGTGGTTGAGGCACCTGTGGTTGACTCCCCCGATTCTATTTATTGTATACACCATGACTCCACGGCGACATAATGCTCACAGATCAATCCTTATTTATAGTTCTCACAACGGATCTCGGCCGTCGTGAAATTAGCCGTTTCGATGCGCAATGGAGCTTTTTCAAACTAAATTGTCTTTGCGCATCACAAACGGCTAACTTCACGGAAGCCTAGATCCGTTGTGCGAACTATAACAAGTTAACAGTATTTTGAACAGTTATCAACTTTTGTTACGCTCTGAGCTTTTTTCAGCAACCGAGGATCTTCAACATCATGAATAACCTAATTTTCACTAGAAACGGGATATTTACGATGATTTGTGAGTTCTCCCGTGATCATGGTGCATGTAACTGCGCCGAAATATCGGGAATCAATAAAACTCACAAAACATGGTAAATATCCCGTTTTTAGTGAAAATTATGTTAATAACCATGAAAGTTTTAAAAACTATATCATGAATAACCTTCCGATATTTTTACTAATCACTGACGTACTCAGCACGCAAACCCTAAGACTTAGGGTGCCTTAAGAAGTCGAAGAACTAAAGACATGTCTTCTTCTTCTTCTTCTTCTTCTTTTATTCTTTTCTGGGTATTTTCTATATATAATAAAAAATATCTATCTATGTATTGTATTGTATTAAATATATATCAGTCATCTAGTACCCATAATACAGCTCTGTTTAACAGCAGCTTACCTTGGGGCTAGATGATGCTGTGTGGATTGTCCAGCATTATTTATTTTATTTATTTATTCTTCTTCTTTTATGGACTCTGTGGCTTATTTGCCACAATATTGCCAGTGTCAAGTGAATTATTTGGATTGTTGCTTAGCAACGTAAACAAACGAAATTTGAAAAGAAATGGTGACCTTTCTTTCAGAATTCTCTTGGAAAGCCTTTGACTAAATTACCAACCAACATTACCCCTCCATTTCAATTACTTACACTTGTGCTAAGTAAACAAGTTAAATTGGATGAACTGCCACCAAATTTACGCAATATAACTTAAAATAACACGAGAAAAATAATTGAAATGGGAGGACCCATGTCGTTTTGACAAGATAGCCAAAGACAATCCAAAACCCTTCGACATGTCAGTTTCTTCGCAATGTCAAAGTCAAAGTCAAAGTCATAAGTAAAAAATTATTTATTTCAATAAAATCACTTGAAACGTCATAAAGCTAGGTGATTTTTTTAGTTTTTAGTTTTTTTTCATCGTTTGAAAGCGCAAACTATTTAAAAAATGTTTTTTCTTAACCTTAAGATCAGAAGACTGTGAGAGCAATCGAAGATGCAGCTTCTTGCAAACTTCGCAAAAAGGCAGCTTTCAAAGTTATAATACTCATGCTATCGATCGTTGACCCCGGTTCAGGAAAACTTTAGAAATGCTCTTTTGAAAGTTCTAGAGAATAGGTACATTCATAGAAAGTTCTTCGTTTCAATCATGCTAAGTACCTTAATCATGTGTTGCCTCGCGGCCATTAAACGACTCCAGTGACAAACTTGAAACTCGACCAAACGTGAAATAAGACATCCACTTCCGCTGGTGTCAGCTCGGCTTTCTGACACTTGGAAGCGAAATGAGGTGAGTAAACAGAGAAAATTACATCCGATGTTATTACCGACATGAAAAATCTCGGGTTTACCTTTACTTTCCCGTGATAATAACTTCCTGAGTGTGAAAGGTTACGACGCTCGTAAACACGGCCGTTCGCGTCCAGGCAGCCACTACTGCTTCATTACCGCGTCACATCACGTCACACCGCGTCACAGCGCACCGCACCGCTCCGCGCCTTATGTATTTATAAAGTAGACCAGTCAGGCATTTTGTATTTAATTGAGCAATTATTTTTTGTGGTTTTTCATAACCGTTATGTAAAGCAACTAAATAAAGCTCTTGTAATTTCATTTAGATAAGTGTTGCCTAAAGCGTGCTTCATAAACGCCTTATAGTTATTCAGATTATTAATCATAACCTAGGTATCATTTTGTTGTTAGGCCATGACAGAGGCCTTCGGGCGGCCTAGAAAAATTGTCACCGTTCGCCACTGACTCATACGAACGAACGAACAAACGATTTGAAAACTATAATCTATATGCAAAATATTTTGTATGTAATGGTGTCGATTCTGTTGTAGCATTTTCTAAACTTAGCTAACTAAAATGATCGCTGTCCTTTGTATTTTAATTCGTTAGAAAAGGACGGCAACAATTTTAGTTAGTTTAGTCTAAGAAATGTAAAACAGAATCGACATTATTGTTCCAGGAGCTGAGTGGAAAAGAGGAAGGCAGCGAATGAGTCAGGTAATAGGTTAAGAGTATTAGAGTTCTCTGTGATAGAGCTCGTCCGGGGAAGGACTACCACCATACCTATTTCTGCCGCCAAGCAGTAATGCTCGCAATGCTGTGTTCCGGTGTGAAGGGTACGGTTTCCGGTGAAATTACTGGCACATGAGGCTTTCGATCTTAGCCTCAAGGTGGCAACCCGCGAGCGATACCTCTGGTATTGCAAGTGTCTATAGGCTGCGGTAACCGCTTACCATCTCGTGGGCCGTACGCTTGGTTGCCATTTCGATTGTTAAAAAAAAAAAATAGGAGGGTAGGAAATGAGTCAGGTAACGAGGTTGCGAGCACCTGCTCAGCTCCGCCGCTCGCATCACCCGCACGCGGCGCCGCCGACTAATCAACTTACTCAGAGTGGCTTTGCAGCGAAGAACCTCGATTTTTCTTTATTCGTGCTTTGGAAAATCTATTAAATTTAATCCGGTATGAATGAAGGTACGTAGCTACTCCATTCGACGCGGTCACTAAGACACTATTTCCTTTAATTTTCACTTAATACGGAATATTTACCATGATTTGTGAGTTTTATTGATTCCCGATATTTTGGACAGACCATAATTATTACTCTGTGCCATAATCACGCAAGAACTGATCACTGATTCGACGACCGATGTGGCGCAGCGGGCGCAGGTCCGCCTGCGACGCAGAGGTTGCGGGTTCGATTCCCGCCTCGGAACAAATGTTTGTACGATCTACAAATATTGGTTCCGGGTGTTCTGGGTATTTTCTATATATAATAAAAAATATCTATTTATGTAATTGTATTGTATTAAATGTACATATATATCAGTCATCTAGTACCCATAATACAGCTCTGTTTAACAGCAGCTTACCTTGGGGCTAGATGATGCTGTGTGGATTGTCCAGCATTATTTATATTTATTTATTTACTGACCAGATCTCCCGTGACCTGAAATATCGGGAATCAATGAAACTCACTAATCATGGTAAATATCTCGTTTTTAGTGAAAATGTTAATAGCCATGATAGTTTTAAAAGCCATTTCATACTAGCACAGCAGCTTATTTTCATGGTTAGAAAATTAAAACTAAAGAAACAAAATCGTTACGAAAGGATATTAAAAGAAAAGGAAATACTAGATACTCAGGTATCTTCAAGAGTTCTAGAGTGTCTTCGAATTCAGGCTAATGATCTCAGCGGAGTGCAGGAGGTACCTCGTGTGGCCTACAGTAACTAGTTGTTCAGGCTCGCGTGCAGCTGTGGCCTCGTTCGAGATCAAAAGACTGCGCCGACAGACGCAGCGGAGAAAACTATTCAACTGCAACTCACTGACTTGCAAAGTGTGTTTACAAGTGAAGAGTTTGTCTATGGAAGCTAAAACAAAATACGGCTATTCTCATTCGTGCAAAGCTATTTTTTTTTTTATCGTGAATGGACCTTCGTTTGGCCACGATTTCGTCTGGTGGTAAGCGATGATGTGGCGGACGGTGGAGCACGAAGGTCTTTAGGACACCTTTACTCTAGCCTTGAAGCCCGGATTATAGTTTTCAGGTGTGGTGTCATAATCTCACTAATTGAAGCCTTAAAAACACGAAGGCATTTACTTGAGGTTATAAAAAACTTACTCCATTTTGCGCTTGCTACGAGTTTTTTTTTTTTTATACAACTGAAGTTGCAACCAAGCGTACGGCCCACAAGATGTTAAGCGGTTACAGCAGCCTATGAACGCTTGCAATACCAGAGGTATCACTCGCGGGTTGCCACCTTGAGGCTAAGATCGAAAGCCTCACGGCCAGTAATTTCACCGGAAACCATACCCTTCACACCGGAACACAGCAATGCCAGCATTACTGCTTGGCGGCAGAAATAGGTATGGTGGTAGTCCTTCCCCGGACGAGCTCTATCACAGAGAACTCTACTACTCTTCTAATACGGATCGGAAAATAAAAGTTTTCAATATTTTGTAAGTGGTATTGAATCCTGCTCCATTTATTATCTGAAAGCGATCGCTCTCACCGCATGTAAACACTGCGTGTTAGTCCAGTTAAATTAATCGGAAGCATGTAGTTCGTGCCTTAAAAAACATGTCTCGAAAACGGCACGTGACAGTGAAATAATTTCTATGTAACGTCATGCTGGTGCTTCGTATTTCGTTTGGCTCGAAAGTTTCGTTCAGCTATTTTCATGGTAACTAAGCCAGTTGGTCTGTTTGAAACAGTAGGTCTTCTATTCAAAAATTCTGTTGCACTGATTTGAATGTGGCCATTTACTAAGACTAGTTTAAAGTAGCGAGTGACGTCACAGCCCAGTGCTTACAGCAGTCCATAAACATGCACAAGGACGATCAACATGAGTTATAAGCGTTTGTAGTTTACATTTTTAATGATTCTGCTCGTAAAGTTTTAGTTTGACGGACCCTTCATATATAATTAATCACGAAGTTCTTTGAGCTAAATACTGCGTCACCAGGGAGGTCTACTTAGTGTACAAAGGACCAATTTTATAGTAGCCTAGGTCTTTGTAAAACCATAGAAAAATTGGAAAATATAAGAATAACAGTAACAATTTTATTTTTAAGTAGACAAAGTTCTGAAAGAAAATGTTTATTGTGTTGAGTTTCCTAAAACGGCACTAGAGGTCCGCCATGACAGCTATTAGCCAATGACCGTGACGCATCTTGACTTTGACAGTACCTAACAACCCAGTCGTTCGTTAAACCCGCCATGTTGTTTTGCATTGTGTTGCACTCCTTCACAAAGGTAAACTTACTTTAGATTATGATAGAAGCCAAAATAAACTAAATAAACAGTAATAAATGGTCTTAAATGATTATCTAACTATCTAGACCCCTACAAAAGACCAAGGCCCGGCTCTATACTGCGTGAAACAACTCCTTTAGTATTTTGTAATAAAAAGAGTTTGTAGCAAAATGGAATGTTATGTTTAGCAAACAGTAAACATTTTTATAGGTAAATGCAAAGAAATGACACAAGTATTTTTCTTCCAAGACTAATGTCAGTCGGCGGAGAGGGTTGTAAGGTTTCGGCAAGTTTTATTACGTTGTTTATTGAAACGGATACCTCACTCTCAGTTACCTCATCGCTGATCAAAGGTATGCTCCAAACAAATAAGTCTGAAGTTCACCAACACACCAACGGGAGGTTAAACGGCTTGTTAACTAAGCCAACAGTCACATATACTGTTCTGGCATACTAGGAATCTGTGTTGAATCTTTTTTTTTATATACTTACCACTAAAGTGGCAAGCAAGCGTACGGCCCTCTTGCTGGTAAGTGGTTACCGTAGCCTATGAACGCATGCAGGTTCATAGATATCACTTGCGTGTTACCACCCTAAGACGTTAGATGGAAAGTCTCATGTGCCTGTAATTTCATCGCGAACATGCGAGCATTACTGCTTGGTGGCAGAAATAGGTATGGTGGAAGTCCTTCAGCCGTAATAAGACCTACACTGACATACGGGGCCATCGTATGGTGAAACAAAACCGAATTAACCACCGTAATCACCAAGCTACAACGTTTTCAGAGACTGGCATGCTCTGCAATAACAGGCTGTATGAGAACAACGTCTACAGCTGCCTTAGAAATCCTCCTGGGCTTAACCCCACTTGACCTTCACATACAACTGGAGGCGACTATGGCAGCTATAAGACTAAAACACTTACACCTCTGGGGAAGTTCAAGAAGTCCGCATACAACCATTTTGGACAGCGACATCACATGAACCACTCGTAGCTGCCCCCTGCGATAAGATTCCCAAACAGCAAATATCTCAGAAACACTACCGTATACAAACATATGAGAACCATAGAGATCAATCTGAAAACAGTGAGATCCGAATCTACACTGACGGGTCGAAGACTAGCCAGGGAACAGGGGCCGGAGTTCACTCGCTAGATCTCAACATCAACATAACAACAACACTAGGCAAACACAGCTCCATCTTCCAATGTGAGTGTGTGGCCATAACTGAAGAGAGAGGTCGATGACTACGACATACGAATTCTCTCGGACAGCACAGCAACACTTAAAGCACTGGAGAACCATAATTGCACCTCCAAACTCATACACGAATGTCACCTAGCCTTAGAGACCATAGCCCTAAGAAACAGGGTAACTCTACAGTGGATAAAGGGGCATAGCGGATCTTTGAGTAATGACGCCGCGGATGAGTTAGCCAGAAGGGGCTCAGAAACAACAACAGAGGGACCGAATCCGTTCCTTCCCCTGCCATTCTCCCAACTACGCTCTTGGATGCGGCTGCATACCCAATCCCTGCACAACGAACGCTGGACAAGGACGACGGACTGCAGACAGACAAGGACAGCGATACCAACTGCCTCTAAACGACTGACACGTCGTCTGCTTCAACTACCTAGGATAGAACTCAAAAACAACATCGTGGGGACCTTGACAGGTCACTGTCCTCTGAATAAACATCTCTTTAACATAGGTGCCACAGACAGCCCACTCTGCAGAGGCTGTCTAGCCGAAGAAGAATCAGCTGCCCACGTAGTCCTTGGATGCTTGGAAGTAGCCACTCAACGCACACAAATCTTTGGAACACCAAGGTCACTCCTCGAAGCCTGCGAAGACCCCAGGAAACTCCTGTGCTTCTGGAAGGAGTTAGGCTGGCTTCACGCATAGCCAGCTCCCCACGCATAACGGACCAAATGCGCGTTCAAATGCGGAAAAGGGAGTCCACATAATTAAAATAAAATAAAATAAAATAAGTCCTTCCCCGGAGCTCTATCACCAAGAACTCTACTACTCTTACTAGAATCTACGAATACTCATATCTGGTACCTATAATTACAGATCAGACAGGTTCCGCAGCGGGAGTCCAACACGCAAGGCATCTCATAACGAGCAAAAGCAAGCACTGATCCACCGCACGCTCACATCGTAAATTATATAAGATAAGATAAGATAAGTTTTAATTTCCAAAATAACACAGGTTGCGCGGTGCGCTCGCTGCATGTTTATGGGTACAAGTATACAAAATATAAACAAAGTAAGGTGCTAAATGGCGTAAATGTCGAGGTACCCAGTATGTAGATCGTTACCTTCCGTGTGAGTAAAAACTGTGTTACGGCAAGGTAACGCCTTACACCCCTTGAGTACCAATTTGACCATTTAGATTGATAACTTAATTTTTCTAAGATCCTAATAACAAGTAGGATAGGTAGCATAACTTAATTCTAAAATATCAATCAATCAATACATTTATTGCTGTCATATGGTACATTATGTAGTTGTTACAGAATAAGTAGTATCACACATGAACCCTGTTATTAGGGTATTGCAACATGGAGAAAGGCCGAGGTTTATGCATTCGGTATTTATATTAAAAAAGTAAATTACAGTTAATCATAATTGGAGAAGTGGCATCTTAGATGGTGGATTGGTGTTCTCGTAAAGAACATTTCCGCGTGTCAAGTGACTCAGCGTCATAAATGTTTAATCTGCCGTCCCTCACTTAATTCAGGGTCATAAAAAAGTGGGCACATTTTACGTTCGGTTTACGGCTTGTTTTTATGTTTATGTAGCGATATCCGTTTCAGTGGACTACATGCCTTACTACGCTTTTAAGGGATAGCAACCTAAATGTAATACTCTTCATCGAGTCCAATTCTAGAAACTTCACTTTGTTTAATGTTATCACAATATACAGGGTCATTCATGACATGACAAACTTAAGGGATAGGTTCCACACGTAAAAAAAAATACTTGTACTTTTTTTTTAAACATATTTTTTTATATTTAAAAAAATTACGTAATTCTGCTAAATAATTAGTTATCCTTATTAGAAATCGAAATGGCAGCGCTCGGCACGTGTCAGTGACCCGCTACGGGGCGCGCACACACGAATATTTTATTATTACGCCACTAAACTCGATTCCCAACAATGATAAATAATAATTGAGCAGAAAAACGTAATCGATTTTTTTTGTTTACTTGGGATTTTTAAGACAAAATATACATTAAAAAAATATATATAGGTACATGTATATTTTTTTTTAGTGTGGAACCTATCCCTTAAGTTTGTCAGGTTGATAATGAATGACCCTGTATACACAATTATATTTGCCTGCACTGTCTTTTTGCATTAAAGATATTGTTTTAAATCAGAGTCCAGATATTTATAATGCTTACTAAATGCCAGTGCGGTGAACACATTGTACAAAACTCTCGAGAAGCAACAAAACGAGCAGAGTGAAAACGACGACGCGCGCCGAGACACTCGCTCGCTATACTCGCACGCGCGCTCGCCTCGCTGCACTCGCTAGCTAGCGATTACAGCGCTGTGCACACTGTCATGCATACTGTAGTATGTACAACTGGAACGTGCCACTATGAGGAAATTGCATCCGGAGACGGCAGATAATTTATATTGCGGTCGCAGCAACAACTGCTGTTTTATAATTAGGTTCGTAATAGAGACGCGGCAGTTCCAGGGCGCAACCAATAAGTAAGTAAAGTATCTACTTTAAGTAGTCGGTTATTTATACATATCGTTTTTTTTTTATACAACTGAAGTGGCAACAAAGCGTACGGCCCACAAGCGGTTACCGCAGCCTATGGACGCTTGCAATACCAGAGGTATCATTAGCGGGTTGCCACCTTGAGGCTAAGATCGAAAGCCTCATGTGCCAGTAATTTCACCGGAAACCATACCCTTCACTACGGAACACAGCAATGCGAGCTTTACTGCTTGGCGGCTGAAATAGGTATGGTGGTAGTCCTTCCCCGGACGTGCTCTATCACAAGGAACTCTACTACTCCTAGTTTTAATGACGTGTGCCTTTACTGTTGAAAATCACTTTCATCATATATTTTTTTTTTATATTGGAAAAATCCATAGATACGCGAGTCCATTACCGGGTTCAAATCTATGCTCCTAACACAGAAAACAGACTCCACTATCTTCTAACTTAATTTATACCTACTGACGAAATTTAAGTAGGTCGTAAATAGGCACCGGGCGTCCCGTCCCGACTTCGGTACAAGTAGCTAGTCCTAGTGGAGGCGCACGTGGCGGCGTCAGATGCGAGTAACCGGCGTTTGAGGAGCTACGGTACGAGTGGGTACGCAGCGTGTTGTGTTGTGTACTTGTGCCGCTCGCCTCGTTAAATATCACTGAGCGATCTTCTATTCTGTCACTTTCCCGCCGCCACAGTGCTCAGTACACTCGACGACATTATTGCTTGCGTTGACATTGTCATACATAAGTTACTGATTCTGAGCAACACCTCTAAATGGTGTTTTATTATTAGTGCATTTAGAAATATGTTCCACACACAAAAAAAACATGTACCTACTTTTTAACATTGTTGCAAATCGCATAATTATTAAATATTCGAGCTCAGCGCCCCGTATTGTACACGCGCGGGTTATTGACACGCCGTTCATTGACGCGCGGTTCATTAACACGCGCCGCGCTACCTTTTCGATTTCTAACAAGGATAATTAATAATTGACCAAATAAATGTCATTTAAAATACTCTAATACTATCTTTAAAGATGGGACAGTGTCTCATCATCATCTTCAGCCCATCGATGTCCATTTGTGGACATGAATTGTTTCTTTTCATTAGCTACAAGCAGACTCAGAGATCTGCGAGCTGGTAGCCCGTGGTATCCATTTGATTACTTAAACTACTCTTCTAGTTCAGCGACATCTGTAAAGCCTATCGATATCCAGCTCAGCTACACTTCCGTTCAGCTCAGAAACCAAAACAAGTCTAGGTATTATAATACTAGCTTACCCGCGCGGCTTCACCCGTTTTTGCAGTTATCCCACAGAAACAGTACATTTTCCGGGATAAAAACCAGTGTTATTCCAGGCATTCCATCTACATTCCAAATTTCATCAAAGTCGTCACGGAGATATGTGGTAACAAACATACATACACACACACACACACACACACACAGATTTTTCCATTTATAATATTAGTAGGATTTTGGCCTAAAAATATGAATCAGTTAAAGTTGCTGAGCGTTACAATACTTTCCTTGTTATTGCGTAGTAAAAGTTTCTTGTGTTCATGAGTGTACCCACGAGAGAACATGTTAATGCGGTTTTCAGCAGATTCGTAAAGTTAGGGATTCTGTGGATTCAACTTCCGCCGCAAAAACATGTTTTTGCAATACTGACTCAATTATTTTAATGATTTATAATACATTTTTACGAAGCATGTTGCCTTCACCAATACATGTACACTTACTTTTCGCAATGGAATTTAATAAACATTTTGTTTCAAACATTTCATTCATAATACCAATTTATTGTACCGAGTTTCATTACTACTCCCAGCAACGTTTTCACAATGAAGAGCCGTTTTACACAAGCAAAGAGCAAGGCAATTGTAAAGTCAACAAATAGTCGCGTAAATTGGCATCTCAATATAATCAACTCGTTCTATTACTCACTCAACAGGGTTCCATAAATGAGCGTTGCTGGGTGTGTGTGTGTGTGTTCTATGTGTGTGTGTGTCCCACAATGTCGCACCAAACCAGTTAGTGTATTGTTGTTGTTTGACACGTCCCCACTGCGCGAGCAAAACACACTAACTAATTAACTAACATAAATATGGGCCATTTGGCCCATGTTGTGAAGAGGTGCCCTCTTTTTTCTTTTTGATAAAAACACTTGGAATAGAATAGATTACCTTGTGTTGTTGCAGCTTAGCGTCCAGCATAGATAGCCTACATATAATTTGCAATGCCTGAAAAGGGCAAATAAGTTCTAAGTGCCATATTACTTTTAAGACCTTTTGTAACACTTATTTGTGCAAATAAATATCTTGAAATCTTGAAATCTTACCTCAGCCAAATGATAACCACATTACCAAGGAAGAAATCATTCATTCATTTATTCATTTGTATTCATTTATTCATATGTAGCAAGTTGCACAATTTATTTGTGATCCTATATAAGTACACCCCCAACCATTCTTTTACTTATTTTATTTTCTCTCCATCCAAAGGTTGTCTGGAAGAAATCGCGTCTAAGCGATAATACCGCCCATTCTACTCATACTATAAAATGTGTTTTGTTTTTATGTTTTTAATACTGTTAAGGTGTACAATAAAGCATTTTTCATTCATTCATTCATTTCATTCATTCATTTAAGGCTTCAAAACACTGCTTGCTAAGACGTGCGGATTTCTAATTCTAATTTGCATGCAGTAACCTAGACATAAACTAGGAGTTCTCCGAACAGTAGACCTCGCAAGCATAAACTTCTAAAGTGAGCAACATACTGCATTTTGAAGAAATATTCTACTCATCACGCTGAAGATCCTCATCAGATCTTCACGAAATAAAAGATGAACTTAAAGTTAATACTTACCTTTCAAATAAAATAAAGACCATTGAAATCAAATCACATTAGGCGGAGATATTCAGCAGCCTCCTTTTTGTCCCTTTTTGGAGGAAGTACGTCTTTTATCAAAAATCCCCGACGGCAATCAAATTATATAAAGTCATAGAACCTGTATACCAAGTTTCAACCAAAATGGTTGATAAAGACGACCTATAGGCGAGAACAGCCGGACAGACTGACTAACAGACAAAAGCATTTGGCCAATCTCGAAACTGAGACGCTTCGCTCGCTCGGTCAATAATTTATTTTTATTTATTTATTTATTTATTTATTTAACTAACTAGAACGGTGCACAACCAATTACACTAATTATTAAAATTAATTACAATACTAATACTAATAACATAAAAACATAAATCAAATAAATTAAAAACAAAATTAAAACATTAAACATTAAAAATAATAATTAAATTTTACACTATCTTAAGTCTAACAAAATTAAACACATATCAATCTAAATGTCAAGTGAAATAATGGAAATGTCAACAATGTCAGATATAAAGTAGGTAATTTTAAATGCACTAACAAATTAGGTCAACTCTCACACACTCACATAATAAAAGTGGAATGTGTCTGATAAATCAGCGATCTCTATGTAGTGCATTCGAGTCGAAGACAACGCGAGCTAGCTTGGTGTTCGATAGTAGAAGCACTTTTGTTCCCACAGTTAGGCTCACTAAGTTCAGTAAATCTTTTAAAGGGCAATGTGTACGCTTCTTTAACAAAGTCCCAAGCGACACACAAAATTTATTAATTGGAAAATTTAAAAACAATTAAACAAAAACTGTCTCGAAAAGCTTACTATAAAATAACCGATTACCTAGATGATAAAAAAGCTTGGGACGAATGTGCTCCAAGTTCCAACTCTACTCGGCATCCATAACAATAGCAAGGGTCATGCCAAAAAAGCGATAGGAACCCAGCCGGTGTTGCTGCCAGTTCTTTTACGGCAAGGGCGCGTTGGAACTTGTGTAAATTTACCTGGCTTGTAAGACGTTTCAAAGTGATCCTTGTGATTCTATTGAAATAAATATTTTTTTATTTTGATTTTGATTTTTGACTTGTCGCATAAAACTGTACTGCTGGTTAAGTAATGCGAAGTGGACCGCAGTAGACTATAGCAAGATAAAGAAGGCAGTAACATTTATATTACAATATCAGCTAGAAGATCAATAGAGCGGGTCCGCGCTCCGAGCCGGCTCGCGTCCAGTGCGAGCGCCCGCCGGATATCCGGTAAGGTTCTACCACATAAACATGCATGCAGCATATTCTACTCTTTTCAAGCTTGTTTAATTTTAAAACAGAAAAGTATGTTAATATAATGTATTTTGAAGTAAGTTCGTATGAATCAATGGTAATGTCTGGTTCTGAAAATTTATCTCCGTTTAAAATGACCGATGTGGTGCAGCGGGCGCAGGTCCGCCTGCGACGCAGAGGTTGCGGGTTCCATTCCCGCCTCCGAATATTTGTTCCGGGTGTTCTGGGTATTTTCTATTTATAATATAATAAAAAAATATCTATATATGTAATTGTATTGTATTAAATATATATCAGTCATCTAGTACCCATAATATAGCTCTGTTTAACAGCAGCTTACCTTGGGGCTAGATGATGCTGTGTGGATTGTCACAAAAAAATAAAAAAAATTATACTTTGACGTCGATTCTCCTCAAGAATAAGAATAAAAATGAGAATTTGTTTATTTGACGCACACAATTAGGAGAGCAGTACAGTAAAAACACACAAAAGTCCTAACCTTTTTGTAAATAAAGTACATAAGAGACCATAGATAAGAGAGGGCTCTTCTCATAACCAAACTTAACTGCAGAGCCCCAAACCCTTTAATATTTAGAAACTGTAACTTAAATAAAACATTTATTTTTTATTAGCAAATGCGCTAAAAAAATATTATGATCTGATACAAGATTCCTAACGATACAAAAAAGCGGAAAGATGGCAATAAAATTAAGTAACGTTTGTAACACCTACTGGAGCGCTCGTGACGTAGCTGGCTAAGTTGTTCTTAACAGATCAACGAAGTTAAGCACTGTTCCGCGGGGTCATCATTTGGGTGACGGCTCCCGTGCTTCAGAGGGCACGTTAAGCAGTCGGTCCCGGTTCAAAGTTGTTAGGCCATGACAGAGGCCTTCGGGCGGCCTAGAAACTCTGTTATTGCAACTGTTGTTGGAACAAATCTCATAGTCTCTTGAGAGACACAGAGACTAGGTGCCGTTACTCCTTTGTTATTTCAGAATGTCAGATAGGACGATGCCAGTGACGCTAAAACAATAATAAATTTTAGTTATAAACACCCTTATTCTGCGAATAAATCATTCATTCATTCATTCATTCATTTATTCATTAATTCATTCATTCATTTTAAAAGATACATGCAAACCTTTTAAAATAGCAGAGCGTAGCGGATTGTAAGAGATGAGTATTGAGGTGCCGTAAATAGCGCGCTTACAAACCGCAGCCGTACATTCGGCCCCGCAGCGCAGCGGCTGCCCTCACTCGCTACACTGAGTAGATTGCTCTCGCAGCACAGCTTTACATTTCTACTCGCCGGTCATCCAAGTCACATTCATGAACCATTTTATTATCTATCGGAAATCGTAAAACGCTGTGAATAAGAATAAATTGATTCTATGATCTTGAGTTTTTTTTTTATGCTACTGTAGTGGCAACCAAGTGTACAGCCCACAAGATGGTATGCGGTTACCACAGCCTATGGACGCTTGCAATACCAGAGGTATCACTTGCGGGTTGCCACCTTGAGGCTAAGATCGAAAGCCTCAAGTGCCAGTAATTTCACCGGAAACCATACCCTTCACACCGGTGGTAGCCCTTTCCCGGACGAGCTCTATCACAGAGAACTTTACTACTCTTCTACTACTCTAGCTGTCAAAGTGCACGGAATTCGTTTTAAAATTGTTGAGAACAGAATGATAATAGAAGCGGTTGCACCAATTTACTAATATCCATTAAACAGGCTAAAATTCTTCTGATAGCATCAGCTTTATTACAAAATACATTCATTTCTACATTCATTTTTGTTTATTAGCTTATTATTGTTTATTTAATTGAGGAAACTTCACTGGTTTATGTAAAATGCTAAGTTTTTAAAATAACTGTGTAATAGTACAGCTGTTTGTTTTCCAAATAAAATTAAAAAAAAAAAAAAAAAACGCGTCGGAATCGAAGCATCCGCTTTGGAGCTGTCACAGACAGACAAATAAAAAAAAAGGTATTTTATAAGATGGTGCTTTTGCAAAGCTTCAACCGTGTGATGCTATTAACACGTAAACAACGAGCAATGTCCGGGTATGCCAATAAAGTTGAATCGGCTCGCATTGCGGCGCCGCCGCCCGGCGCTGGGGTGAAATACGCTTGGGTCTGAGCGACTTTATTCGCGGTGCTCCGGTGACGTAGAGCACGGGTATTTCCGACCTGCGACTACTTTTTCCAGTGAATTAAGAGTACAAAGAGACCATTACCACTTATCAACTGAGCCTGATCATTTCATCCATTTGCCCAAGATCTATTTGGTAAATTATTCCAACTTCATAGAATAAAGTAACATAGGAATTCGATACTTGTGATTGCTTATTATTTCTGTTGGAAAACCCTCCAGCAGCCTTGAATTTAGTTGATAAACGTTTATAGTCTGAATAAGTTACACAAAGAGAAAACGCCGAGGTCGGTGCCTTGTCTCAAAGACGGCACAGTAGCGATGTGACCTTGTCGCGACATGTCGCGAGGCTCGGGACTCTCGGGAGCGCGGGACAGGGGACATGTCCGCGGGCGCGCGGTCACGGCCGAGCCTCAAAGAGAAGTCATCTCGCGTCTCCCGCGCCACCACCCGCCGCCCTCACCGTCACTAAATAGGTACCTAGAAAAACCAACTTTGAATTCAGCAAACAATGTATTGCAGAATTCAAAGTTGAAAGCAATCTTCTAGAAAATAAGTTCACTTTAAACGAGGAGTGCCCACGGACACCAATTCATTAACGGGTGTCCGCCGCTTTTGCGGCGCGCGAGTGAATCGACGGAGTTACTTATTTGCAACACAACGTTGTCGAAAGCCCGATCTTACGCAATTTCTGGTAATTTTATGACGCTCTTTCAGAAAGTGGTAACTCTGTTCTGTCGTCACATAAACTAGGAGACGTCGGTGCCCGAGGAATATGTTTTGATGAGGAAAGTTTCAGTACGTAGATCGACGTCGATAAAAGGAAGATCTTTTTACGAGCGAATCATCTTCACGGAGCGACAATAAAAGGAGCGGAATTGCATCTGATGGAAGCATAACAGTGAAAGTAGTTTTACGGAATGACCATCGCCTCGCCCCGCACCCCGCCCCGGCCGGTGGAGGCGAACAAATATTACTCTTACATTAGTTACGAGTTATGGCATTGATGCTCTTGTTGAAACTCTCTGGCCCGGTTCGTAATGCCTTATCTCTCAGCTGTTCACGAATCACGATATGCAAGTGTAGTGGCACGGCACAATGCTGAGTCGAAGCTTTTTTGCTGTTGTGGCACACAAGTATATGACAGCGTCAATTGTTGCTGTTACGAGTACTGCTGATTTTCTTCTTTCATATTGTTTGTACTGTTTGTGTGTGTTTTAATAGCAAATAAAAATATTTGTATGTGTATGTGCTTCTATTAGCTTACATTCATTCCGTTAGAAGAGTTTAGTTTAATTGAAATTTCACAGTTTCTTTTTATTATTATAATAATAACTATAACTTTAACTTTAACTTTATTTATTCATTTTTTTTAGTACTAATACAACTTATAGCTAATTTAATATTTATATAAAGAGCTAATAAAAATTTTGATATGCCTGAACTAGGATAACCTGTATTTCAGGCGAAAAAAATAAAAAAGTACTAAAAGTACAAAAATAATAAACTGAAAATATCTAAACTTATACATATTTTATACTTATACTTAATAATATTATCAGAGAGTTGAAGTCAGTCGCGCCTCCCTGTAGCGATGGTATACGACTCCGGTTGACCAGAAGTCCGACTCGAGGAACATGTCCTTGTGCTTGGCAGCAACCCGGAGCACGTAGGACTTGAAGTTAGTAGCCCTACTCGACTCCAAGCGCGTCAAGCCAATAATCCCTGCACATAAAGTAAACGGTTTTCAAGATCATCCGCACTTTCGCAACTATAAATACTGATGTGACAAGTATTGCACTTAATGTAGGTACATAATTTGCAAGAAATATATTAGACAAGGTCTTTCATTATTAGTGCCTAACATTCAAGGATTCCAAAAACGTAACAGTCGCGGCTAGAGGCCCCGGGGCCTCACGCCGCGCCGGGCCATTACGAGCCCTGTCGATTGAATCTGCCCCCGGCCCCGGCCCGGACCCGCCCCGGCCCCGGCTACAGCGCGGCGCCGCGCTATATTACACTCCGCTGTTAATGACCGCGATAAACTGCCAACGACCCTCCACTTCACACATCTTGGACCGTTCATAGCACCAAATTACTTGCGCTGGTCCAATACTTCATCTGTGTTACCAACGGTAAAAATGGCTTTATTTATGAAAGAAACTACACCATATTAACGAAGTATTGTAGTGTCCCTGAAATCCCTGAAGTAGATATAAGTCCCCCAAACAGTAATACTCTGCTTAAGTTTTCTACCTAGACAGAGACTACTAAGCTAACTTTTTTATAGTTACATAGACCCTTTAGCTGACCCAGACGGCGGCGATGGGGGCTAAGATAAGTAAGTACAAGCAATCAAAACATCCGCTCGCGGCCGCAGCTATTGAGCTATTGAAATTCAATCACCGGGTGAAGGGGGGCGGCAGGGGGGGGGGGGGGGTTAGGACAGCTCCTCGGGAACTGTTTGTAAAAACACTTCGCGCTCGTTTCGTTGAGAGCGACGTCGTCGAAGCCAATTGCTAGCCGCCGCCGCTTTACCCTTTAGATACTTCTACTAGGGTTTTCATGTTGTCCTGATTTTTAGAATGAATAATAATGTATCAGAGAACATTAGATTTCTCATGTTATTGTAACTAGATTTTAGCCGACACCGACATACTCGTAGCTCTTAGAGTCAGGAAATTGAAGACTATGTGGCAGCGGGCTGGCCGTGTCACGTGTGGCGTGTCACGTGTGGCACGCACATCAGAGAACCGCAGAATAGGGTATACATACGTGGAATAGGGTATACATACGCGGAATAGGGTATACACACGCGCGAACTGGAAAACTAACTATTGAACGGCCTCCACTTAATGGACCGATTACTTTTAAGCGGATTGGTCCCAAAACCCCTGAGATAATCCCCTTCGAAGTGGTTTTTTCACTTTTTGTTCTAAAATCTCCTTACAATCGAATTTAGCTGCGGCAGGGGATTTTTGAACAATAAGTGGCAGAATCCCCTTACCATTTTCTTTGTGTTGGTGGAACGTAAAATCAAATAAAGCAAGTGTAGGATGACTTAACCTTAGGCGGCTGTAGGAAAAAACAAAACAGTGAAGAAAATTGTTTTTACGTAGCTGGTTACGAATCAGTTAGCTACCAAAGTGGCTGAAGGCGGAATACCAAGCCGATGGATAAATAAATAAATTAAATAAATAATGCTGGACAATCCACACAGCATCATCTAGCCGCAAGGTAAGCTGCTGTTAAACAGAGCTGTGTTATGGGTACTAGATGACTGATATATACTTAATACAATAACATAGATAGATATTTTTTTTTATAATATAGAAATACCCAGAACACCCGGAACAAATATTTGTAGATCGTACAAACATTTGACCCGAGGCGGGAATCGAACCCGCAACCTCCGCGTCGCAGGCGGACCTGCGCCCGCTGCGCCACATCGGTCGTCGAATGTCGGTTGGTGAAGGTTCTTGTGTTTTAATTCGAAAAATACAATAAAACAAAGTTAGAGCCAGTCCAGACTCCAGAGTCTTTAGTCAACTCTATCTTAGTTCCTCTGAGTCTGACCGGTGCGCGGTGTTCTGGTATTTTTTATCCAAATTAAAAATTACTTCGCATTCTACTTGCTTTATTACAATAATTCGGTTTTTTATAAATTTCTTAGGTTACTTTAGTACTTCGATGGATTTGTTGACTGTTGTTAGCTGAGCAGCGTGCACCGGGCGACCTACATCTACGTCAAATGAACATGCCTTAACACTATTGCAGATTCAAATTTGACGGATATACGACAAGGTCGTGTAGCGCGGCTATGTTTATGACATTGACTGAGCTCGCTCTCGCCTCACTTCGAACGCGTGAGTAAACTTGCAATAGTGCCTCTGAGAGCACTTCGGCGCGGCCGGCTACGCTAATTACTTACGCTTAATTTTTAAAAAGCTTTGCCCACACTTTAGTTGCTCGTAATGCTCATTTAGCTAGATTTCATTTAGAAACTACATAAAGCCTTTGTTGTTGTACCATACGCGTTTGCAACTTTCTGTAACTCATTTTATTTTTAACTTTATTTAAATGTATCTGAGGTGTCGATTCGGTTGTAACATTTTCTAAACTAAACTAAGGTAGAACGGAGCATAGGTTCTACCCAAAACCTATGCTCCGTTCTACCCATTTCAAAAATCTAAGTCACAGTGTATTCTAAACAGTACAGACATCGTAATCTAAGTCACAGTGTATTCTAAACAGTACAGACATCGTAATCTAAGTCACAGTGTATTCTAAACAGTACAGACATCGTAATCTAAGTCACAGTGTATTCTAAACAGTACAGACATCGTAATCTAAGTCACAGTGTATTCTAAACAGTACAGACATCGTAATCTAAGTCACAGTGTATTCTAAACAGTACAGACATCGTAATCTAAGTCACAGTGTATTCTAAACAGTACAGACATCGTAATCGGATGTTAGATACTTTATGTTAAAAAACTTTGGGTTAGTGTCAAAATTCTCTTTGAAAAGCCCCTTGGAAGGGGATTTTGGGAATTTTAGTGTCAAAATCCCCTTTGGAGCTTGAAGCTCGGACTGAAAGGGATTTTGACACAAATAAGTTCCCAAAATCCCCATTGAAGGGTAATTCTTATTTACTATTCTGAGAAATCAATAAAATACATGAATTATTGAACAGAATAACTGATTAGAAGAATTTCCCTTTGAAAGGAAAAATCATTATTTTGGTACTATTCTGATCTTTCAATGAACTACTATTCTGTGAAATCTTTCAATTAAATACCTTGATTATAGATAAGAAAAATCCGTGATCAAAAGTTACAATACAATGTGTTCTCATTCCACATTCGAAGATCACGAGGAAGCGGATACCGGCGAACCGCTCGTAAAAGTTAAGATCGGGACAATAGCCGCCGCCGCCGCATTTCACGAACGATTTTAAAGCAACGTAAAAGGCCAGGAGTTTATCGAGTTAGCGAAAAGAACTCGCCTTTATTGGCGAGATAAAAAGCGAACGAACAATAATTGTGTTCGAACAAAGAGCGAGGCCGCGTCCACTGCGAAAGCTTTTAGTGTTGAATGGAGACGCGAGGTGACCGCGCGAGGCACGGGATGGAATCCAATAATGTTAACTTTACAATTTGAACAGTCAGATTTTGTAATAATTAAAAACACCAAAACCTGGAACGAACCTTTGTAAATCATGCAAACATTTTTGTCCCCCAGCGAAAATGAAACACGAAACCTTTAGTTTCTCAACCGGGTATTAAGTTAGAAGCGAAAAAGTACGAGTATGTACTATAAAAATGGAGACTAAAAAAAAAACAAGAAAATTATTTTATTCATCAAAACAATTTTCACATGAGATGTAATGGAGCGAGATATGTCTATATTGAAGCCACGCGCACTTCGCGGCCCGACTGCATGTACCCCGCCCCCTCCCTCGCCTCCCCCCTCTCGCCCCACCCCTTGCCCCTCCCTCACCCCGCAAACTCTAACTGTAGTCGACCTAACTTTTTTTTTTTTATCAACTCCAACTAACCACACTTTATCTAACCTAACTTCAAAAACCAAGAAGAAGAAGAAGAAAAAGAAGATAAAAAAAGAAGAAGAAGAATAAGAAGAGGAGGAGGAAGAAGAAGAAGAAGAAGAAAAAGAAGAAGGTTAGGTTAGGTTAGGCTAGGTTAGAATTTTTTTTTTTTTTAATACCATTTCAATGTTGAAACGGTTGCAAATTCTTCTCTGACAGAATCAGAGTTTTTATTATTAGAATATTTAATTTATCACGCTTTATTTTGTTTATCTTTAATCAGATACGTTATATACAATAATTATTATTAGTTTGCCACTGCAATAATGAAACTTATATTAAAAGGCTTTGTATATACAACTTATGAATATCAATATTATATATATTTTTTTCTTATTTCTTTTTTTTTCCTTTTCTTTCTTTCATTTTTTCTTGTTTTTTTTATATATTTTTATATATAAAAATATATTTTTTATATATTTCTGAAATTCAATTTTTAGCATTTCTCTTTTGAAACTATATACAGGACATTCAATTATGAGGTGGATGATTGACTCTTCTTTTTCTGGATCACATATACATTCTGGAGTTAGTTCTAGAGTTAGTAAGTTTTGGGGTTAGGCTAGGTTAGGTTAGGTTAGTTTTTTTTTTTTTTTTTTTTTGCCATCTCGAAATGGCTCTAACTTAATTCTACTGTTGCTTTTATTATGCAACAACATTTCACTCTTACAATCATTCTTAACTTTTAATTATATATTACTAACCCCTTATACATTTACTAAATAAATTTAACATCTTTAACATATACAAAATACAAATTAGTTTTTTAAAAAAAAAACCCCCCTTTTTACATTTTGTCATACACACTCACTCATTTTCATAATATGAAGTAATAAAACAAAATTTTATCCTGGCTTTATTATCAATTGAGCATTGTCAATCCATCCAAAACCTAGGTTAGGTTAGGTTAGGTTAGGTTAGGTTAGGTTAGGTTAGACTTTTGTTAGCCCCGGGAAGTGCTTTGAGCGCGATGCGAGAGGGGCACCACTGATAGCCCTAGGGGACCGTGGAGCCCCTTGGCATGCATCGAGGCTGGCCACCGGGGATGGTTTAGTGAGTCGTCGAGTCCGACAACCTCACACACCCCCGTCGTACCCTTATGCGGCGGGATGTCTGGATGCAGATTCCTCCCCGTTAACAAAAAAAAAAAAAAAAAAAAAGGTTAGGTTAGGTTAGGTTTTTTTTTTTTTTTTTTTTTCCGACTCTATTCTCTAAATTTTTCATTTTTCACAATTAATTTATATTTTGAAACACAGTTATTTTACTTTCTACTGAACAGTGGAATTTGCGATTTGATACAAATTCCACAGTAGACACACATTAAATAAAAACAAGATAAACAGTATACACTATAATTAAGCCACACATATTTGTTTTATACATATTATTTTTATTAATAATAGAAAATTTCACAAGATTACGTTATTTTACATTGTGCGAAGCACTGTTACAGTGGCGGTACAATATTTAGTTACGATTATATACATATACATATATATACACATTATTTTTATAACATACATTTTTTTTTTTTTTTTTTTTTTTTCCTTATTTAAGCGTACACTGAGATAGGATCTTAAGATCTTATTCTTTCCGCTTAATAAGCTCGTTTTCTTACTTTTCTTATACACTACAATTTTATTGAAACTGTTCTTATTAACTAAGTGTTGTTGAATTTTTTCAAACTATTTACAATTTTTCGAACGAAATCAAGGAACGACTCCATACATGATTCATTGTTACTTAAATCAATTATTTTAAATGGGTCAATCTTATATTGGCTACAAATATTTACATGTTTATATCTTGAAACACAAAACGCTGGACATTCCTCTAACAGATGTTTTTGATTTTGTTCACTAGACCCATCACATGGGCAATAATCGTCTTGTGTGATTTTGAAGCGCTTAAGATACGTTTTATGGAAGCCATGGCCAGTGAGAATCTGCGTAAGCTGGAAAGTAGTCCTGCAGGCTTTAGCTAAGTTCCGTACATCGGTTGTGGTTGGCAGATGTTGTTTAGTGTGTTGGCCTGTTTCTGAAGACCTATATCTTTCTTCCCAGATTTCGTGAATGTCTTTTTGAACCAAATGTTTTATAAATGATATTGGAAACCTAGAGTAGTGAGGAGCAGAGTGCAATTGAGTTGCTGCATTTGCCGCTTGATCTGCTTGCTCGTTTCCCTCGATTCCCGAATGTCCTTTGACCCATGATATATGGATATGTGATTCGCTGGCTAGTATTTTATGCACTATTTGGTGAATTTGTGATATTATGGGGTGGGAGTTACTACGGTTTTCAAGGGCTTTGATAGATGAAAGTGAATCGGTAAGAATGAATGCACTGATGATGCGGTTCTGCAACACCCATTTACAAGCTGCTAGGATAGCATACAGCTCTGCCTGAAATACAGTGCAGCAGTCATGCAGTTTAAATTTGCGGACCACTTTGGGAGTTGTTCCGCCAGGGTCAAAACACACAAATGCCGCGCCAACAGATTGGTTTTCCTGCTTGCTCCCGTCGGTGAATATGAGATGAGTATTATCGCTATTAGATGGTTCCGTTGGTGAGAAGGAGATGCGTTCTGCTGGATGTAAAAGTTGTGAAATTGGTGTTGGTTTCTCCAGAGTTATATCATGAGGCAGGTATTCGCTGATTCCAGATAGTTTGGTTAATTCAATATTGTGTATTTCCCGTACTTTTAAATCAAGTGGTGTGAATAGTGCTAAAGCAATGGCTGCTGTGGTCGAAATTGTTCGAAAGCCTCTTATCGCCTTTATAGCAAAACCGCGTTGCATGGACAGTAGTGTCTTTTGTACATACTTTTTGTTCGCTGCGTGTCCCCATATTTAGGTTAGGTTAGGTTAGGTTAGGTTAGGTTAGGTTAGGTTAGGTTTAATCTGCTACCCCCCAAATGGGTTCTGCCCCCCCCAAATGGGTTCTGCCTTGTCGTGGCTGGGGGGCTCAGTAGTCGTAGTGGTACGACGAAGCCAAATGAACCCGAGGAGGCTCGAACGGCGCCCTGGATAATCCGGGTAGCGGCGTTGCGGGTGTAGGCGGCCTTGAATGGCTGCGGGACTCGGTCGGCGTCTCGGCCTTATGCTGAGTAGCGGCGACGCGGGTCGGATAGGCCTCTCCGCGCGTCCCTCTGATTTCCAGCAGAGGGTGCAGTGAGACTTTTGAGGAGCTGGGGCGCGATCTCAGAGCCTCTCTGGCCAAAATGGATGCTCGGCTTGATAGCCTGGAGGTGGACGGGCGGCTTTTGCCCGAAAAACGCCACCGCCCACCACTGGCAGCAGACAAGCCGCGTGAGGCGACGCCGGTCCCAACTCCGACGGCGAGAAAGGCACCGTTGCCTGCCCCCACTTCGTATGCGGGGGCGACAAAGAAGACGCCAGTGGTAAAAGCTGCCTCTGGAGAAAAGGGAAAAAAGGGCAAAGCACCTGCACCCGCCCCGGCGGCCCCCAACCCGGCTGCCCCTGCTCCGGCAAGCAGCCAGGAAACGCAGGAAAGAGAGGAGGGGTGGCAGAAAGTGGGTCCTCGCCGCAGTAAACAGCGCAAGGACCCGGCTGACAAGGCGCCAAGGCCATCGGCACCTGTGAAGCCCGTTGCGTCCAAACCGGCTGCGGCTAAAAAGCCCAAGGCCCCAAAGCTCCGTGCCCGCCGCTCAGCTGCGGTTGTGCTCGCTCTGCAGCGGGGGGCAGAGGAGAAAGGGCGGACATACGGAGAGGTGATCGCCGAGGCCAAGTCAAAATTGGACTTGGAGGAGCTCGGGATAACCTCTGTTCGCTTTCGGCAAGCGGCGACCGGGGCTCGCATCCTAGAGGTCCCAGGAGCAGCAAGTGGAGGCAAAGCTGATTTGCTGGCTGAGAAGCTCCGGGGGCTTTTCGCGGCGGAAGACGTGAAGGTCTCAAGGCCGGTGACCTCGGTTGATCTTCGAGTAACCGGTCTGGACGACTCGGTGACCCCGGACGAACTGGTGGCTGCAGTCGCCAAAGTTGGCGAGTGTTCGCCGGACAATGTTAAATCCGGCGAAATAAGGAGAGGTCCCGGTGGCGCAGGCACGGTGGTTGTAAAGTGCCCCGTCACGGCTGCAAAAAAAGTTGTAGCCGGACGCTTCCGGGTCGGATGGGTGGCGGTTGGGGTCAAGATTCTGGACAATCTCCCCCTCCGCTGCTTCCGTTGTTTCGCGCAGGGCCATATTGGGGTCCAGTGCCCGTCGGAAATTGACCGCAGCCTGAACTGCAGGCGCTGCGGTCAGGAGGGCCACAAGGCCCGGGAGTGCTCCGCCACGCCCCACTGCTCCGTCTGCGAAGCAGCTGGGAAGAAGGCGGACCACCTCGCTGGGGGCAAGGCTTGTGCCAAGCCCCCAACTAAAAAGGCAGCGAAGAAGGCAGCGGCAAAGGCCAAAAAGGCCAATCAGACGCCTGCAAACCCGCCCCAGGCGGGTGACGAGGAGGATTCCATGGAGGTCCAATAGTTATGGACCTCCGTTTCCTGCAGGGGAACCTCAACCACTCCGCCGCGGCCCAGGACTTATTGGTTCAGGCCATGGCGGAGTGGCAGGTTCATCTAGCGGTTGCCGCCGAGCCGTATCGCGTCCCGACCCGTTCGGATTGGGTCGGGGACCGTGACGGCTTGGTGGCAGTCATTCAGCGTTGCGCGGTGGATGCTGCCCCACTTACTATAATAAATAGAGGTGGGGGCTTTGTAGTGGTCAAGGTCGGTGAGCTGGTTGTGATTGGGGTTTATTTCTCCCCCAATCGACCGCTCGCCGAATTCGAGAGATATCTCGAGTTGGTGGGGGTCGCTGTGGGCCAGTGTGCTCCCGGTCCGGTTGTCGTCCTTGGGGACCTCAATGCCAAGTCTGGGGCTTGGGGTTCCGCGACGACGGACCCTAGAGGGAGAGTGTTGGAGGAGTGGCTGGTGGAGTGTGGTCTGTCCATCCTCAACCGTGGCACAGTAGACACGTGCGTGCGTCGTAATGGGGGGTCAGTCGTGGATGTTTCTTTCGCGACCCCGTCCATTGCACGCCGTGTCCAGGGGTGGCAGGTTCTGGAGAATGAGGAGACGCTGTCAGATCACAGGTACATAACCTTCAGCGTCTCCAGATCGTCTCCGGCCACCCCAAGCGCCCCGAGCCAGCCACGACTGGACGGCCCGCGCTGGGCGATAAAGCGCCTGAACAAAGAATTGCTGCAAGAGGCGGCTCTTGTTCAGGCGTGGCTGCCGGAACCACCACCGGTAGATATAGACGGAGATGCGGCTCGGATCTGCGAGGCCATGACGCAGGTGTGCGACGCTGCGATGCCTCGCGCTAGAGCCCCTCCGTCCAAACAAGGAGTCTACTGGTGGAACGAGGAGATCGCCCGGCTCCGCCGCTCGTGCGTTGAGAGGCGCCGCAACTTCCAGCGGTATCGAAGGCGCCGAAACCGCGACGAAGAGGAGGAGGATCGGCTGTACGCCACGTACAGGGAAGTGGCGGTGGAACTCCGCCTTGCCATTAGCCGTTCCAAGGCAGCGGCGTGGGAGGAGTTGCTGGAGACGTTGGAGAGGGATCCATGGGGTAGGCCGTACAAGTTAGTACGGCAAAAGCTCCATCCTTGGACTCCTCCAATCTCCAGCAGTCTCGAGCCAGAGGTCCTTCAAAGGGTGGTCGAGGCACTGTTCCCAGAAATGGGAACGGACTTTGTGCCTCCTACCATGGCGCCTCCAGCACAGGAGGTGAGAGACTCGGGCACTGAGGACGTGCCCGAGGTCTCAGTAGCGGAGGTGGGTGCGGCCGTGTTACGCATTAAGGGCAAAAACACGGCCCCAGGACCCGATGGCATTCCTTGTCGCGCTTGGGTCCTGGCCCTTGGCGGGGAACAGGGTGCTCTAGAGACCCAAGTAAGGGCGCTTTATAGTAGGTGTGTGCGGGAAGGTGTTTTCCCGCACCGTTGGAAGGAGGGCCGTTTGGTTCTCCTCCGTAAAGAGGGACGGCCGGCCGATGACCCGTCAGGTTATCGGCCCATAGTCTTGCTAGATGAGGCGGGGAAGCTGCTGGAGAGGGTGATAGCCAACCGCCTCATCGAACACATGGGAGTTGTGGGTCCGAATTTGTCGGACGCCCAATTCGGGTTTCGCTGGGGCCGGTCGACGATAGACGCGATCGGCCGCCTGCGGGATATGGCGGAAGTGGAGGTGTCGAGGGGTGGGCTGTTGTTGGCTGTCTCGTTGGATATCAAGAATGCCTTCAACAGTCTGCCCTGGTCGACTATCATGGAGGCACTCCGATATCATGGGGTGCCCCCATACTTGAAGAGACTGGTGGGAAGCTACCTATCGGATAGGGCGGTAGTGTTTCCCACCAGAGATGGAACGGGTGGTCGCCGGCGCATGTCGCGTGGTGTTCCCCAGGGGTCCGTTCTTGGGCCCCTGCTGTGGAACATAGGATACGATCACGTCCTACGCTGTGCAAACCTGCGAGGCGTGGGCGTGATCTGCTATGCTGACGACACCCTTGTGACGGCCCGGGGTTCTGATCTCCGGTCCGCCTTGGTGTTGGCCACCGCTGGTGTCGCAGCGGTGGTTTCGCGAATTAAGCGGCTAGGGCTGGAGGTGGCCCTCCACAAGTCAGAGGCCATCTCTTTTCACGGGCCTCGGCGGAGACCACCTGCCGGCACAAATATTGTGGTCGGGGGAACATCAATCCCGGTCGGGACGACGTTGAAGTACCTCGGCGTCGTCCTCGACAGCAGGTGGGACTTCGGCGTCCACCTGGAGCGCTTAGTCCCGAAGTTGGTGAGCACAGCGGGTGCTCTTGGCCGCCTGCTCCCTAACCTGGGAGGAGGAGATGTGAGTTGCCGCCGTCTGTATATGATGGTGGTTCGATCGATGGCCCTTTATGGGGCCCCGATCTGGGCGGGGTCCCTAAAGAACCGCCACAAGGCCCTTCTGCACCAGGCGCAGAGGGTTATGGCGGTTCGGATCATAAGGGGTTATCGGACCATCTCCCATGGGGTGGCCTGCGTCCTTGCCGGGTCCCTTCCGTGGGAACTTGAGGCCGAGGTTCAATCCTCGGTCTATTGGCGACTGGCAAATGCTCGAACAGAAGGTGAGCGCCCCGCACCCGACGAAGTGGTGCGGTGGCGCATGGACGCCCAGGAAGTGGCTCTGGGCGAATGGCGGCGGCAATTAGAGGGACTGAGCGCTACTAGTGCGGGGTCCCGACGCCGAGTATTGGAGGGTGTCCTTCCCATTTTGGAGGAATGGGTGAGACGGGAGTGGGGGTCAATGTCTTTCCGGCTCACACAGGTTCTCTCAGGGCATGGTTGCTTTGGGAGATACCTGTGCAATGTAGCCGGAAAAGAGATGACCCGGGAATGCCACCACTGTGGCTGTGTGGAGGATACCGCACAGCACACGGTGGAGGTATGCCCTGCATGGGCTGGGCCGCGGGCAGTTTTAACTGTGGCTCTAGGAGGAGGAGACCTCTCGCTGCCGACCGTCATGGAGAAGATGGTCGGCAGTGAGAGTAACTGGAAAGAGATGCTTGCCTTCTGCGAGGACGTGATGTCGCAGAAGGAAGCCGCGGAGCGCGAGAGAGAGCGAGACCCGCTCTCTCAACGGCTCCATCGTGGGCGGGGCGGGCGAGCCAGACGGGGTGCCCGCTCTCAACACAACCCGCCGGGAGGGTCTCGGGCGACAGGTGCGGGGGCACCTGTTGTCCAGTAGCGAGACCTCCCGAGGAGACGATGAGCTTCTGCGCTCATCGCATATGAGGAGGTCCGCCCATTCCATCGGGGCGGACATGGGCCACAGACGAAGCCAGGCGGACTGTTGAGTTACCGCCGGCTTCGTCTTTGCTCAACAAGTGGCGGGAATAGTGAGTTTTTTAGTGGGTATACCTCTACTAGAGGGGAGTCCCACATACCCCGTCTGTGCCCCCCGGCCGGGCGGGGATGCGTAATGCATTTTCCTCACTTAAAAAAAAAAAAAAAAAAAAAAAAAAAAAGGTTTAATCTGCTAGGAGGATATCTGTGTCGGGTAGCGGGAAGAGAGCCGTCACCACAGTGTCATCACTGCGACGGTTGCTTAAATGAGACGGCCCAACACACGCTGGAAGAATGCCCAGCGTGGGCGGAAGAGCGTCATGAGCTCAGAGAAATAGTGGGAAACGACCTTTCCCTACCGACCTTGGTCAATAAAATGGTTGACAGTGAAGAGTCGTGGAGAGCGGTTCTCTCCTTTAGTGAAGCGGTCATGCTTCAGAAGGAAGCGGCAGAAAGAGAGAGGGAGCAAACCTCCGACCTCGCAATCCGCCGCAGAAGAACCGGGCGCCGAAGAGCGGCGCATAATCACCATCTTCCGCCCTGACAGGAGCCAGAGGGCGGTTGACTTGGGGAAGTTGACCGTCTAAAACACCTGGCCCGAGCAGGAAAGCGCGTATTACGTGCAACAGTAGTTGGCTAAGGGTGAACATCACTCAAAATAGGAGTAAAAGCTGAACTGGCTAACGCAGCTGAGGTTTGTGGTAGATTGCTTTTGTGTTCTCACAGCCTCAGTAATCCAAATGCGTTTGAGAAGGAAGTCGATAGTTTTTTAGTCGGTATGCCGTCACTCTGACGGAGAGTCCGACATACCCCCCCAGTTCCCCAAACTGGGGGGGATGCGTAATGCATTTTTCTATCGTTAAAAAAAAAAAAAAAAAAAAAAAGGTTTAATCTGCTACGCAGATGACACTATGTTTATTGCTCGGGGAAATAGCTATCAGGAGGTAGCGCACCTGGCTACAATTGGTTCCACCCTGCTAGTTAGTCGCATCCGTATGTTGGGGTTGAAGGTAGCCCTTGACAAAACCGAGGCCATGATTTTTTATGGGAGAGGAGGTAGACCACCAGCTGGCGCATACATAATAGTGGATAGCGTGCGGGTTATGTTAACGACCCGCATGAAGTACTTGGGGCTTACTCTGGATAGGGCTTGGAACTTTTCCAACCACTTTCAGCTTTTAGCCCCAAAAGTGCACGGAGCAGCGGGATCTTTGGCGCGTCTTTTGCCAAATTTGCATGGACCCAATGCATTTTGCCGATATCTGTATGCAGGTGTTATCCGGTCCATGGTCCTTTATGGTGCACCGGTGTGGGCGGACGCTCTGACTGCCAGTAACAAAGCCCTTCTGCGGAAACCGCAAAGAATTATGGCAATCAGAGCAGTAAGAGGGTACCGCACGGTGTCACATGGTGCCGCATGCGCCATTGCGGGAACCCTTCCTTGGGATAAGGAAGCTGAGGTACTTTCCAAGGTCTATCAGCATAAACTGGAAATGCGGGCACAGGGTTTCCACTTGGCACCCCAGGAGATTCTGCATGCCAGAAAAGAAGCACAAGAAGCCGCTCTGCTAAATTGGGCAGAAGAGCTAGAAGATCCGAGGTATGGCCGATGGACTATTGATGCTATACGTCCTGTGCTAAATGAGTGGATCCACCGAGAGCACGGAACCCTCACGTTCAGGCTGGTGCAGGTACTATCCGGACACGGATGTTTCGGGTGGTACTTGCACAAGTTTGCTCAGAGAGAGACGAGCCCCGCCTGTCATCACTGCGAGGCCACAGAGGACACGGCGCAACACACTCTAGAAGTGTGTGCAGCTTGGACACTGCAGCGTCAAACGCTAGTAGCTTCCATAGGAGGAGATCTTGCGCTGTCGAGTGTAGCTAAAGCCATGCTTGATAGCGCGGAAGGCTGGCAGGCAATGGTTTCATTTTGCGAAGAGGTGATATCGTTAAAGGAGACGGCAGAACGAATCCGAGAGCTGGATCCTTTAGCCGATGTTCTCCGACGAAGAAGAACTGGTAGAAGGCGAAGGCAGTTCAACCGCCAACTTCTGCTTGATGGTGATCAGCAGGACTTGAGGGCGGGGAGCCCCAACTCTGCATTGCACAGGCCACCATCATCGAGGTATGCAAACTCGCATCCACTTCTATCCGAGGATGTGACCCGAGGTGTTCGTCCAAGGTGAACCATCACCGACAGAGTCGCGGTAGAATCCGACCGGGACCCCGTGGCTTTGTCAGGTGCGGATGCAGCGTCGAATCACACATCATCTGGTGATGAGTGGTTCGACGATGCATTGGCACTAAGGTGAGCGCAGAAGATTCGGTGGGTTTTTAGTCGGTATACCGTCAGTTGCTAATGTATTAGTTAGTAGCGGACGGAGAGCCCGACATACCCCCTCTGTTCTCCCCGAACTGAGGGGGATGCGTAATGCATTTTCCCACCGAAAAAAAAAAAAAAAAAAAAAAAAAAAAAAGGTTAGGTTAGGTTAGGTTCCCCCCAAATGGGTTCTGCCTTGTCGTGGCTGGGGGGCTCAGTAGTCGTAGTGGTACGACGAAGCCAAAAGAACCCGAGGAGGCTCGCACGGCGCCCTGGAGAGTCCGGGTAGCGGCGTTGCGGGTGTAGGCGGCCTTGAATGGCTGCGGGACTCGGTCGGCGTCTCGGCCTTATGCTGAGTAGCGGCGACGCGGGTCGGATAGGCCTCTCCGCGCGTCCCTCTGTTTCAGCAGAGGGTGCAGTGTGACGAGGCAAGGTCCAGGAGTTTGTGCTGGGATGGTAACGGTTCTGGCATAGATACCTGGTGAGAACCACTTGGTGGTCGGAGGAGTTGTTTGTTTGCGCATTGCGCGGATGAAGCAGAGTTTGGGCTTGGCGTGCGCTTACCCCGCCGTCAGGCAGGTAGTGGGGGACTTGTCTTCCCTGCCGCCAGCTCGAAATCGTAATCCTGTAACAGTTGCGGATCACGTCTCGTGATTGGAGCAGGACCGAGGGCCTTGGCTTTATTGCCCGGGCTGCGAGGAGTAAACCTCTATAAAAAATCCCGAAGGACAAGTGGCGGTGCAGCACGAGGTCCTTTCTCTTCGGAGGAGGGCTGGCCGGTAAAGCCAGTCGCTACTGCATCTAGGCGTTGCGCCTTGGTTAGGTCCACCTAACCCTTCCAGGACACACGTGGGCTCTGTCTTGGTCGTATTTTTTACCCCCCGGTACTCGTGGGATCTATTATGGAAAACTTACATAAAAACCAAAACCAAAAGGAGGGCGGCCGCCTGGAATGCCGCATCGTAGGAGTTGCTGCAGAGCCTGTAAAGGTGTCTGGTGCGGACGCTTCGGCGTCATTGAGGAGTGTGGACGCTTCGGCGTCACGGAGTGGTAAAGACACTTCGGTGTCGAAGAATGTCGCTAGGGAAGCTGTGGTGGTCCTGAGGAGAGTAGACGCCGTGGTGACCCCTGTGGCAGAGATGCTGGAGAGGACCAGATGTCCATCCCTGGTCACCAGTTTGGAGAGTGGGGAATCGGACTACAAGTCTGTCCCCGACAGCCGGCTTCCGGTGAGGTTCTGGAGGAAGAAGCCTCCTACTTCTAAAAGGGCTAGAAGTAGTGAATCCGACTCGGACCGTCCTCGGAGTCCTCACGGAGAGAACTCTAAACAGGTGATGACTCGGTCGAAGCGCGGTCGCGGAAGGCCCCCTATCACGGGCCAGTACGTCGGCCTGGCTAAAGCTAGGGCTGAGCTCAAAGCCGCAGAGCGACAGGCGATGGACTTGGAGTCGGAGAAGGAGGTGGCAGCAGCAACGCCCAAGGCGCGGTCAGATGCTGCCACCAATTACCTGGGTGCCTCGACCTCTTGGGGCTCAACAAGGGAGGCCTCAGCCGTCGCCCTATCTGATAGGGTAAAGGAGAGCCTGACGGCCATAGAATTGGTTGGGAGTAAGTCGGGCAACCTTAAGGGCACTTTCCAAAGTGCCCTGAAAAAGTCCGCGGAAGTGCTGCGGGAGGTGTTTGAGGAGTTGGCCTCTCGAACGCCTGCCGAAGAAGTATTAAAACTTCAGGCGGAGAATGCCCTGCTTAAGGGTCAGCTTAATCAGCTAGGCGGGGAGTTGGCTGCGCTTAGGGCCGAAGTAAGGAGCAACAGAGAGTGCGCTGCTCCTTCCCCAGCTTTTGAGGAGCTGGGGCGAGATCTCCGAGCCTCACTGGCAAAAATGGATGCCCGGCTTGATAGCCTGGAGGTAGACGGGCGGCTTTTGCCTGAGAAGCGCCACCGCCCGCCTCTGGCAGCGGATAAGCCGCGTGAGGTCTCGCCGATCCTGACTCAGACAGCGAGAAAATCTCCGGTGGAAAAACCTGCCCCCACGTCGTATGCGGGGGCGACTAAGAAGGCACCGGTGACAAAAGCTGCCTCTGGAGAAAAGGGGAATAGAAGCAAAGCGCCTGCACCCGCCCCGGCGGCTCCTGCCCCGACGGCTCCTACCCCGGCTGCCCCTGCTCCGGCAAGCCAGACGCAAGAAGAGGGCTGGCAAAAAGTGGGCCCGCGCCGCAATAGGCAGCGCAAGGAACCGGCTGACAGGGTGCCAAGGACATCGGCACCTAAAAAGCCAGAGGCGTCCAAACCGGCTACGGCTAGAAAAGCCAAGGCCCCAAAGGTCCGAGCCCGCCGCTCAGCTGCGGTTGTGATTGCGCTGCAGCAGGGGGCAGTGGAGAGAGGGCGAACGTACGGAGAAGTGATCTCGGAGGCCAAGTCTAAACTGGACTTGGAAGAGCTCGGGATCACCTCCGTACGCTTCCGGCAAGCGGCGACTGGGGCTCGCATCTTAGAAGTCCCAGGAGCGGAGAGTGGCGGCAAAGCCGACTTACTAGCGGAAAAGCTCCGGGGGCTTTTTACAACGGAAGATGTAAAGGTCTCCAGGCCAGTGACCTCAGTTGATCTTCGAGTAACCGGTCTGGATGACTCAGTGACCCCGGACGAGCTGGTGGCTGCAGTCGCCAAAGTGGGCGAGTGTTCGCCGGAAGTTATTAAATCCGGCGAAATAAGGAGGGGTCCCGGTGGCGCAGGCACGGTTATTGTAAAGTGCCCCGTCACGGCTGCAAAAAAAGTTGTAGCCGGACGCTTCCGGGTCGGATGGGTGGCGGTTGGGGTCAAGATTCTTGACAATCTTCCCCTCCGCTGCTTCCGTTGTTTCGCGCAGGGCCACATTGAGGTCCAGTGCCAGTCGGAAATCGACCGCAGCCTGAATTGCAGGCGCTGCGGTCAGGAGGGCCACAAGGCCCGGGAGTGCTCCGCCACGCCCCACTGCTCCGTCTGTGAAGCAGCTGGGAAAAAGGCGGACCACCTCGCTGGGGGCAAGGCCTGTGCCAAGCCCCCAACTAAAAAGGCAGCGAAGAAGGCTGCGGCAAAGGCAAGAAAGGCCAAACCGCAGCCTGCAAACCCGCCTCAAGCGGGTAGCGAGGAGGATTCCATGGAGGTCCAATAGTTATGGACCTCCGATTCCTGCAGGGGAACCTCAACCACTCCGCCGCGGCCCAGGATTTATTGATCCAGGCCATGGCGGAGTGGCAGGTCCATATAGCTGTTGCTGCCGAGCCGTATCGCATCCCGACCCGTTCTAACTGGGTTGGGGATCGTGATGGCTTGGTAGCAATTACACAGCATTGCGCGGAGAGTGCCGCTCCACTTACTCTTGTTTACAGAGGTAGGGGTTTTGTGGTTGCTAAAGTCGGCGAGCTGGTCGTAATTGGGGTATATTTTTCCCCCAATCGTCCGCTCGCTGAATTCGAGTGTTATCTCGCATTAGTGGGGGTCGCTGTAGGTCAGAGCTCTCCCTGTCCTGTTGTCGTCCTTGGGGACCTCAATGCCAAGTCTGGGTCTTGGGGTTCCGCGACGACGGACCCTAGGGGGAGAGTTTTGGAGGAGTGGCTGGTGGAGTGTGATCTGTCGATCCTCAACCGCGGCACAGTGAACACGTGCGTGCGTCGTAATGGGGGGTCAGTCGTGGATGTTTCTTTCGCGACCCCGTCCATTGCACGCCGTGTCCAGGGGTGGCAGGTTTTGGAGAATGAAGAGACGCTGTCAGACCACCGTTACATAACGTTCAGCGTCTCCAGACCGTCTCCGGCCACTTCAAGAGCCCCGAGCCAGCCACGACTGGATGGCCCGCGCTGGGCGATAAAACGCCTGAATAAAGAGTTGCTGCAGGAGGCGGCTCTTGTTCAGGCGTGGCTGCCGGAACCACCACCGGTAGATGTGGACGGGGATGCGGCTCGGATCTGCGAGGCCATGACGCAGGTTTGTGACGCTGCGATGCCTCGCGCTAGAGCCTCTCCGTCCAAACAAGGAGTCTACTGGTGGAACGAGGAGATCGCCCAGCTCCGACGCTTGTGCGTGGAGAGGCGCCGAGATTTTCAGCGGTATCGGAGGCGCCGAAACCGCGACGAAAGCGAAGAGGATCGGCTGTACGCTAAGTACAGGGAAGTGGCGGTGGAACTCCGCCTTGCCATTGGCCGGTCCAAGGCCGCGGCGTGGGAGGAGTTGCTGGAGACGTTGAAGGGGGATCCTTGGGGTAGGCCATACAAGCTTGTAAGGCAAAAGCTACGCCCTTGGACTCCTCCCATCTCCAGCAGCCTAGAGCCGGAAGTCCTCGAAAGAGTGGTCGAGGCACTGTTCCCAGAAATGGGAACGGACTTTGTGCCTCCCAATATGGCACCGCCGGAACAGGAGGCGGGAGACTCGAACACTGAGGATGTGCCCGAGGTCTCTGTAGCGGAGTTGGGTGCGGCCGTGTTGCGCATTAAGTGCAAAAACACGGCCCCAGGACCCGATGGCATTCCTTGCCGCGCTTGGGTCCTGGCCCTTGGCGGGGAGCAGGGCGCTCTAGAGCCCCGATTAAGAGCTCTCTTTAATAGGTGTGTGCGGGAAGGTGTTTTCCCGCACCGTTGGAAGGAGGGCCGTTTGGTCCTCCTCCGAAAGGAGGGACGGCCGGCCGATGACCCGTCGGGTTATCGGCCTATAGTATTGCTAGATGAGGCGGGGAAGCAGCTGGAGAGGGTGATAGCCAACCGCCTCATCGAACACATGGGCGTTGTAGGTCCGAATTTGTCGGACGCCCAATTTGGGTTCCGCTGGGGCCGGTCGACCATAGACGCGATCGGTCGCCTACGGGACATGGCAGAGGAGGAAGTTTTGAGGGGCGGGCAGTTGTTGGCTGTCTCATTAGACATAAAAAATGCCTTCAACAGCCTGCCCTGGTCGACTATTATGGAGGCACTCCGCTATCATGGAGTGCCCCCGTACTTGAAGAGATTGGTGGGGAGCTACCTATCGGATAGGGCGGTAGTGTTCCCCACCAGAGATGGAACGGGTGGTCGCCGGCGCATGTCGCGCGGTGTTCCCCAGGGGTCTGTTCTAGGGCCCCTGCTATGGAACATCGGCTACGATCACGTCCTACGCTGCGCTAACCTGCGAGGCGTGGGCGTGATCTGTTACGCCGATGACACCCTAGTGACAGCCCGGGGTTCTGATCTCCGGGCTGCCTTGGTGTTGGCCACCGCTGGAGTGGCGGCAGTGGTGTCGAGGATTCGACGGCTGGGGCTAGAGGTGGCCCTCCACAAGTCCGAGGCTATTTGTTTTCACGGGCCTCGGCGGAGACCACCTGCTAGTACCAGCATAGTGGTGGGGGGAACCTCAATTGCAGTCGGGACGACGTTGAAATATCTTGGCGTCGTCCTCGACAGCAAGTGGGATTTTGGGGTTCACCTGGAACGTTTGGTCCCAAAGTTGGTGGGAACGGCAGGCGCTCTTAGCCGCCTGCTTCCAAACATAGGAGGTGGAATGGTGGGCTGCCGCCGCCTGTATATGGGAGTGGTCCGATCGATGGCCCTTTATGGGGCCCCGATCTGGGCGGGATCGCTGAAAAACCGCCATAAAGCCCTTCTGCATCAGGCGCAGAGGGTCATGGCGGTTAGAGTCGTAAGGGGGTTTCGGACCATTTCCCATGGGGTGGCCTGTGCGCTAGCAGGATCCCTGCCGTGGGAGCTCGAGGCCGAGGTTCAATCCTCGGTCTACTGGCAACGGGCAGACGCTCGTAATCAGGGCGACCGCCCAGCGCCTGATGAAGTGGTGCGGTGGCGAATGGACGCCCAGGAAGTGGCTCTGGGTGAATGGCGGCGGCAGCTCGAGGAGCTGAGCACTACGGGTGCGGGTTCCCGACGCCGATTATTGGAGGGAATCCTGCCCATTCTAAATGAATGGGTGGGACGGGAGTGGGGGTCACTCTCTTTCCGGCTTACACAGGTTCTCTCAGGGCATGGCTGTTTTGGGAGATACCTGTGTGTCGTAGCTGGAAAGGAGATGACCCAGGAATGCCACCATTGTGGCTGTGTGGAGGATACTGCACAGCACACAATGGAGGTATGCCCTGCATGGGCTGGGCTGAGAGCAGAACTCACTGTGGCCTTAGGAGGTGGAGACCTCTCGCTGCCGACTGTCATGGAGAAGATGGTCGGCAGTGAAAGAAACTGGGAGGCGATGCTTGCCTTCTGCGAGGATGTGATGTCGCAGAAGGAAGCCGCGGAGCGCGAGAGAGAGCGAGACCCGCTCTCTCAACGGCTCCATCGTGGGCGGGGCGGGCGAGCCAGACGGGGTGCCCGCTCTCAACACAACCCGCCGGGAGGGTCTCGGGCGACAGGTGCGGGGGCACCTGTTGTCCAGTAGCGAGACCTCCCGAGGAGACGATGAGCTTCTGCGCTCATCGCATATGAGGAGGTCCGTCCATTCCATCGGGGCGGACGTGGGCCACAGGCGAAGCCAGGCGGACTGTTGAGTTACCGCCGGCTTCGTCTTTGCTCAACAGTGGCGGGAATAGTGAGTTTTTTAGTGGGTATACCTCTACTACAGAGGGGAGTCCCACATACCCCGTCTGTGCCCCCCGGCCGGGCGGGGATGCGTAATGCATTTTCCTCACTTAAAAAAAAAAAAAAAAAAAAAAAAAAAAAAAAGGTTAGGTTAGGTTAGGTTAGGTTAGGTTAGGTTGGGGTGGTAAGTCGGGTAACCTCCACGTGGTGCACCCTGGTAGCATCATGGAACACTTCTGCAGAGCACTGTAGAAGTGTTCCATGGTGGCCAATAACTCGACACGGTGGGCCTCTCCACGTGTCCCTCGGAACAGCCGAGGGAACTGTGAGATGAGACAAAGTGAAGGAGTCTAGGCTTTTGCTTGGAAGGCGAAGCAAACGTTCTTCTCAGAGCGTTGTATTCGTAAATGAGGAGGTCATGGTATCCATTTTGTGGATTCGAGAGGAGACGTTACCACATCCCAATATAATGGTTTGGCGCTCGCCGAGGGGAGTATTGAGTGTGTGAGTCCGGACATGTGCTGTTGGGTCCCACCCGCGGCCGCATGCGGTCTTGGGTGGGAAATGACGGTGGGTGTCCGGGCTCACACACTGAGTATGGTCAGGGGGAACCTGGCCGCTAGGGCGCCACTTCTGCGGGGGACCTCACCCCCTTCACAAAAAAGGAAATTCATGAAATGGCGAACTGTAAAAAACAACGACCCCAGGGAGGTACCGGCCTTGACGAGGCCGGGGAATCCTCCAGTGCTACGGCACTCAGCCCCTCGTACTCTGGGGGGGGCAACAGCCGCTGTTTGGGAATTACGACCCAAAACTTAGATTTAGTAGGTATGGAAGAAGCAGTAGTACCTACGAATGCGCTAGAACCAAGCGCAAGCGTAGAGACGGCTACGTCAGCGCGGTCCGAAGAGACCGGCCGACTTTGGAAACGAGACCGCGAGAGACGGCATCGAGGTAACTCGGCATCGTCTAGTGGAGCGGAGAGTCGGAGTCGAAGTAGGAGTCGAAGTCGAGCTCGAGGTTCTGCAATACTTGAAACTCCTGTCTCAGGTATCGCAGAATTTCGACAAAAGAGGGAATTATTCCTAAAAAGGAAAAATGAGAGATGCGAGGAGGCTCAAAATCTGGTTGAAGGCCAGATACAGAAGGCCCAAGAACATTGGGCGGCACTAGGGCAGGTGGCTGCTGCTTCGGTAGAGGCAGACGGCGCAACGGTTCATTCTCTGTCAGAGAGGATTCTCGGAGACTTGGACATCATCCACAACGTAGCGACTAAGTCAGGGAACCTCAAGGGGACTTTTGTGCGTGCTCTGAGGGAGTCTGCAGCCTCAATCAAAATGGCGGCAGAAATACTCTGCAAGCGATCCTCTACGGAGGAGACAGAAAAACTGCAGAGGGATAATGCTCAGCTGCAGACGGAAGTGGCTGAGCTACGCAAGGAAATGGCAGAGCTTAGAAATGAGGTGGCATCCTCGCGTGTCCAGGAGGCTCTGAAACCATCACTCTCCCAGCAATCTGCGCCTGAGAGGATGGAAGTCCCGGATTCTCTGCCCGTGCAGAGAGAGAGTGGAATAGGCGTGGAAGAGCTCACGCGTTCTATCATGCTGCAGGTTGGCAGTATGGTGAGTGCCCGGCTTGAAGCTTTGGAGGGGCGCCTGCCCCCAGAAAAGCGCATCCGTCCACCGCTAGCAGCTGACTGCAACAAGGAGGCTTTATCTACTGTGGCTCCACAGTCTAAGAGGTCTGAAACTGTGCCTGTAAAGCACGGGGCAACGAAGGCGCAACAGCGACAGCAGCAGAAGAATGCTGCTCCTAGGTCGATGCAAAAGCCCCAGGCGACAGAAGATCAAGAGTGGACGAAAGTGGTCCGAGGGGGAAGCAAAAAGAAGGTAGGCCCTAAGCCTGCGGCCCCTGATACCACTGCGACCGCAACGTCGAAGTCTAAAGCTCCAGCTGTTGCTGCACCAACGAAGGCAGCGGCAAAGAAAGCGGGACGTAAGTCAGGCAAAAAGGTGGGGAAATTGAGCACTCCACGATCTTCAGCTGTAGTTATAACACTGCAGCCGGAAGCTGAGAAAGAGGGCATAACTTATGCCAAAGTGCTTGCAGAAGCGCGGGAAAAAATAGCCCTTGCTGACTGTGGTATTGGCTTAACTGGCTTACGTTTCCGCCAAACTGCAACAGGTGCTCGAATATTGGAGGTACCGGGTGCGACGAGTGGTCCCCAAGCAGACTCACTGGCGCAAAAGCTCCGAGAGTCTATTGGAGGTATGGCAAATGTGTCGAGACCTACGAAATGCGCAGAGATGCGCGTCACAGGGATGTGCGACTCGGTAACTCCAGAGGAGGTAACTTCTGCAGTGGCACAGCAAGGTGGCTGCCTCATGGAACATGTAAAAGTAGGGATACTTCGGCGTGACTCTTGGGGCAACAGCTCTGTTTGGGTGAGATGTCCAGTAGCAGCTGTGAAAAAGCTAGGGGCCACTGGCCGCCTTATGGTCGGCTGGATTTCAGCACCAGTAACCGTGCTGAAACCCAGACCCATGAGATGTTACAGGTGTCTGCAGAGCGGACACGTACGTGCCAAGTGCATCTATGAGGTAGACCGCAGCGATGAATGTTATCGCTGCGGAAGCACTGGCCACAAGGCGGCTAACTGTAGAGCGACTGCACCAAAGTGTTCGCTCTGCGCCGCTGCTAACAAACCGGCGGACCACATGTTGGGGAGTAAAAAGTGCTCCCCACCTAAGTCCAAGAAAAGGGCTCAGCTGACTGCCGAGAGCAGCCCTCCGTCTGAATCGGCGGGGGAAGAGGCGATGATCACTAGTTAGTTAGTTAGTTATGGATCATCACTTTCTTCAGGCGAATATCAACCACTGCGCTGGTGCTCAGGACTTGCTCCTGCAGTCAATGGCGCAGTGGATGATAGAAGTGGCGATAGTGTCGGAGCCGTACTTCGTCCCTCCCCGGGATAACTGGATAGGGGACGTTGATGGTATGGTAGCTATTGTGACCTCGACAGCTGTTGGGCCCCTTATGGTGGTTGCTAAAGGTAGGGGTTACGTCGCAGTCAGATGGAAGGAATGGGTCATCATAGGGGCTTACTTCTCTCCGAATGCAACTAGGGCTGAACTCGAAACGTTTCTCGGTAGGATGGGAGCCTTAATTGGCCAAACTCATCCCCGCCCTGTGCTTTTCGCTGGGGATCTCAATGCCAAGTCATTGGCATGGGGATCTTCAGTGACTAATGCTTGGGGAGAGACGCTAGAGGAGTGGGTGACGACGACTGGCCTATGTGTACTGAATCAGGGGTCAGTAAACACATGTGTGCGGCAGAATGGTGGCTCTATTGTGGATGTTACGTTCGCATCTCCCGTTTTGGCGCGCCGCGTAAGTGGATGGAGAGTACTAGAGGAAGTGGAAACTCTATCGGATCATTTGTACGTCCAGTTTAGTGTCACCGATTCCTCGGACACTGGAGGCAGACATCAGAGACGGCAGGCTTCGACATCACCCAAATGGGCTCTGCGGAGCCTGGACAGTCAACTGCTGATCGAGGCAGCGATTGTGCAGGCTTGGCTGACCCCACCAGATGGACCGGTGGATGTAGAGGAGGAGGTAGAGTGGTTTCAGAGTGCAATGTCGCAAATCTGTGACGCTAGCATGTCCCGGGCCAAACCTCATTTTTCTAGGCGGCGAGTATTCTGGTGGTCGCAAGAAATTGCCGACCTCCGCAGAGGTTGCGTGGAGACCCGACGCCAGTACACCAGGCATCGCCGACTGCGACATAGAGATGTGGAAGTGGAGGAACAGTTGTATGCGGAGTACAGAGCTTCTGTCAAGGCTCTGCATCTGTCCATTCGCACAGCAAAGGAACAAGCAAAGACGGAACTCCTCGAGACTCTTAACAACGATCCATGGGGACGCCCTTATAAAATGGTTAGGGATAAAATCCGACCATGGGCACCTCCGCTGACTGAGAGTCTTGAACCAGAATTGGTCGAGGCTATTGTCTCTGGCTTGTTTCCTAATGGGTCGGAGTATCAGCCACCGGAAATGATTTCGGTAGGCAGTCAGACTAGGAGAGTTGATGACGAAGTGCCACCAGTTATGGAGGTGGAGCTGGACTTGGCCATTCGAAAACTCCGGGCCAAAAACAAAGCTCCGGGGCCGGACGGAATACATGGTCGAGCTTGGGTGCTAGCACTGAGGGAGCTCGGGGATCGATTTCGGAGACTGCTTGATGCTTGTCTAGAGTCGGGTCGGTTCCCAACTAAGTGGAAGACGGGCAGGCTCGTCCTGCTAAGAAAAGCTGGGCGCCCAGCAGACTCTCCGTCTGCTTACAGGCCTCTGGTGATGTTGGATGAGGCAGACAAATTATTCGAGAGAATAATTGCTTTTCGCCTTATTCGACATCTCAGATGGGAGGGACCGGATCTGTCTGAACACCAGTTTGGATTCCGGGCGGGCAGATCGACAATGGATGCCATCAAATTCATAAAGGCCTCCTCGGAAGAAGTAGTAGCAAGCGGCGGTGTGATGTTGGCGGTATCCCTGGATATAGCCAACGCGTTCAATACACTGCCGTGGGCCTGCGTTAGGGAGGCGCTAAAGTATCACGAAGTGCCCCCCTATCTTAGTCGGATCGTGGCTGCCTACCTTTCTGACAGGGTCGTTTCGTACCCTAGTCGAAATGGTGGGTTGCTAAGAAGAGAGATGTCGTGCGGTGTCCCACAGGGTTCGGTCTTAGGGCCGCTCTTGTGGAACATCGGTTACGATTGGGTATTGCGAGGATCTCTTAATCCAGGCGCTGGCGTTGTTTGCTATGCTGACGATACGCTAGTGACTGCCCGGGGCGAGACATTTGAGGATGCTGTCCGTCTTGCTACTGTTTCGTTAGCACAAGTCTTGGATAGAATAGGGCTGTTGGGACTCCGGGTGGCGCTCAATAAGTCGGAGGCCATGTGTTTCCATGGCCCTCGGCGGGCGCCCCCAAGAGATTCCCAAATCACAATAGGGACAGTCAATATCGAGGTCGAGTCCAAGATGAAATATCTTGGGCTCTACCTCGATAGTAGGTGGAACTTTCGCGAGCACTTCACTCGCATGGTCCCCCGACTGATGGGAGCGGCAAATGCGCTGAAGCGCGTAATGCCTAATCTCGGAGGACCCAAGGCGGCTAGCCGCCACTTGTATCTGGGGGTGGTGCGGTCCATGGCCCTTTATGGGGCTCCAGTGTGGGCACCGTTGGCTGAACGGAATATTGCCTTACTGAGGAGAGCTCAGAGGGTGATGGCCATCGGTGTCATACGCGGGTATCGCACTGTTTCTAACGAGGTGGCGTGCGTATTGGCGAGTTCTCCTCCATGGGACCTAGAGGCGGAGTGCCTTTTGGCATCCTATGAGCGACGGAAAGAGCTTCGGCTCAGGGGAGAGTACCCGCCGCCAGCGACTGAAGAGCTCGCTTGGAAGCGCTACCTACGCGAGGCACTGGTAGAAGAGTGGGGGAAGCGGCTGGAGGAGCCTAGTGCCGGCTACTGGACAATAGAAGCTGTCCGACCAGTTCTGAGTGAATGGTTGGACAGGGCGCATGGGTCGCTTTCCTTCCGGCTGGTGCAGGTACTGACGGGACATGGTTGTTTCGGTAAGTATCTGTGCCGAATAGCTCGAAGGGAACCGACAACCGCGTGCCATCACTGCAGGTGTGAAGAAGACACGGCGATACACACGCTTCAAGCGTGTGAAGCCTGGGCTGAGGAGCGCTGTGCTCTCGTCGCTGTCATTGGCGATGACCTCTCTCTCCCAGCATTGATAAAATCAATGCTGGAAAATGAGACAATGTGGAACGAGGTGGAATCCTATTGCGAAACCATCATGTCGCAGAAGGAGACTGCGGAGCGTGAGAGGGAGATAACCACTGATCTACCAATCCGCAGTCGGAGAGCTAGACGTGGAAGGAGGCGGAGGCTCTTTGACGATGTCCTCCTACGACCTCCATGACCAGGGCATCGGTGGTAGGCTCGGGGGAGTCTATCGCCGAATAAAAGTTGCCCGAGGCGGTGCGCGTGTTTCCACGCGCTTCTGAGCAGGTGTTGGTGGAGCCTGGCTCTATCACAAACTAAGAGGAGCTCACGCAGGAGTAACTGAGCTGACACCGATGGGGTTCCGGAAGTATTACTCACCGAATTCCCGTGACCCTATCAACAAGTGTGCGACGGAAGCACCGGTGGGTTTTTAGCCGGTAAGAGTCCGGCATAACCTTTGCGAGCCCCTGATCGCAAAGGTATCCATGAGGATTTCCCCATCGAGAAAAAAAAAAAAAAAAAAAAAAAAGGTTAGGTTAGGTTAGGTTAGGTTAGGTTAGGTTAGGTTCCCCCCCATGGGTTCTGCCTTGTCGTGGCGGGGGGGCTCAGTAGTTGTAGTTTATACGACGAAGCCAAACGAACCCGAGGAGGGCCTCTCCGCGTGTCCCTCTGATATTTAGCAGAGGGCACAGTGTGAAGAGGCCGCAGAGGAAAGGATTTCCTACTCTGCCGGGAGAGGGGCGAGCTTTCTAAAGCCGCCATTTATCCACTTGCTGGATGGAGATGGACCAAATCCCAATATATGGTTTAGCGCCCGCCGAGGGGAGTATTCAGCTTGTGAATTCGGACCTGTTCTGTTCTTATTGACAGTTTGGGTCCGGGTTCACACGCTGAGTATGGTCGGGGGGAACCCGGCCGCTAGGGCGCTACCTTTTTGGGGGACCTCACCCCCAATCAAAAAAAAGGAAATCATGAAATGGCGAATTCGGAAAAACAACGACCCCAGGCGGGTACCGACCTCTCTGAGGCCGGGGAATCCCGCAGTGCTACGGCACTCTGCCCCTCGTACTCTGGGGGGGGCACCAATCCGTCTGAGAGCTCTGGCTCTCGAGTAAGAGGTAGAAAGAGGGGCCTTTTTAAAAGACCCCAAGCTTTGCTGAATGCGGCGTGTGACAGAAGTGGTGAGGAGTCTGATGGATCTATGTTATCTGTCTGCTCCCACGCTTCTTCAGCGTCAGATATTCCCCTTGCTGTTTTCAAGCGGGGAAAAAGGAAGCCGGAACCGATAGAGAATACTCCTGATCCAAAGAGGTCAAATAAGGGTAACTCTCTTGTCGCGTTCCTTAAGGATAAGTCCGAGGAGGACGAGGTTTTTGACCCGTCTGTTCCTCCTACACACACGAGGACGAAAAACAAACTTCCTAAAATGGAAGATCTGGGAAAGGAAATGCAGGGACAGGCAACGGAGGATTTGGGTGCCTGCATCAAAGCTCAACTGGAAACGGTTGAGAAGATTGCGGACAAGTCCAAAAATTTAAGGGGAGACTACACCCATGGCCTGCGCCTTGCCGTAAGGAAGGTTCATGCAGCTGTTGCGGAATTGGCTCAACGGACGGTCGCAAACGCCAACATCGAGCGATTGGAGAGAGAGAATGCCGAGCTGCGATCGCAGATGGCAGACCTCTCAACAAGGATGGAGAAATTGACGGAGTCAATTCAGCAGCAGCCTTGTTCCCAAGGTAGCGCTGCCACCGCCGCTGAACCAGCGACGACACCATCTGTCGCTGGTGGAAAGGAATGGGAAGGCAGTCTCATGAAGCGCATTGGCGATCTCATGGACAGGAAGTTGGCTGCAGCTATAAAAGCTCAGCCCTCTTCCTCCCATGGGAGTACAGCCCCTGCCGCATCATCACGGTTAATTGGGACGCCTGGCAAGGGCAAAGGGAATCGCCCATCGCCTGTTACTTCTCAGCCACCCGTGCAGTCGTGGTCTTCTGAGTCGCAGGTGCCCCAAGCGTCAGCGTCCTCATGGGCGACAGTGGCGGGGAAAAAAGGGAAGGGAAAGAAGGCCAATCAGAAGGCACCTGAGCAGAAAAAGTCTGCTCTGAAAGTTGGCTCTACAGCTGGCATTAGGGATGGTGCTACAGCAGGCACAAGGGCTAGTCAAAAGACTGGCCAGAAGGCTGGACCAAAGGCTAGACCAAAGGCTGGCAAAAAAGGTGGTTCTGCGCCGAAGCCTTCGCGGCTGCCAGCTACTGCGGCTATCACGGTGACAATTCCGGAGGGTTCAGATGTCACCCAGGCCGCGGTGATGGCGGCTGCGAAGGCTCGGGTCAAGTTGGCCGATGTTGGAATTGACACAGTCAAATCCAGGAAGGCCATCACTGGCGGTTTAATTTTGGAGGTAACTGGGCCTGACTGCGTCTCTAAAGCGGACGCCTTGGCTGAACGCATGCGCGTGGCCCTCGCGGATCTAGGTGTGCGTGTTGTACGCCCAGTGAAAACGGGGGAGTTGCGGCTGAAGGACCTCGACGACAGCGTCACACCTCAAGAGGTGCAAACTGCAGTTGCCGAGTCTGGAGGCTGCTCAACCGATGACGTGCGGGTGGGCGAAATTCGCCGCTCACCCACTGCCCTGGGCACGGTGTGGGTCCGCTGTCCACTAGCTTGCGTGCGCAAGCTAGCCGCGGCAAAGCACGTCGTCGTCGGCTGGGTGTCTTCTCGGGTGGATTATCTTGCCACGAGACCGCTCCAGTGCTTCCGGTGCCTGGAGTACGGTCACGTACGCAGCATGTGTCAGAGCACAGTGGACCGTAGCAGCTTATGCTACGGGTGTGGCGAACCCGACCATCGGGTAAGTCAGTGCACTCGTCCGCACAGGTGTCCACTGTGCTCCGATAAGGGTTGTAAGGCTGAACATAGGATGGGTAGCAAGAAATGCTCTCCTCCTAAGGGTAAGGGTAAGGGAAAACCAGTTCCCCCCCCTTCAGCCCCAGCACCGGAAGACAAAGCGGCTCCAACAAAGGGGGCCGCTCAGTCGGGCCAAAGCCCGCCGCCCCAGGAAGCCATGGAGGCTTCTTAATGGATCACACCTTAAGAATCCTCCAGTGCAATCTGAACCACTGCCGGAGTGCGCAGGACCTGGTCCTGCAAACCTTCGCGCAGTGGTCGATTGCACTTGCCGTCGTCGCGGAGCCCTACAACGTCCCGAACCATCCTCGCTGGTTCGGAGACGACATGGACTCCGTCGCTATTTACTGGGGTGGTGGCCAAGGTGACCCCCTCTGTGCCCTTATTGAGAAGGGACAGGGTTTCGTGGCCACAAAATGGGGTCGCTTAGCCGTTGTGGGCTGTTACGTCTCTCCCAACTGTACCCTCGTAGAATACGAGGCGTACCTGGATGCGGTAGGCAACTGCATTCGCAGGTGCTCGCCGCGTCCTGTGCTTGTTTTGGGCGACTTCAACGCGCACGCTCGTGCGTGGGGGAGTCCTCAAGATAACCGTAGGGGAGAGACCGTGCTGGAATGGACGGCGGGTATGGACCTCCGATTGTTAAATCAGGGGTCTGTAAGCACGTGTGTGCGGTGGCAGGGGGAGTCGATCGTGGACCTTTCATGGGCGACTCCTTCTGCCACACACCTGGTAACGGGATGGAGAGTTGCGGAGGAGATGGTCACGTTATCTGACCATCGCCACATTGTGATCAATGTGGCCCTCCGCCCCCCCGACCGTGTGTCCCGCCGTCGTGGCAGCCCGCCGCGACGATGGGCTCTCAAGCGGCTCGACAGGGATCTGCTCGAAGCCGCCGCCATTGTCGCGGCCTGGCCGGATGGAAACGCCGGAGAGATTCTGCCCGATCCTGAGAGGGAGGCGGCATGGTTCCGGGCATCGATGACGTCGATATGCGACGTATCGATGCCCCGAGCCATGCCAACCAAGCTAAAGGGGGTGTACTGGTGGTCAGAGGAGATAGCGGAGCTGCGAGGCAGAGTTTTCCGCTCCCGACGCCAGTACACTAGCGCCCGAAGAAGGCGCCGAGCCCTTGCCGAAGAGGTGGATAGTGCGTATAGGGCATACAGAGACGCTACCAAGGTGCTCCAGTCGGCAATAGCCGACGCCAAGGCTCGGGCCTGGAGCGAGCTCCTGGAGGGACTGAATAGGGATCCATGGGGGCGCCCGTACAGGATGGTACTGGGCAAGCTCAGACCGTGGGTCCCTCCAGTGACGGAAACCCTGGACCCTGAGTTTGTGGGGGAAGTGGTTGATACACTCTTTCCTAGGGTCCAGGACAGTCCCTCGCCCCTCGTGTCATCATCGGCACCGACCATCTGGTCCGATGAACTGGGGGTGACAGAACAGGAGCTGGTTCGAGCCGTTAAGCGTCTCGGGGCCCGTAACACGGCTCCAGGACCCGACGGGATTCCCGGTCGGGCCTGGGTGCTGGCACTGTCCGCTGCCTTGGGGGACAGACTGAGACAGCTGTTTGACAGCTGCTTATGTTTCAGTGTGTTCCCCAAGCAATGGAAGGAGGCAAGGTTGGTCCTCTTGAAGAAGGAAGGCAGGGCCGCAGACTCTCCCTCTGCGTACCGTCCCATTTGCCTGCTGGACGAAGCCGGCAAGCTATTCGAAAGAATACTTGCTGACCGTCTATGCACGCACCTGGCGCAGGAAGGTCCCGACCTGTCGGAAGACCAGTATGGTTTCCGACGGGCGCGTTCGACAGTGGACGCGATTCTTCGCGTCCGATCACTGTCGGACCAGGTAGTGTCCCGGGGCGGGAGGATGTTGGCGGTGTCCTTGGACATTGTCAACGCGTTTAACTCTTTGCCCTGGAGGGCGATCAGGGAAGCGCTCATTTACCATCGAGTGCCCCTCTACCTGCAGCGCATTGTTGGCGCTTACCTGCGGGATAGGTGCGTGCAGTATGTAGGCAGGGATGGTACATTGCACGAGAGGGAAGTGTATTGCGGGGTTCCACAGGGGTCCGTTCTGGGTCCGCTGCTGTGGAATCTCGCATACGATGCGGTCTTGCGTGTCAATCTCCCCGCCGGCGTACACGTTGTCTGCTACGCAGACGACACTTTAGTGTTAGCTGGTGGGGACTCCTTCGACAGGACCAAGGAGCTCGCCGAGCTTGGGGTGGCTTGTGTCGTGGACAAGATCCACGAGCTGGGTCTGCGGACAGCGCCTCACAAGACCGAGGCGCTGTGGTTCCACAAACTCCCGAGGAGTAGGGAACCACCCAGCGTGTCGATTCGGATAGGTGACGTGGATGTCCAGGTGGGGCGGTACCTCAAGTACCTGGGCCTCACCTTGGACAGCCGTTGGGACTTCGGGGAGCACTTCAAACGCTCCGTCCCCCGGATTCAGAAGGTAGCGGGTGCTCTGCACAGACTGCTGCCAAATCTCGGGGGACCACGGGAAGGAGTTCGCCGCCTGTACGCGGGGGTGGTGCGATCGATGGCTCTCTACGGAGCACCCGTCTGGTCCCACAGACTAGCGGGTGTTAGGCGCTACAGGTTGCTGTATAGCAGCTTGCAGCGTCCTATGGCCATCAGGATCGCACGGGGGTATCGTACGATATCCCTAGAGGCGGCAACAATCCTGGCGCGGTTCCCGCCCCTCGACATCTTGGCGGAGACTGACGCGCGTGTGTACGTTCGTCTCCGACATGATGACGGGAGCGGAATCGCGCCTTGTGAAGTGCGAGTGCAAGAGCGCCGGCGTGCGTTTGTTAGGTGGCGCGAGCGGCTCGAGGAGCCACGGAGTTCGCGCCAGCGCATCGTCGGCGCAATTGCACCCAACCTCGAAGCCTGGCTGGGAAGGGAGCACGGCAACGTCACCTATCGACTTACTCAGGTACTCACCGGACATGGATGCTTCGGTGAGTACCTGAGTAGGATCGGTCGCGAGTCGACACCACAATGTCACCATTGTGGGTGGGACCGAGATTCCGCGCAGCACACGCTGGAGCAGTGCTCAGCGTGGTGCCCGGAGCGCGGGATCTTGGTCACCAGGATCGGGCAGGATCTTTCTCTGCCAAGCGTGGTTGAGGCCATGTTGGCAGATGAAACGGCGTGGAGGGCCGTGGCCTCTTTCTGTGAGACCGTAATGGTTCAGAAAGAGGCCGCTGAGCGAGATCGGGAGAGAGCCGATCCCGCTCGGAGAAGGCGGCGGCGGGGTGACGGCAACGGCCGCCCCGCACTGCCTGCCCCATAAGGGGCCAAGCGGTATCCCCTGCCGAGCAGGGGAACTTTCGGGTTCGTGGGCGGTCTAGAGTGAGGGCTCTGGTCGTCCGTTTACAGCGAACCCGGGAAGGGCGGTAGTACAGGGGTGGCCCTGTGCTGCCGCAGCACTGCGAGGTGCTGGGGCTGACTTTTGTTAGCCCCGGGAAGTGCTTGGAGCGCGATGCGAGAGGGGCACCACTGACAGCCCTAGGGGACCGTGGAGCCCCTTGGCATGCATCGAGGCTGGCCACCGGGGATGGTTTAGTGAGTCGTCGAGTCCGACAACCTCACACACCCCCGTCGTACCCTTATGCGACGGGATGTCTGGATGCAGATTCCTCCCCGTTAACAAAAAAAAAAAAAAAAGGTTAGGTTAGGTTAGGTTAGGTTGCGTGGGCGGAAGAGCGTCATGAGCTCAGAGAAATAGTGGGAAACGACCTTTCCGTACCGACCTTGGTCAATAAAATGGTTGACAGTGAAGAGTCGTGGAGAGCGGTTCTCTCCTTTAGTGAAGCGGTCATGCTTCAGAAGGAAGCGGCAGAAAGAGAGAGGGAGCAAACCTCCGACCTCGCAATTCGCCGCAGAAGAACCGGGCGCCGAAGAGCGGCGCATAATCGCCATCTTCCGCCCTGACAGGAGCCAGAGGGCGGCTGACTTGGGGAAGTTGACCGTCTAAAACACCTGGCCCGAGCAGGAAAGCGCGTATTACGTGCAACAGTAATTGGTTAAGGGTGAACATCACTCAAAAAAGGAGTAAAAGCTGAACTGGCTAACGCAGCTGAGGTTTGTGGTAGATTGCTTTTGTGTTCTCACAGCCTCAGTAATCCAAATGCGTTTGAGAAGGAAGTCGATAGTTTTTTAGTCGGTATGCCGTCACTCTGACGGAGAGTCCGACATACCCCCCCAGTTCCCCAAACTGGGGGGGATGCGTAATGCATTTTTCTATCGTTAAAAAAAAAAAAAAAAAAAAAAAAGGTTAGGTTAGGTTGACCTCGGGAGGCTGGTCGAGGAGTCTCTGGCGACCATAGTAAAGGTCGCCAAGACCTCGGGGAGTTTGAAGGGTACTTACGTTAAGGCCCTGAAAGAAGCAGCGGAAGTCATCAAGACTTCCGTTGCTGAGATGCGGTCGCGCACAGTTTCAGATGAGTTGGCCAGGCTGGAGGCGGCCAACGCCAAGCTGACGGGCGAGCTGCGGGAGATGCGCAGGGAGATGGCGGAGCTCCGGGCCGCTCGACCGCAGCACGCTCAGGACGCGGCCACGATGCAGGACATGATGCGGGAGGTCATGGTGCAGGTGGGCACCATGATCGATGCCCGTTTCGAGGGGGTGCAGGAGAGGCTCCTTCCCGAGAGGAGATTGAGGCCTCCCCTTGCGGCGGACGTCCGCAGAGAGCAGTCAGCTTCCCAAAAGTCTGATGCGGGGGCATCGGAACCCAAGCCTAGCAAAGGTAAGGGGAAGGGGAAGAAGACGGCGGTCGTTAAAGGCGGCGAGAAGGTGGACCCGCCTGCCCCCCCACCATCATCGGTCCTGGAGGAGCCCTGGACCGAGGTGGTGAAGCGAGGAGCGCGTCCCAAAACCAGGGAGCCGAGGTCAGCTGCGGCCCCGAAAGCGCCGGCGCCGGTCAGGCAGCAGCCGCCCAAGCCGAAGCCGAAGGTGGTTAAAATCCACCCCCAGCGCACCGCAGCCGTGGTAATCACGCTGCTGCCGGGGGCAGAGGAGAAAGGGCTCAGCTACGCTAACGTTCTCTCAAAGGCGAAGGCGAGTGTGGACCTCGGTGCAATGGGAATGCCACCCATGAGGATGCGGGTCGCAGCCACCGGCGCCCGCATTCTCGAGATTCCCGGCGCGGAGAAGGCGGAGAAGGCGGACTCCCTAGCTGAAAAGCTAAGGGAGGTCTTCCAGGGGGCGGAGGACCAGATCCGCGTCTTGAGGCCGGTCACCACTGCTGACATCAGGGTGACCGGACTCGACGACTCCGTCAGCGTGGCGGAGCTGACCGAGTGCCTGGCAAGGGCCGGCGGATGCACTGCGTCGGACCTCAAGGTCGGCGAAATTAGAAAGGGTGCATCAGAAATGGGCGCCGCTTTTGTGCGGTGCCCTGCAACGGCGGCCAGGAAAATTGTGGCTAGTGGTGGCCGGCTTCTGGTGGGTTGGGTAGCGGCGCAGGTGAAAGTCTTGGACGCTCGCCCACGCCGCTGTTTCCGTTGCCTCGAGTTGGGCCATGTCAGGGCCCAATGCAAGTCAGAGGTGGACCGCAGCGAGGAGTGTTATCGCTGCGGTCAAAACGGCCATAAGGCCAGCGGATGTTCGGCCGCCCCGTACTGCACGCTTTGTGCAGCTGCGGGCAAGGCGGCCAATCACCTCTCCGGGGGCACGGTGTGTGCCAAGCCCCCGTCCAAGAATGAGGCGCGTAGGGGCAAAGCTGCGACTGAGGCTAAGGCCAAGTCGCAGCCAACCCGCTCCACACCGGAGCAGGTAGACAGCATGGAGGTTTAAGTATGGGTCACACCCGTACTTACCTCCAGGCTAACATCAACCACTCTGCCAGAGCTCAGGATATTCTTCTCCAGAGCCTGGCAGAGTGGTCAATACAGGTGGCCGTGATCGCCGAGCCATACCGGGTCCCGCCCAGATCGGACTGGGTCGGGGACCTGGATGGCTTGGTTGCGATCACGACCCAGTCTCCTGCTCAGTCCCCACCCCTCGAGGGGGTGGTGACTGGCAGGGGATTTGTGGCGGCCCGGATCGGTGGAACGGTTGTTGTGGGGGTGTATTTCTCCCCCAACAGGGTTCTCGCCGAGTTCGAGAGCTTTCTCGGCGAGGTGGGAACCCTGGTCGGCCAAAGCCGTCCGAGCCCGGTCTTAGTCCTTGGAGATCTCAACGCCAAGTCCACGGTGTGGGGATCTTCAAGGACCGATGCAAGAGGGGAGGCCCTCAGCGACTGGTTGGTGGGTGCGGGGCTCTGCGTGCTCAACCGCGGCTCCGTGGACACGTGCGTGCGACACTCGGGGGGGTCAGTGATCGATGTCACTTTCGCCTCCCCCGAACTCGCACTGCGTGTCCGAGACTGGAAGGTGCTGATGGACGAGACGCTATCCGATCATCGGTACATTCGGTTTAGCGTCTCAGCCATGATTTCAGGAACGCGAGCTCCAACAGCGGTCGGACGGCGTTGGGCGCTTAATCGCCTGGACTCGGAGCTGCTCAAAGAGGCAGCCTTGATCCAGGCGTGGAACGCCCCACCCCCGGAGCCAGTGGACCTGGACGCGGAGGCCGATGACCTGTGTGAGGCAATGGCGCACGTGTGCGATGCGGCAATGCCGCGTGCGAGACCTCCGCAGGCCAAGCGTCAGGTTTACTGGTGGAACGAGGAGATCGGGCAGCTCCGCCGGCAGTGCCAGGTGAGGCGCCGCTGCTACCAGCGGTACCGCAGAAGGAGGCGCCGGGACGAGGAGGAGCAGGACAACCTCTACGCCGCCTATAGAGAGGTAAGTCGTGCTCTTCGAGTAGCCATCAGCCAGGCGAAGGCGGATGCCTGGCAGGAGCTACTGGCGTCTCTGGAGAGGGACCCGTGGGGCCGACCGTACAAGTGGGCGAGGCAAAAGCTTCGTCCATGGGCCCCCCCAATCACCGGTAACATGGATCCGGTGATTCTCCAGCGGGTGGTGGAGGGACTGTTCCCTGCTAGTCCAGGGGCAGAGTTCATCCCTCCCCACGTGGCGGCGCCTGTCCTGGAGGACGAGCCGGAGGAGGAGGTGCCCGAGATCTCGGAGGTGGAGCTTGGCGTGGCGGTCCTTCGGATGAGGGCCCGAAACACGGCACCGGGACCCGATGGGATCCCCGGTCGCGCGTGGGCCCTCGTTCAGAAGGAGCTCGGCGAACGAGTAAGGTCAGTGTTCGACCGCTGTATGCGCGAGGGACGCTTCCCTAAAAGGTGGAAGGCGGGGCGGCTCGTTCTTTTGCGAAAGGAAGGGCGTCCCGCGGACGAGCCGGCCGGATATCGTCCGATCGTCCTGCTGGACGAGGCAGGTAAGCTCCTGGAGCGTGTGGTGGCTGCCCGGCTCGTCAACCACCTCGAGTTTGTTGGCCCGGACCTTGCGAACAGTCAGTTCGGGTTTCGGAGGGGTCGCTCAACGGTAGATGCCATATCTTACGTTCGCGACCTCTCCGAGCAGCCGATTAGCGATGGTGGAGTTGTGTTGGCGGTGTCGTTAGACATCGCCAACGCCTTCAACTCGCTGCCGTGGAGCACTGTTTTGGGTGCTCTGGGGTACCACCAGGTGCCCCAGTACATCCAACGCCTCATCGGGGACTACCTCTCTGAGAGAGAGGTACGTTTCCCGACCAAAGAGGGTGAGGGCAGTAGCCCAATGACGCGCGGCGTTCCACAGGGGTCCGTTCTGGGCCCTACCCTGTGGAACATCGGGTATGACTGGGTCCTGCGAGGCGCTAACCTTCATGGCGTCAACGTAGTATGCTACGCTGACGACACGTTGGTTACCGCCCGGGGCCGGACGTTTAGGGAAGCGTCTGTCCTGGCCACCGCCGGAGTCGCGGCGGTTGTGGCTCGGATACGGAGGTTGGGGCTGGAGGTGGCGCTCCACAAATCCGAGGCCATCTGCTTTCACGGTCCTCGGAGGGCGCCACCTGCAGGCTCAAGGATAATGGTTGGCGGAACTTCCATCGCTGTTGGGTCGACGCTGAAGTATCTCGGTGTCGTACTCGACAGCAGGTGGAAGTTTCGCGAACATTTCGAGAAGTTGACCCCGAGGCTTGCGGGGACGGCGGCTGCGCTGAGCCGCCTCCTTCCAAATCTCGGTGGAGGGAAGTGGAGCTGCCGCCACCTTTACATGGCGGTGGTTCGCTCCATGGCCCTCTACGCGGCTCCCATATGGGCTGGTACCCTGGGATCCAGAGAGATCGCCCGGCTCCATGGGAGCCAAAGGGTCATGGCGGTTAGAGTGTGCAGAGGTTACCGCACACTCTCACACGAGGTGGCCTGCCTTTTGGCAGGTTCCCTCCCGTGGGACTTGGACGCTGAGATCCTGTCCTCCGTGTACTGGCGCAGGGCGCAGGCACGGGGGGAGGACCTCCGACCGATTCCGCAGGAGGTGGAACAGTGGCGGAAGGACGCCAGAGATGCCGCTCTGGAGTCCTGGAGCCGGCGGATTGCGGAGGACCACAGGAGGGGTGCCGGAGCTGCTCGATTTATCGAGGCAGTTCGGCCCCTTCTTACCGAGTGGGTCAGCCGCGAGCACGGAGGGCTCTCCTTTCGGCTCACACAGGTCCTCTCGGGGCATGGGTGCTTCGGGAGGTACTTGTGCAATGTAGCGCGGAAGGAGGCGACACCGGAGTGCCACCAGTGTGGCTGCGCGGAGGAGACGGCGCAGCACGTACTACAGGTATGTCCGGGTTCGGAGGAGGCGCGGCTGGTTCTGGTCGCATCCGTGGGAGGAGACCTCTCGTTACCGAGCATCCTGGCTAGGATGGTTGACGACGAGGGGTCTTGGAAGGCGATGGTCTCTTTCTGTGAGGTCGTGATGTCGCAGAGAGAGGCCGAGGAGCGGGATAGGGAGAGAGATCCTCTTTCTCTCCCTATCCGGAGGGAGCAAAGACGGAGGCGAGCCAGGCGGGCTCGCTCTCCGTCTTTAACTGGAGGGCCTGGAGTGGTGGATGTGGGGACACCCGCCACTCCTCACCATTAGGTGAAATTTGGCCCTTGCGAGTGGGCGACGCGTTAATGTTCCGACGCGTCGTCAGGAGGTGGGTCCGCCTATAGGCGGACGTCGGCGGACAGAGCCGCGGAGAGTTTGCAAACGGTCCCGCAGCTCTGTTCATAAACCGAGGATGATGGAACATCGTGGGCTTTTTTAGTCGGTAGGACGTCGCAGTTTTTTCTGCGACGGGGAGTCCGACATAGCCCGTCTGCTTCCCCCGCAGTCGGGTATGCGTAAATGCATTTTTGCCAACGTTAACAAAAAAAAAAAAAAAAAAGGTTAGGTTAGGTTAGGTTAGGTTAGGTTAGGTTCCGCGGAGTTCGCGCCAGCGCATCGTCGGCGCAATTGCACCCAACCTCGAAGCCTGGCTGGGAAGGGAGCACGGCAACGTCACCTATCGACTTACTCAGGTACTCACCGGACATGGATGCTTCGGTGAGTACCTGAGTAGGATCGGTCGCGAGTCGACACCACAATGTCACCATTGTGGGTGGGACCGAGATTCCGCGCAGCACACGCTGGAGCAGTGCTCAGCGTGGTGCCTGGAGCGCGGGATCTTGGTCACCAGGATCGGGCAGGATCTTTCTCTGCCAAGCGTGGTTGAGGCCATGTTGGCAGATGAAACGGCGTGGAGGGCCGTGGCCTCTTTCTGTGAGACCGTAATGGTTCGGAAAGAGGCCGCTGAGCGAGATCGGGAGAGAGCCGATCCCGCTCGGAGAAGGCGGCGGCGGGGTGACGGCAACGGCCGCCCCGCACTGCCTGCCCCATAAGGGGCCAAGCGGTATCCCCTGCCGAGCAGGGGAACTTTCGGGTTCGTGGGCGGTCTAGAGTAAGGGCTCTGGTCGTCCGTTTACAGCGAACCCGGGAAGGGCGGTAGTACAGGGGTGGCCCTGTGCTGCCGCAGCACTGCGAGGTGCTGGGGCTGACTTTTGTTAGCCCCGGGAAGTGCTTGGAGCGCGATGCGAGAGGGGCACCACTGACAGCCCTAGGGGACCGTGGAGCCCCTTGGCATGCATCGAGGCTGGCCACCGGGGATGGTTTAGTGAGTCGTCGAGTCCGACAACCTCACACACCCCCGTCGTACCCTTATGCGACGGGATGTCTGGATGCAGATTCCTCCCCGTTAACAAAAAAAAAAAAAAAAAAGGTTAGGTTAGGTTAGGTTAGGTTAGGTTAGGTTAGGTTAGGTTGGGGTGCTCTCCAGGTTACCTTCTCGTGTGCTTATGGTTGCTTGTCCCTTTCGGACCTGAGTTGTGTCCGCTGCCACACGGACTCACGCAGCTCACCGGGGGGAACGGATTTACCATAGGACGGTGCGCCCTGTTAAGTCCGACAACAACTTCCGTACCCTCATACGTGATCTTGTTGTCGGATAACTAAAAACCTGGAACCGGGATGGAGCTTCTCCACGTGTGCTTCTGATCAGCAGAACGCGCAGTGGATGAAGCTGGGACGTGCTGGTGTGCATTACCCAGTTGCTAGGTGGCAAAGGACTTCTCGCTTCCTTTGCCAGCTTCCGACTGCACGGGCTCATGGGGTCGGGTGGACTTCCGTGAGACCGAGTAATCTTGAGGGCTAATGGCGGTCGGATTGCAACCTAACATGTAATCTGATTGCTATTTTGGACCTCGAGAGGGGCGGTGACACTCTGCGAGGAAGTGTTTCCGTGTGCGCCCAGCAGGCGAGGAGAGATATCTCCCTTGCCAGCGTTCGGCCGCTTGGTATGCGCTGGGTCGAAAGGCTTTAGTGCGATTAAGCGGCGGACTTCTCCGCACATTCCCTTCGGGGTTTGTTGTGGTCGAAGCGGGGACGTGTCGGGTCTATGTATCCAACACTTAGTTTTGCTTTGTTGAAAGACCTAGCGGAATTGAGTGTTCTTGGGGTCCGAGGGGGCGATCCGATTTGATCTTCCCGGTTAAGTCTGATCGCCATCTCGGCACCCAAGATGGACGGCGCATCTTGCGAGTAGATGTCGCCGAATACACTCGGCTGGATGGGAGATTTAATCTCCCGGCCAACGTCCGGCCGCTTGGTATGCGCTGGGTCGAAAGGCTTTTGTGCGACTAAGCGGCGGAAGAGATGGGGGCTTCTTCACACACTCCCGACCATCAGGGGGTGTTGTTGTTGAAGCGGGGACGTGTTGGGTCAATGAATCTAACACTTAGTTTTGCTTTGTTGAAAGACCTAGCGGAATTGAGTGTTCTTGGGGTCCGAGGGAGCGATCCGATTTGTGTCAATCATTTCTGATCGCCATCTCGGCACCCAAGATGGACGGCGAACCTTTTGATCAGGTGTCGCCGAATTCACCCGACTATCACTGAGGAGATGAGATCTCCTAACCAGTGGTCCGGCCCCTCGGTATGCGCTGGGTCGAAAGACTTTTGTGCGACCGAGTGGTGCCTTGGGTTTGTGAGCGGCCGGAGTGAGGGCTCCCGGTCACTCGTGTACATACAAACCCAGGGAGGGCGGCAGTAACATAGTTGCGTGTTCCTGCCGTCGCATCCGAGGATGTGCCGGAGTGGCTTGCCACTCCCGGGATGGGCTGCGGCCGCAGCAAGTTTGTGAGAGGGGAACCCCAGAGATCCTAGGAGTTCGGGGATCCCTTTGACCCAAACGAGGCTGGCAACCGAGGAGGTTTAGTGAGTCGTCCGTCGTTTTTTAGTCGGACAACCTCACACACCCCTGTTCGCACCCTCATGCGAAAGGATGTCTGTTTGCAGATTACTCCTCGTTAATAAAAAAAAAAAAAAAAAAAAAAAAAAAAAAAGGTTAGGTTAGGTTAGGTTAGGTTAGGTTAGGTTGCGAGTGTAGGCAGCCTTGAGTGGCTGCGGGACTCGGTCGGCGTCTCGGCCTTATGCCGAGTAGCGGCGACGCGAGTTGGAGGAGGTCATGGCGAATCTCTCTAGTTAGGAGGGAGAGCGCAATGAGAAGGCGTCTAGGCATTTATGCTGGGACGAGTAGAGTTGGGCCTGACGAGCACTTACCTTGCCGTTGGGCAGACAATAGAGAACTAACGTTTTCTTTGCCACCAC